>JBBMJY010000003.1:4842758-4857953 GCA_037833715.1 Toxotes lorentzi
CACACACACACACACACACACACACACACACACACACACACACACACACACACACACACACACACACAAATAAACAAACTCTTATCATAGTCAGTCATAATCTGGTATCTAAATTGATATGGTCATTATTATTTGGAAAGCAACAGAACAGGGGAGAAGTGGATTTGTTCAAGGATTTGTGTCAGTGTCAGTGTCAGTGTGTGTGTATATTTTTGTGTCTGGCTAAATGATGGGGGCAGACTCATGGAGGCCAGTGCAAAGGGGTGGCGTGCAGCAGAGCTGGTTTCAACATATTTTCCTTCTTTAAATTCCATATTGAAGATCTTAATTATTTAGCAGCAGTGCGATGATAAATTTCCACATTTCCGGTAACTTCTGAAGTGTTTTTTCTGTGTTTGTTTTCCTTTCATTAGAGGAGGAGCAGAAGATGGAAACCAGCAGAAGAGAAGGAAAGGGAAAATAAGGCATGGGGAGGGACACAGAGCTAAGGAGGGAGATAGAAGGGGAAAGGATGTATAAGTGAAGGGTGGGGGGGTGAACAGGGGAGAGTGTGGAAAAGAGTCTGATGAAGGAAAAAGACAGGGGGAGGACGGCAGAGAGGAAAAAAAGAAGAACACAGGCTGACAAAGAGATTGAGAAGAAGATATGGCAAAAAAAAGGGAGAAAAAAAGGAATAGAAAGATGAGATAACTCACCCGGTTCCAGTTTGATGACTTTGATAGCAGCCAGTTCTCCTGTGTTTACATTACGAGCCTAAAGGAGGGAGAGAGGGAAGAGAAACGGCGAGTGAGTGGAGCCTTTGACACAAAGCATTTTTGGCAATGCTGTTCGTGCAACTTCAAGGTAGAACAGTGATCTGAACTGCCGCCAATTTCAGACCTACATTTGCCCTGTGCTAAACAAACAAAAAAAACCACATTGCTTTGGCATAGTGAAGGAAGTTATGCAAAAAAAGTTGAACCTGATTCAACTTTTGTCAGACACGCAATCCCTAATCTTTTCTCTTATCAATTAATGGAACTATTTCTGTTGCTATTATCTACAGAATTTCTGTATCAAAAAAACAATTCCACAGTTCTTGATTAAGTAAGCATATTTTGCACTGCTGAGATATTATCAGGGTCCCAATTTTGGCCCCAATGCAAAATGACAGGAGTCATGCAATTTTCCTTTTTCTGAATTGTCAATGAAATGTTCCTAAAGCAACCAGAAAAAAAAACATCAATTACTCAACATGTTGTTTGCAGCCAGTTTTGCAAATTCACAGTCCCAGAATTCATTCAGACCCCATTCACAACACATTAATACACAAACTCAGATAAGGCAGGGTGACAGAGGAATGTATGGAACTCAACAGGAAATCAAGTCAGTTTTCCCTGTGTTCCTGAAAAGCAGACATTTGTAGAAAAGCAGGTTTTTCCGGGATAGAGAGGCTGATTTTCTATAAAGAGTGGGCTCTGTCACATTTAGCAGCAGGGCTGGTTGCAGCGGGAGAGGAATTCTATATGAAATATACATGAATAAAAGATGGTTTTTCAGATGAGGCATGTTTTGCTCAGTTCTCCCAGGCCAAGACTGTGCAAGTATGAATGTGTGTGACATTGCATAAGTATGTGTGAGAAAATGAAAGAGAGAGAGTGTGTGTGTGTGTGTGTGTGTGCGCAAGTGAAAGAGTCTCAATGGAGCAACTGACTGAAACACCCCCATCTACCCTATCTATCCTGGCTGCAGCCTCGCCAGCATATTTACCCAACATTAGTAAGGAAAACCATGACATTATTACCAGACCATTACATCTGGTCTGTTATCAAATACTAGACGGCCTATATAAGGGTCTTGTAAAACTTGCACCGATTTGAAAAAAAAAACAAAACTCACTGATCAGGTTCCTATTTACAAATCACAACATATTAAAATGAAGATTCTGTCATATTAATGTGAAGTCTTTCCATTTTTACTTGTTTATACTAACTGAATTAAATAGCTCGACTGCCTAGTCTGCATGAGCAGTGGTTGCCATTATAGCTGAAGGGCGAAAGAAAAAAGTGGCACAAACAGAAACCCAGATTCAAAAACAAGTTGTTGGAGTAGTGCCCGCACAAGTGTACTGCAGAAACACAACAGTGAAGAGGAGACAAAATAAGATATAGAGACTCAAGGGTAACCACAAAACAACTGAACTATCAAATATTAATCAGTATTATTACACAAACAGAAAACAGATTTTTAGTTTTGTCTCAAAAGGAGATGAGAACTGTTTCCTTAGTTCAAAATCAAGTGAAGAAGAACAGAGGCAGAGGAGGAACAACAGAGGCCAACCCACTCCAAAACAAAGCTGTGGTGGTGGTGGGGAGACAAAGAGACACAAAGAAAAAAGAAGAAGAGAGATGAGTGGGGAGCTGAGACTGTGTCTTCAATCAGAAGACAGACCAGAGATGACTCATAGATCTCAGTGCCACTGTTGGCAACAGGCAACAACACACAGCCTGACTCGACTTAACTGACTGGTTGTTGTGACTGACTGACTGAAGCACGCAGTCTGGTGTAACCAAGTAGGTGCAGGGTTCATCACCAGCTGCCCAAAAGTGCCCGTGAGCAACAGCTGGAATTCTTTTCTGATAACCCATGACTAAGCAGGCAAACGCATTCAAGCACAAATAAAAACATAGTAAAAGACGGTGTCACAGGTCTGAATTAGCCAATAGAACGAGGAAAAGAAACAAGTGATGCGGTGCTCGTCTGGGTTCATCAGAAATAACTACGAAACATTTTCACAAACATTCACGCTCAATCTAACCAGTGTCAACCAGTGTGACTCATGAAATGCTCCAGTCCATCAAATCCAGTAAGTTCTCTGATGTGACTCATGGACAAAATGAATGAAAGACATCTTACGTACAATAGTGAAAATGCCACAGCAGAGCATTACAAGCCATCATTCCCTGACATTTCAGAAAAATTCATTGAGTGCCAAAGCAATGATTGAGCAAATAATGGCCTGGCAGATTATCAAACGAAAAAACCCCTTCATAGAAAGCTGTCTATAAGTTACATTTAATGGTTGGAAAAACAAAACGCAAGGTTTATCCCTCTCATTCTAATTTATTCTGGGTGAGAACTCCAAAACTAACAGCTAAAATGTCATGTAAATGAATGACTACAGGCATCACCACTACATTAACACAGCCTGGGTCCCTCACTGAGGCAATTGGTGATGGTGACAGGAAGGAACAGGTAAGAACAGAGTGTCGGTACTGGAAATCAATGTTTTTCTAATCCATGCTTCATGTAATTTAAACATTTCATTTAACCAAAAACAAAAAAACAAATATTCAACATAAAAATTTGTAGGGGAACCTAAAATAGTCAAAAATATGATTTAAGTAAGAGCCTGTCTCATCTGTGAAGACATAAATAAGAGCGTCAAAATGAGCAAACATTAAATGCCAAATTCTGGTATTTAGCAGCATGGATGGATTATTGAAGGGCCTTCAGAGCATGGGGCCAGGGGCCCAAGGAAGTCAATCAAACCACTACAAAGCAACGCAAAACAACCACAAAGAGACACACAGGTGCAAAATAACTACAAAGGCACATAAAACAACCACACATACTACACAGAGATGCACAACAATTACAGAGGATTTGTTACCCTGTGTTATGGCCATTTTTTGGTTCGCTACCAAAAACTATTCAGCTGCGATGCTCAGAGAATCAACTTCTAAAGAGGCCCATTTTCCCTGAAAATCAAGGCAAGACGTTTGGGTAAGGGAGGTGTGTCCATGTACTGTACTTCCAGATGAGCAGAGGCTTGATGTGGGCCTCTACAACACAATAATGGAGAAACTTAGTTCACATCGATCATTAGCACGTCTATTAGGCAGCATGTGTGTGTATGTGTGTGTGTGTGTCATTCTCAGCATATGGCCAGCTCAGTGGAGGATCAGTGTGGCATTTCACTCTCCCCTCTCTCTGCCCATGAAAAACAAACAAGAACATGCTAATCATCCCACTCAGCTTGAGCTGGAATCTTGCAACTATTAATAAAAATAAATGAGGGTGCACCAATTAGATTTTATTCTAAGGCTGTTTGCTGCTTTCCATTTTGTCTAAAGTGAGTTAATGTCAATTCCCAACTGGACAAACACTCTTGCACTATGTACAGTTAATCTGGACAGTAGTCTTGTGAGTTTAACTTTTGGCAGGCGACTTGTCTCATAGACTAACTTACATAAGGTCAGAGGTCATGTCGGCGTCCTCTTAGCTGAGACGAGTCACCTCAGGTCACAGGTTCATGTCCAAAGCTTCATCCACTTATTCTTTGCTTGTCTACTGGTGAATGGAATCAGAAGACACCTCCAGATTATATCAGATCTTAAGGTACTGATTTTAACTGTGTTCCTTTTATGATCCCAATTTATTTTTATTATATAGAGTAAACTTACTGTCAACAAAAATTCAATGCCATATGGTGTCTAACTTTGAATGGACCTGAGTGAGTCTTTGTAACGCCACAAGAAAACTTTTCACTAATCTCTATAATTTGTTATATATTAGAGATTACCAACAGCGGTCTGTAAGAAATCTACAAGAAATATAAAAGCACATTAGTGTAAGTGATCCATGTCACCTCCTCTCATGGTATTGTATGTTATCCAGGATAACATAGAAAACGTGTCTGCTGAACCTTCTGTTGTAATTACAATCTCATGCTCACTTACCATCCCCTCATCAATCTGTCACTTGACATCTGCAAACCCTTATTTGAACACACAAGCTCATTAATAGGTGCTTTTTTTTTTTTTTTGGAACAACGGCCTGGGGGGTGGGTGGGAGCTGCACACTCTTAACACACAGTTCAACAGAAGAGCAGCCCAGTGTAACGAGAGCCTTCTTCTAAAAGTCACTGAACAGCTCCACAGCAGCAAGTCTAGGAGTTAAGGCCTGACCTGGGGCAATAACTACAATGGTAGTAGGTTATTCCCGTCCCCTGATGAGATGTTTCCAAGAGATTTGAGTTTTCAAACACGTGAATTTCCATTGACAACCATGCTTCTCTTATCTTTAAGATAACCAATGCATCGAGCCATGACAAGCATCTCACACAAAATTCCTTGTACTTTATTTTTTAAACATACACTGACACCAGTTTAGAACAAAAGCGTTCTTCATAATTTCTGTCATTTGTAAATCTACACTGGGCTTCGACCGAATGAGAAACTGCCCAGGTCTCTTTTTCAAAACAAAAAGGGCAAATCACTCTTTTTTTCCCAACACTGTCATCTAATCATTCCCTCCTTGGATGTGAGGGGTCAACATTTGTTGGCTATCACTGTTTATAGCCAAAACACATCCTTGAGTTATTATGAGAACTGAGTTGAGAAGAGCATGATTCAATACTATTTTTGTCAAAATGGTCAAGGCACAACTCAGCAGCTTGTTTTCTCTGAAATCTCAGTCTTAACTGCTACACAGCTGAGCCACTAAAAACACACTGGGGAACAGTTGAATGCTAAATGCTTTAAAGCTATCCAGCAGAAGTGTGGTAACACGCTGCTTTATGTTTACTCTTATTAGTCAGTGTAATGCAAAAGAATCAACTTTCCAAACATGCAAAGGTCCATATTAATATCTGATCATACCCTAGTTTTCACAGAGCCCTTTAACATGAGCTTAAGCCTGGTTATAAGAAAAGAACTGATTTGTTAAATTTCATTAATCAGACTCTGGTGACTGACAGTAGCAGCTTGTGTAATTCAGAGGAGTTAAACCTGCTGACTGGAGGTTTTCCAGGTCAAATGCAGCAAACTGTGCTGTAAATATGTGTGTCTGTGGGAGAAGGCCCATAGCCTTCTTCACCTGCCACACAATTTTTTCATTCTCTGTTGACCCAACAGGAGGAGAGATGTCATAAAATTCACTGTCTGCACAGCAGACACTTTCCAAACATCTTATCCTTGCAGACATTTGCAACCATTTAGTATCTAATAAGGGAGCAAATACAAGCTACAGGATCTTGCATTAAACTTTATTAACATAGTACAAGTGTATGTTAAACGCCTAGGTACGCCCTGGCTCAACACAGTGTGAACCACAGTCATTTGTTGACATAGTTAAAATACATTAGGCACTTTGTGCAGGAAATATATGTGGCAGATCTGACAGTCTACACAGAGAGATGAAAATAAAATGTCAAATTACTCTGTGAATGCATCTGACACATTTTAAAGCCAAATTCAGTATCAGGTCTGAACTTTCTAAAAGGAAGGTCATTAAAGCTTAAAATTCTTTTGTAATATTAACACACAGACTAAACTTAATACCACGCTGCTTCAAAGCACTGAATGTAAAATGACTTCAGAAAGTTCTTTTTTTACTGGTAGATCTGGGCTTGTCCCATGCTAGCCTGTGTGATTAACCTCTATGTAACTACGTAAGTTATCAATATGTCACTGCACCAATGGCAGTGAAACAGATCCCTGCACAGTACATTAACTGTACTTGGCGAACAGAAACCTGATTGCCAGGATGGGGGCTACATTTCCGATCTTGATCCGAAGCCAAAGGGGATCTCTGCAACCTTTGTTTCAGAGCTTTTGTAAATGTAGGCTGATCTCTGTGTATCCACCTCAGCGAGCAAACAACTGGAGGAACAGTGACAAAAACAGGATGGCTCTGGGCCAGCAGCCTTTGGTGTGACTCTGCAGCCATCTGTGTGTGCATGTGACGATACAATCATTTGGTTTTGTGTGCGAGTTTGTGTTATGCTGCAGCTCTCTGCTCTAACGTCTTCCTCTGCTAGAGCAGTGGGAAACAATAGGACATGAACACACACACACACACACACATAGAGGAAGTAAGGATTCCTGCATTCCTGCCCAGCTGTGCCACACACACACCGAGGTCTGGCCAGAGGAAATAGTTACCGTCACCACATTTATTACTGTTAAGTACATCAGTCTTAAATTAAATACATTAGGAGTGAGTGAATGCGTAAACAAAAGCCATTTAATATGACTTGAATCATGGAGACGAAGGTCCTCATCCGCACTTTTATGAAGAGTAATCAGTATACCATCCTCTTTCAATCTGAGATAGCTAAAAACTTTATGCAGTTTAAATGGATTTACAAAGAAAATTCTTCCCACAAATGTACGGTCTTATAATGTTATTTTTATTTATATCCACAAACAGTCAACTTTGGGATGTTTGCCTGGCTGTGCTGCTAATCTGACTAAGAAACAGTGAGAAGTCACAGAGGGATAGGTCCAAAAATACACAGACGTCAGGCATGTTTCAAGGGAACACACACTGCTACTGAAATTTATTTGTCATTAACTGACATTAATGGTAACCCCATTGAAGGCCTTCATCTGCTTCCTCAGTTCGAAGCTACAAGAACCGTCACCTTGAACCAAAAAAACAGTCATCCTATTTAAAATACACAAGTTACATTAAATCCTGTGTATTGGTAAATACCTGGCTTGTACCGTGTTTTCTGAGACACAGAGAGTCAGGGCAGCTATTACAGTTTTTGCAGCACCCCTGGAGCAGGTTTACATGGCTATAGAGCGACAACTTAATCTGATTCTGGCATTTATTGAAGTTGTTTTGAAGCAGTTTCAGTGACAAAGTGGGGACTGCAGAAGAAAAGCGCTGTTGCTTCCCCACTACACCCACTTAAAGTGACAAATGAATACAAACTGTATCTTTAATGTCAGTGAGAGAACAAGCCTTTTATAGAACGAAAGTTGGGCTCATCAATTACTGATATTTCTCTCTTTCGGTCTGCTTGGCTTTATTTTGTTTAAAGCACCACACACACACACACAAGTCAGATAGGTAAACACAGGCATGCTGTGTGCAGTTTACAGTTATCATGCTACAGGAATCCAGGGTGGAAGTTTAAACTGAATCAAACTGTTGCCTTCCAACTGTACTGTCATACGAATGAGAAGCAGCCTAATGCAGGTTTAAAAATTGGAAATCGCTCAGCACTGTCACCTCCGGTGCAAGGCAAGTAGAGTGGCTTTCTTCCAGTATCGACATATTCCTAATGATCACATGTATAGTTGGTGTTATCTACTCTAGACCGTGCGATGAGTGGTCGGACTTCTCAGCTGGTACAAGTATTTTAGGAATCATTCTGAGCGAAATATCACTTGGGTATAGATTTTTGTCTTCAGTTAGATGATAAAATTGTGACTAAAGCTAAATTATTACAAGGATAATCAGAGTATGGTGAATAAAATTATATTTTGCACAGCCCTGAATACTTAATACTACTGACCATTTTTTTTACTAGCCAGCCAGTGGGGTGTCAAAATTCAACCCTGTTTTCAGGAGCAGCTGAAGAATTTCATTAGTCTGAGTTAAAAGGGGAGTTTTAGTGCTACTGAATGACCTCAGTGCTGTTAAGGTATTTTACTCCCTGCTAAGGATGCATTCCTGAGGGAAATTACTAAATCTTTCGCCTATAAATGGAACAGTTTATGGACACTATCGGCATACAGTACTGGCAGCATGAAACAAATATCTGGACCTCCCTCACAAAAAAATTAAATCAAAGACATCGTGTTCAGCCGTACAAGCACTCTCTTTGGAGGCTCAAACCTGTGATCTTGTGGTCAGTAGGCCTGTCACACCACAAGAAAATCCTCCTCCTTGAGTTTCTAACTCATGCAGACAGAGAGGCAGGGCTACAAACATAGGAGAAAACAAGCTAGCAGAGTTCACACTTTGTTTCCTGCTCAAACATTCCTATCCAAGCCACAGATTTTCGCACAGCGGTAGAACCAAATATAGGCATTGCTGAGGTTTACCAAGTGCCCTGGTGCTTAGAAGCACATCCTTTAATCCAGGGGTTACAGGTTTGAGCCACCCAAGTGTCCTTCAGCAAAAACCCAGTTGTTACTATTAACTAGAGCATCAGTTACATAATAATGTCATCGCTTTTACAGTATTTCATCCTTATCAAAGGACACATCTTTGCAATAAGCAAGTAACTTTGTTTTTAGAATTCTGTCACGTTTATGTTGCATACTACTATGATCTCTACCCTTTATAGTTATTTGCACTTCATTAATCAACCGTACACTGTTTGTGACAGATATAGAGCTGCTGGACCGGTGAAGAGATTATGGCAGACCTATCTGTCTGCAACAAGGCAAGATACTGAACTTAAATTAGAAACAAACAAGATTAGCCACAGCACGGAGGGATACAATATGGAAAAGACACAAATATGACAGACATAATGACAGATAGAGCAGTATTTAGAAAGTACTTTTTGGAACTGATTGCAGCTATGTGTTCAAAAATACTTAACATCTCTGTTCTCTTACTTTATATTTCTGTAATTACAGTATCTGGAGGTTAACCAAACAATATTCTAGTCCTATTAAAGCATTTAATGAATCTCCACTCGGAGATTCATTAAATGCTTTCTCTCTCACATAACAGTGAAATTAAATTCCACAACAGAGTGACTGACACAAACAACTATAGAGCTAAGAGTGAGGAAGTTTAACTTGCATAACCTTACTGATATACAATAGAGAGCTGAAGTGCAAATCAAACCAGGTGTGACTGACATAACACAACATCTGCAAAACAATCCAGAAGGAAAAATCACTTTAATGACTCAAAAAGTACTTGTTTTCTCATACTCAGTGGTTTGCTCTTGTTGGATTTATCTCACCTTATGGTATTTCTTTTACATGAAATGCTGTTGTATAATATATTCCTACAGAGGGACATTACTTTTGTCTGAAACACTCAACAGTGGATTTATAGCAACCCACTGCTGCATGATGGCATTTGTTTTGTCCTGCAGCATTACTTCACAGTTTTCTGTGATGCTGTAAATTTTACATGACTTGCTGCGTTACAACATTGTATTCTACTAAATTGTGTTATATAATTATGACTGCAATTGTTCGGTGTAGCATATAATAAACACGGTGATACCCCATGTGACTATAGCAGGGTTGTAATTGCCTTCCCGTCTGGATCCCAGGCTCCCAGAACAGGGCCCTGATAAAGTGTGGGACCAAAGATAAGAGCTATAACGCGACATAAATCAGCTAGTCTACACAGAAATGGTCATCTCAGCTCATCTCATGTGTGTGACTAGTTCTTACTGCTGTTAAAGCGAGAATACGAACAATAGGAGGGGTTGATATTATGCTTGTTGTTGTAGCATGTCCAGCCCTTTGCGCCCTTAGCTAAACTGGTTTTCCAGGCAGGCAGCTGTCAGTCTCTGTCACGGCAAAACGGAGACAGTTTTAACAAATTCTGCAGCATTCTCAGCATTTAACAGGATTAATGATAAACCTGCTAGGCTGCCTCTGCCTCAATTTGTGTTCCCGTGCAGGTAACAAATCACTGCGTGTTGTCATGTTGTCAAAATGTTCCCACGACTCAGCTAAAAGCCTCGTTAGCTTCTTGATGCTATCAGGTTAACTGCGTCCGTTGTCGGACGGCTAACGGCTAAACGTCTATTATCGGACAATAAATCCTCCTACTTCTGATATTAACGGTAGCTATTTGCCACAATATTTATACAAGGGGCACAGCATACGGCATACGAACAAGCATTTTGTTTCTTTGTGACTATTCACACTTCTGTGCGATTTCTGCTCGACAAAATCATATTTAACGTAACGTTAGCTAGGGCTAAAGTCTTACACTCAACGTTAACGTTAGGTATGGTTATTTATGATTTCTCAGCCCCCGAGCATTGTAACTACTAAAAGGCATTACTGTAACGTAAAGGTGGACGTCCACAATGTCGGAGAGAAAGGCCAAAACAATAACAGTCAACAACTCAAATGGGACGAGCACCCCTGGCTGCGTGTCCGACAATGGAACTAGCTGTATGCATGAGTAGCAGATTACATACTGCATCAGTAAACATCGACAAGAAAAAAAATGGCCAGTATTTCAGAAAGAAGCTGGTAATGGCTCCATAATTAGTTTTCTAAGGTTACGGCTACACAGATGGGCTACAAAGGAAAACTGTAAATAAGCCATAAATGTCCAACCCCTCTGTGTCCGATAATGGAACTCTGTGGCTGCTTCCCTCACTGCAGTTTTACCTTGTACACATCTCCGTATGTGCCGCTTCCTATCCTCTGGATCAGCTCGAAATCCTCCTGCGGATTCCGCCGGGACAGGTCGACACTGGAGTTCATCATTTCCACTGCTGTTTACGGCGCCGAACGCGCGCGGTTGACGAACCCCAACAACGTACGAAAACAAATATTTTAAGAAAAACATACGGCGTCAGAAAATCCCAGCCCGAATCCACAGTAGCTCCAACATGGCTTCCACTGCGCATTGAGCATGCGCAATGGACATCATGGCCTACCCTCTCCATGGAGTCTGACCAGGGAGATGGAGCTGTTGAATGACGGATATTTGTAATACAAATACAAAATACAAATTAGTCATTTGATAATTTGTTTGTTCTGCTAAAACTAAACAGGCCAGAGGAAAAAAAATGTATAATTTTAATTTCAACCTATGCAGATTTAATTTACAGCACTATTGGATCTATTCAATAACCCTAATCTGCACAGGCAGCAAATCAGAGGAAGTTTACAGCTAAGGGGGAAATAAATGAAAATACTAAGCCTGGTGCGGCCTTGTCTGGCCTCTCAATGTAAAACTGGGCTAAGCAGGGCTAAACAGTGGCAGATGGCAACATTGTGCTTCAGCTGATGGGGTCTGTTATGAGCATAACAAAAGTCCCATTACTGAAAACTTTACAGCTGCCATGTCACTCTCCTTCAGGCACAGGCAGGGCAAAATAGGATTGTGTAAATCCCAATAAACACTGCATTTTAAGAACAAACATATTCATTGATTTGTTGATTGATTCATTGATTTCGAAAACAAACAGGTAGGTGTCTAATAGACATGGCATCTGGATAACACATCCGTAACATTTAAGTTTTGTAGTGCAAGAAAAGCATGTATTTGTGTATACCAGTCTTTTATTTCCAAATGAATTTTACAAGCTGAAAAGAGTCCCCAACAACTGCCCTGTTTACTCACATTTGAGTAATGTTTGCATTTGAATAATCACAGAGTAGTTATAATAAAGCATGGTGTTTCAGAATAACTACTTACTTTTCATAGTAAAAAAAATAATAATAAAAAAACGAATTACTTTGAAATGTGCCTTCTATTAACACTGATCATGCATCTATCTTGACATATTTATGGATAAGTCCATCTATAGCACCTAAGCTAACTCTCAGAGTTGCTTGGAGCTTCAGAGAGCAGAGGGGCTGAGGCAGACTGTGTTGGAGCCCAGACCAAGTGTCTGTTTCCTGGGTAGGTGAGGATTTCAACCCTGAGTGGATCTGGAAAGCTTGCTGATTTCTGGAAGATAGAGAAGGAAGTTGATTGGCTTGTATTCCAGTTTGAGGCTTTGTTTCCTGGTTAGACGCTGGCCCAGTGTCTTTTTGTGCCAGGATTTTTTTTAGGAGACAGGACAACTGAGGACTCAGGAGGAGAACCAGGGTACCACCAACGCAGAGGACTCTAGACACAAACATTCATTAAATTAATTTCAGTTGCAACTCATTTATGAATAGACAATATTTTTTTCTGATTGTTTAAAAAAAAAAACATACTGCACAACACAAACATACCAACATGTACACATCAAATTACTGGGACCACCCTTGAAAATGTATTTCTTTTGCTATTCACTCTTTAAATTTATTATGATGCATTAAAAGGAGTTAGCTTTAGTTTCAAAATAACAAAATGTTCTATTATCTAAATACACTATACTTTTGTGAAATTTGACTCATAGACAAAATTCTGCAGAGCAAATGAACACACACACACACATTCACAAAACTAGCTAAACTTTCTGATTCACTGAACAATTCTAAAAGAAAAAGCTGAAACAGACACACAGGGGCACAAACCTCTCCATCTCAGTGACAATGACTGGCAGGTTGGCAGCCATGTTCGTTTTGGTGCCAAACTTCCTGCCAAATGGCAGGTCACAGACCACAGCATCTACACTGGCGCTGGGCAGAGGCAGCACTGCTCACACAGAGGAGGACAGACCAGCCAAGAGGTAATTTAACATGTGCCAGCAGGGTTCACTTTCACCTCCCACTCACTGATTCCCATCCAAAACGTGTATTTGGATCCACATTTAACTGCATAAAGAGTTTAATTTCTAAAAGCCGCACATGGTTTACTGTAAATAAAAGTTGTCATCATCTGAATTTCATGATTTCGGTAAGACATTACTGACTCCATTTGTAAGTGTTGGAATATTGCCAGCTAACAATTTAAGCGATGATAACATATTTCAATTTGAGCTATTCTTATGTATATGTGTCAAGTTTCCAAAAATGTGTATATGTAATGTGTATAGGCTTTTTTTTGTTTGTGTAATCTCTGGGGCTTTTACTGAATTATGTACCATGTATAGTCAAATGGGTTTGGTATGTGTATGACTCTTTAATAAAGTGCTATGTTAAAACCTGTGTACTAAAGATAACCAATACTTTAGATAGACACTACTTTACTGTACAACTCCTGTGCAGTCCAGAAGCACACACTGTAAGTCTCTCTAAACAGTTTACTGACATCATAAAATTTACATTATTCTGGTGATTATTTAATGCAGGCTTCCTACCCATAGATGAAGCTTTCAGAAGGTGTATCCTGTTTCCCAACTCTGCAAACTCTATGTTTTCGTTGGCCCTCTGCAACTGTCTATCATCAATGTCCATACCCAGGAAACAGGCAGCCTGAGGATCCCATGGAGAGTGAGACATCAGACGTTTACATTGCACACTATATATTATCACTAAAAGGTTTTCATATCATCTTTCTGATGATATGAAAACCTTTGACACTTCCAGTCAGACCAGAGGTGATTTGTCAAATCATAACAAGGAAATATGGCAGACTGTATTAGTGCATGTGAACATTATTCTTTGCATTAACATTAAATACATGCGAAACAAACCACACAAGTCACCAACTGTATAAAAGTCATGTGTAGTCATGTTTACCAGGACAGAAGTACTTTTCAAACATTTTATATGTTTTGTCCAAATCCAAAACTTTTTTAAAACCTAAAAGGTTTAGTTTTCAGACTCTTCCACACTGTGTAGTTTTCTGTCCTGACCTTGTGTTCCTGCGCTGCTTCTATTAAGATGGTTCCCACCCCACACATTGGGTCAACTACACAGAAACCTGGCTGGGAAACAGGAGATAACATCATACAGTACATACAGTTAGTCAACCGCACACAGTGTGACTGTGACAGAAGGGCAATATTACATCACAGTTTGAGCAGTGAGAATGCAAATGCTTTGGTACACAGACAGTCAAGTTATGGACGACAAACATTTAGAGACAGCTTTTAATGTGGCAGCTTTGAGGCTCAATAGCCCCATTTAATGAGTCCAAACCTGCCTTGCTATTTTAGGGGACTGGTAAAACAAAGAAAAACTATGATTTTTGTCCACAACAAAGAAAAAAGGACCTTTGCTTGAATTATTTAATAATGTCTTCAGATTTGCATGAAAAAACAAAAGCGTACGCATAATAGTTGTTTTTTCCACCTCTGAAAACTCTATGACTTCTATAAATTGTAGAAGTCATAAATGTACACACATAATAAAGAACACAGCAGCAGGCACCCAACATCTGTGTGTATGTGTGTTAGTACCTGTATTTGTGCCATTGAGGCCATAGCCCAGGCTATTGTAGACCTCAGTCCTGTGGTTTTAATGTAGCTCCGGTTAGCCAGAGGTAGCCTGAAGGAAAGAAGGGCACCCATAACTTATCAAATTAATTAAAGCTGCAATAGGAAACAGGTCTATCCACCACCATGTCTAAATCCACTCTTCTTCTGAATTTTGGATTTTCATTGATGTTTGGATTTATTTGGGGCACATACAGCAGCACCTACTATTGGTGAGTGATTCTAGATTCTGGCTAGTGGCCACAGCATCAAAAAATCATAGAAACTATGACAAGAACACACAGCAGTAAGAAACAGCCGTGGCGCAACAAGTTAAGAGTGCGGCTTTGGGCTTGGGCTGGCCTGGGATCGGTGGGTCGTGGGTTAGATCCCTTGACCAAGCGCAATAAAATGGTGAAGGTGGTGGTGAAGGAGACGCGCCTCCCCTGCCTTTGCGACCATGG
>JBBMJY010000003.1:4863711-4874691 GCA_037833715.1 Toxotes lorentzi
TGTGTGTGTGTGTGTGTGTGTGTGTGTGTGTGTGTGTGTGTGTGTGTGTGTGTGTGTGTGTGTGTGTGTGTACAGTAGGTTGAATCAACCTGTCATCTCCTACAACTCCTCTCTTCTTTCACTATCACCTTTACTTTGTCTTTTATTCCTTTTCTTTCCTCTTCTTGTCTCTGCACCTCCTTTTTCTTTCTCCCTCTTCTCTCATTTCTTTCTGCCCTCCTCTCTACTTCTTTTCTTTCATCTTCACTTCACCGTGAGATGGAAATGAGACCTTTACAGAAAGATAGAATGAAAAAATCTGAGCAAAAGAGAGAGAGAAAGAGAGGGCGAAAGAGAGAGAATGAATTGTCACCACTTAACTATGTATGTATATGTGCATCCATGCTCATTTCTGAGTACTGATATGTGTGCATGTCTGTGACGTGAGCACATTTAAATATTTAAGAGTCCACGGAGAGACTGGAGGGAGCCAGAGAGAGAGGACGAGAAGGATTCACATACTCTCCCAGCAACAGAGCTCAACCAGTAAACACTGCATCAAACTGACAGAAGCTATCAAAATCAACAATAAAGAGAGGAACAGGGAAGAGCAGGAGGCTGGAACACAGACTGGAGGGAGAGAAAGATGTATGGAGAGAGGGCGGAGGTGAAGGAAATGAGGAAAAGTGTGTGAGCTGGTTTCATGTGTGGTTTGCATCGTGGCTGCTGCTTGTAACTTAAAGGTTTACCTAAGGTAAAAAGTGAGCACAATTTCTGGAATTCATAATTCTCTGAGTTATTATTTGAGTTTTAGAACTTTCAATGATCAGCTCATTTTATAAGCCATTTTCACAGCTGGTATCAGCTAATTGGAATTCAGCCATCATTAATTTTATTATTCACACCTGTTCTGTTCCTGTGGCGACACGTCAAAATGTCTTCCATGATAAAAGGTCTGTTATGTTTAGCAGTTACAGAGTAACATTAGCATCTATTGTGAGCCAAGTTTCTGGCCGCCTGCTAGATGTAGACCTCAGGGGAAAGGAAAAGTTGGGTGATCATTCTCTGAGTTTGTCAAAATGAGTGACCCCCTACACATTACACATACAGTAGTCATTAGATTTTTTTAAGTCCTTCCACCGGCTATGTTGCAACACTAAATAATACAAAAACAACAAAATAGTGTTTGGACGTCAGCACACAAAATGGCATTTGCTGCTTGCGAAAAATGACATCACATAACTGAACACATAAAGAAAATATATATATATTGTTTTTTTTTATTTTATTTTGAAAAACAGGTTAAAATATGGGGTAGAAGGTCTCGCAAGTTTAGTCCAAACGATCAACGGGTAAAAACGTCCACATTAACATCAGCCTTAGTCCACAACACTGTGTGGGGCATTTCATTTATCTACAGCTGTTATACACACAAAACTCTGAGGCCTGACAGTGCACAAGCCCTTGTCCCAGTTAACAAAGAACATCTCTCACGCTACATAAAATCCCAAATCCCCTTGCCCCATATTTTATCAAGTAAAAAAAGTCAACATCGCACCACCACCAAGGCCGCTGTTCCATTTCGCTAAATAGAAAAGCTGAAAGCCCTTGGCCTATTTTTTCAGTGTTTGACACAGCCATAAAGAGTTTGCAGCTATTACTTCCATTCCCAAGGACCTCTGTTTTTTTCCAGGGAGTGCCACCCCCCCACCCCCCCAGCACAAGGAGGATTAGTTTCATTTCACCATCATACATTCACTTCAAAATAACATTATAAGAAAGAGCACAACATAACTATTGTCAGAGGTTTTAGTTCTCCATGCACCAACAGCAGACAGGCAACAAAAACCTTCTCAGAAGGGGATTAACTGGACAAAACCTGAACAGTCTGAGGTCCTTGGCCTTGAAGACCTGACAAACTCTTCCTAATGTTCACAGTAGCTGCATTTCCTGGTCACTGTGGCTAGGGGGAGGTGTAGGTTTACTGCTAGGCTATATTCTACTGCTGTGTTGTCTTGGTTAATCTCTTTGCTGCAGCAGGCCGGGGACAGAGGAGGAAGAGGGGAGGTGAAGAGACAAAAGAGGCCGGCTGGCCCAAACTCAGCATGCTGCAGTAAGAGAGAGAGACTAGATGTGACTGGAATGCTGCATGAATGTTAGTGTGAAATGTTGTGGTGCTATTTTGGAGGTATTTGGAAAATGTTATGTCTTGTTGATAAGATAAATTAAACACATGTATTTTGCATGTGCCTTGAGGTGGTGTACTCTAAGACATTTACACTTTGTGTTAAAAACTTTAGGGTCAAAAATACAAGTAGCATCATGGGCCAGCTGATCTCATCAGAAGAAGAGCGTTCTCATGTGAAGGATGCCATTGGTTCTGTCCTCTACGATGCCATGAAGGAAGGTGGTGCTGTACCTGACCTCGGAGTTGTCCACCCTGTCCTCCTAGCCAATCACGATGAGAGCTTAGACTCCAAAGCCAGCTTCCAGGAGCAACTGCAACAGGTTAATAAGATTTAAAAGAAAGCATGACAGTATATTAGTGTGATGATGATGAGAAAATATTGAGGAGACAATGAGGAGAGTGAGAGCAAAACATTAGGTGATCTGCAATAGACTGCTCATTGGTTTCACCTTTAAATCCGTTCAGTCTTCAAGTGCAGATGGAGATGAAGGGGACGGGGAAGAAAGATGTTACCACGTGACAGTTAAGAAAGAGTGACTGTGCAAAATGGAGTACCTCTCAGTGTTAGCAATGTGCACCTGTTGTGGATTGTAAAGACATTACAAATCAATACAATGGCCAACATAGAGCAATGCAACGGCGACAGAATGATGCTGTTCACTCTTGTTCTTAGAGAGAAGGGAAATCAGTCTACTCACCTAGCACTTTAACTGTATTGAGACAGATGGTCAGAAACTGTTTACTGGAGTTCTGTTACCATTTAAGCACACCATGAATTCATCCATTCATTTCTCCTCACCCAGCTGCAGGGCGACATTGGGAACAGGGCGCCCACCTACCTGAGGGATCTGATTGGCCGACTGATGACCTTCACAGATGAGCCACGCCTGGCAGGCTTGGTGGGATTAGTGGTTACTATGGTGATGGATATGGCTTACACATCATCAACATGGTGATCAGGGGTGAGAGGGAAGTCAGCGGGATCATCATCATGCCAGGTAAAACCCCTGATAGAAAATAATGAAGGGAATTCTTGCTGAAATATTATTACAGAGTATGTCTTTATATATTTACTGATACATTTCAGCCAGCTATGTTCACTATATACTAATACTAATAAATCTTGATTCTGAGCATAACAAGAAAAAGTAAACAGGGTACATAAAGGTATACAGAAAGTTTAAGATAGTTATGGATCCCCAAATTTAAAAACCAATAGCAAACAAAGTTACTATCCTACAATTTCCATGCTTAAATTTCTAACTTCAGCAGAGAGTCTGGGAGCTGCAGGAGGTGATGGAGGAGTACCTGAAGCGCTGTAGGATTAACCTAAATGACAAAGGCAAGCTGATCCAGGACTCTGTCAGACTTGAGGCCCAGCTGAGCCTCATCCTCACTCAGCTGAAGACCTGTATGCTTGGAGGAGACTGTGATTCCAGGTGAGTGAATACAGTAGAGGGGAGGCACAGTAGTAAAGTAGAGGATGGTATCATGCAGCAGAGCAGCACAGCAGAATGGAGGAAAGTAAAATACAATACAGAGAGAATACAACTGAGCAGATTAACACTCTGCAGAGTAGAATACAGGTCAGATGTTGAAGCAGAGAAGAACACAAAGGAGCTGCATGGAGGTGGGGGGGAGCTATTTAGTTAGATTGAGTAGGAAACTGTGCAGAGAGTTTGTTTTGTTCCTACACTCTCTATTCCTCCAGGTCTCTGAGGCACTGGGCCAGTGGAGCAGCATTTCACACCCAGATGTTGGTTCACCTGGCTGGTCTTGAGGGTCAAGTTGAGCCCCTTGCTGCAAGGGCTGCACTGGAGCAATACAAGGAAGACCTCATACACATCATACCTGCTTACAGGTAATACAGTGAATGCAGTAAATGTTTTTTGGGGGGTACTTGCTCCATATACTACATGTGTGTCCTCCCATGTGAGTCACTAATGAGGCAAAGTTGCAAGTTGCGAATAATATCTTATCTTTACCGTGTGAGGTACACATGAAGGTTTAGGTTGCAAATATCGATAATTTTAGTTTTATTTTTTGTACTTTTTTCCCTTTGTGGTCAAATGCCTGCTCATCAGTGACCCATGTGTGACCTACTTGGGCCTTTTCACTTGAGTGTTGCCGTCTAAAAGTACAACTTTTTGGTGAGAAAAGGTGGAGGGAGCATCTCTGACTCCAGTATGTTGAGCCTGCATGACAGGGATGACTTGGAGTTTATATATGTCATTCACAGTGCAGGTAGTCTGCATTCTGTTGGCAGTGTTTTGGTGGAGCTGGAGTTTACACTGTGGGTGGACAACCTATGCAGGAAGTGTACAACATACAGTGCAGGTACAAACACTGAAGAATTTTTTGAGACGGTGTTGTCAGTCAGCAAACTCACAGCACTTCAGTGGAAGCAGGAGCCTACAGTAATAAAGCATAGTGACAGTGGAAACCACAGGCACACAGGGCCTGGCTGTCTGCTATGAGACAAGCTTTCCAGCCTGCTCCAAATATGACAGCAAAAACACAAAAAAGCTCATCAGACTGTCAGAGAAGTCTAGCCCTAAACTTTCAGCTTACATTTATCCTTGCTGCTTTCAGTAAAAAAAAATCCAGTCAGACAGACAATGGCTGTAACCATGATATAATCAACAGCATGTGAGTAAAATGGGGAAAAAAAGGAAGCAAAAATTTGACAAAGATTTTCCATCAGTGAGTTTTTAAAACTTGTGACCAACCAAGAGCCTTCTCAACCTTTAAGCTGGTATCATGTCATCACTATAATATTGCAATGGTCACTCCAGATTTCTGTTTAAATGAATAAATATGAATTTGTAAACCACTTCTAATGAAAGAAGCTGAGTTTCCCCCCAACCTCTTCATTACAGGCGATATAAGTCTAATACAGTGTGCGTTGTGAAATGTCGTGGGGGTCTTGTGACATCACGTGACCCCTCCAATGAGGTGCCAGAGGATGGATCCATGACGGGGCTCACTGTGACAGACAGAGAGACAGGAAAGAGCGTGACCCTCCCTCTGTCCACCCTGGAGACAGAGATAGGTAGACTTTCTTTAGACTTTCTCCAAGAAAGCTTCTTATATCAATCTCAGTCAAGTTGCATTTAACTGAACTAAGTTAAACTTCACAGGGAGAAGAAGTAAAGTCTCTGGGCCTGATAACACCCTTTGGTCCTCCTCCATTAACCTGGACCTGATCACCTCAGATCAGTACATCCAGGCATATCTGGGACATCTGTTCTCTTGTAAGGGACCTGTGGCAGAGCTGGAGAACTACTTTACCAGCGCTAGTGACAATCTGCGAACACTAAGAATTCAACCAGGATGTACAAACAAGACAGGGGTGAGAAGTGGGATAGAACAAAGTGACGGAGTGCATCTTAAAGACCGGGCAGAAGGAATAAATGGAGAGCAAAGAGTGGACAAGGGCAAAGGTGAGAAACAGGACAAGATGGAAAGGAGAGGAAGACAAGAAGAGACGGAGGAGTGCAATCAAAGAGATGAGAGTTTGAAACTGAGTATTGTCGAGACGCAGCCGGAGGAAAGCTTTGATCCCCGTCTTTACAGTGCATCAAGTACATGAAGGCAACAACCGGACAGCTGCCATATCATAAGATGTCAGGTCTCTACTGAAGAGAAACAAAAAGTCTAACTCCGAAACATGAACAGTTTTAACAGTCTTGTTTGTTATTTATTCTACAATACTATATACCTCAAAAGTGATATCAACCAAACAAATTAAAGGTAAACTCTACAAAAAACACACAGTTGCCTCTTTAATAATATTAAGTCAAATTTGGTAAATCTTTACAAGACATAAGAAAAGTGTTTGATTGTCCACTAAACTAAATACTTGAGTGCTCAAAGTGTGTGACAATAATTTGTGTACTTGTTCAATGCCAAAAAACAGAATAAATAAATAAATAAATAAAAAATCGTAGAACAATTTTAACAAGACTCTTACAGTTCTAACAGATGTACTAGTAGAGCCAAAACAGCCAGGAAGCTAATTATGTGGCTTAACAAGTAAACATCAAATCTCAGGGGCAAAATAGCTACAGACAACAATCATCTGTGCAAACCATTACAGTGCTATTATAGCTGAAAGTCCACCATATTGTAAAAGGGTACTAACAGTTCTCAATGAATAATTTCTTACAAAAGCTAAAGTGAAACATTTACTAAATTAGTGGGAATTCAATTCCAGATTCAGGGATCTTGGTGAGACACTTTGAATTGGACACTGATCATCTAAGCAGCAAACACAGTTAAATCATATGTATGTCATGTCATATCATATCATATCATATATCATATCATATCATATCATATCATAAGACCTTGGATGTTCATATTTTACATTACATACAAGCTAGTAATGTTGACAAACATTACTAGCCTTTGCCTTGAATATGGATACAGAGGGTGGAGATGGTTCCAGTGCCAGTAAAGAGAAAAATATACACTATGGAAATAAAAAAAAAAAAAAATCCAACTCTGCACTCTGCCTCTGGCAGAGCTGAATATATGTGAATCAAATTCATTTCCCCAGAGAGATTTTCTTTGAAACCGACATCATATTTGATGATGTGAATTACAAGCTCTGTGGTCACAGTGTAACCATGGCAAAACACATTTCTGTGGTTATTAATCGCCACAGTGTAAGTGATATCTCGATGTTTTGGGCCCGCTCCAGTATCAGCGTAGCTTGTAAATGAAAACCACAGCTTCTGTATTTATACTAATATTATGTGTTTGTTGATTAATGTAGTTGGGAGAAAAATGGAATCAAACTGCATGACTGTGACTCTTTTTTGGTTCCAAGCCCCCTGTGGAAAGGTCACAAACACAACAACCCGTCCATCACCTGCACAAAACCATTTTTCCCTATGCATGTGAAAGGAAATGGAAGTTCAAAAAGGGGACATTTTGAGTGACGTCCACAGGAGAGATGGCACTTTTCGTTGAGTGTTCCTCACTCAGAAAGGTTGAAAAGATGCTTTCTCTCTGAGTATTATGGTGCTCGATGCAGCAGGTGGGCGAGCAGCGCAGGAGGGGGCTCTTTTGTGGCGTAGTTGGCAGCGCTGTGTGAATGTCAAGCCAGGAGGGAGAGAGTGTGTGTGGATTACTGTGTGTGGGTGTGTTGGCGTGAGAGAGAGTTGGAGAGTGTGTGCGATTGCATGCGTTTCTGTATGTCTAGATTATAGAAAGAGAAAGACATCTAGATGTGAAGAGTCCAGACATGCAAAATATTGTGTGTCACAGTGTGAATTAAAAGTGGAAGAATGATCATGTACATTTGTGAGTGTGTGTGTATAAAGGGGTGGTGAGTTACTTAGAGAATAAGGGATAATAGGGATGGCAGTACAGAAAGAAAGCAGGAGAGTGGTACAAGTGGTTGATGTGTTTTTCTATGAGTGTGTGTGTGTGTCAGGTCTCGCTAGCTGCCGATGAGTCACACTTCACAGTTCCAATTACTGGTCTCTGCTCTGCTAATGCTGTCTGATTGGTGTTATTACTCTCTCGCTCTTTTATTCTCTTCCCCCCTCTCTCTTTTTTCCATTTCTCTCACTGGCTATCGGATTAGTATGACTTTATTATTTAATGTAATGTTGATCTGAGCAGCTTTGCACACGCAGCAATGAAAAGCAGTACATGTAATTCATGTACTTTCTGTCTCTGATCAGTAGAAACAGCTCTTTCTGTAGCTGCTGGTCCATTATTTTCAGATGGGGGCTGAGAGAGGACCCACGCTGCAGGGTCTGTGGTCAAAAGGGCGGACACCAGCACACATACTGTCTGGGTGTAAAACATCTCTGACTCAAGGATGGTACGGGTGACTCCTACACACAAAAGTATGTTTTGTGTTGCAATACAAGGCTTGAAATGTAATTGACAGGTTATCCACACAAAATTCACAGTGACCTGAATGAAAATACAGCTGTTATAGTTGTCTTAGAAAACAATTCACATCAGCACAACATGTCTACTAGATTGATACGTATTTAAGTTTGAGAAATCCTAAATCTTAGATTTATCCCAAATCCTTGATTTTATTTGCTGTTACGAGATCATGTTTACTGGAATTTACACAAGCCTATTTATTTCATTAGTCCTCAAAAACTTGAGTGGAAACATGGGAAAAAAAGAAAGAAATCTCAATATATAGCAAAAAAATAAAAGTATATATATACTTGGCTGAAGTGGAAAGGTTGGTGTATCAACAAAAGCAAAATGTGACAAAGTGCATTGGAAACTGATGAATCATGACGCATATTTGACATGAAGCAAATATTTTCGTTAGACGGCCAGATCAGGCCCATTGGCTACCAGCGGCCTCAGGATTTCTGATTTTGGGTTACATTATTAACATTAACATAACTTGACACATGTACAAGTAAATTAGAGTCTCCAGTTAAGTTAACCTGCATGTCTTTGGGAGGAAACTGGAACACCCAGAGGAAGCCCCGCATGGGGAGAGGAAGTAATCTTTACATTAAAATGTTCCCAGCATGGTCTCAGCTGGCTGGTGCATAAAAACCCAGTGGCATCTTACTGTGACCTAACCACTGACAAAAAATCAAAAATGATTACAAAACAACCACAAGCCTAAGAAAATCCGACCACATAAACAACCAAAATGCAACTCTCAAACATGGTGGGACATGTATGGACAAAAGGTCAAAAGGTGGCTCGCACATTAAAAAAAAGACAGGAGGAGAGTGTGTTCATTAAAGTAGGTTAACTACCTGATGGCCTGTGTTCATGTGGGTGTACATACAGATGCAGTGGAAAGCCTCTATGTCTGGATCTGTGTGTTTGTGCCTGTACGCTGTGGTTAGTTGTCGTGAAAGCGTCGCCGCGGCAACAGAAAATCCCCGCAGTAACTCGACATCATCACGCCGCCCACAGCCTCTCAGCACAGAACAGTCGCTGGCACAGAGTAACCTACTGTCGAGTGTGTGTGTGTGTGTGTTTGCATCAGTACATGTATGTGTACAGTCAGTTGTGTTTTGATACTGTGTATATATGTGTGTGTTCTTTTGTGTGGGTGCCTGCAAGTCAGAGAGAGGAGGACTTGGTCATCAACTTATGCCAAGAGAATGGGTGGAAGACGAGCAAGTGAGACAAGAAACTGAGAGAAGACTGAAAGACGAATGGAAGTAGAAAGGAAGGGAGGGATTGAGACACAAGGAAGGAGAGAGGAAGAAAGGCGGGGGGAGGAAAGAGCAACGGGATGAGCGAAGGGGGAAGTGACTGAAGGAAGAAAGGAGAGAATGGATGAGAGAAAAGACAGATGTACTTTAATACGTGGAAGAACAGAGACAATAAGAAAGAAAGGTGAAAGGAAACTGTAATCCCCTGAAAACTCATCATCAATCATCAAGGTACTGATATTCATGACTAAAGCAAAAATCCAAGTTAACAAAACATCCTTTGTTATTATTTATTATTTATCAGAAACTATTATTAACTATTCTGCTTCTTCAGCATTGTATGCAAGGTTTTGATCCCATGCAACTGACAGGAACCAAACAACCCACCAACTGTCAGATTGTGATTCAAACACTGCTAAATCCTGATTGGTGAAAAGAACATGGATAAAACGGGAGATACAGAAACCTCTCATGTGAAATAACCAAAACCGAAATCAAACTATAGCAGAAAATAATGTGTTCTTGTCAGATCCCATCACTCATAGTACTCATGCTGATTGACAAATATGTTTTCAGGGCCTTTAAAACTACACTGATTGATTTTTTTTGCCACTTGGGGACAATGGAGAAAGCTGAAAACACATGTGAAATATTATCCTCTCATAAACCTGCTATGGCTAACGTGTCAACAAACATTTGCCTATTTACACATCCTGCTCTGTGGAGATGAGTGGGACTGCAAAGCTCTGAATCTCTGTGGGTTCGTCACTGTGAGCGTCATACTTCACATCAGACAAAGTCCTTTGATCCATCATCATTATGAAAAAACATGGACCACTTCAAGAGCTGAATAAGACCTAAGTGTTAAAGCACCATACCGGTGATTTTGCATGTTTTAGCTAACTCCAAATTGCATGCACTTTCCATAATTGTAGAGCCATGTACAGTTGATTGATTTCCTACCTTCAAGGCAGCCTTTGGATTCGATTGATTTCACTAAGGGAAAATTAATATTCACTGACTTGGAACTTGCTTGAAATAGATAATCAATCACATTTTTGTAGGTTGTAATAGGTGGTCAGGATCATTTTGTCCCTCTTAAAAAGTGTATGGGGGAGGAAAAGTAACTTTATTTCTTTTTTTAATTTAATGGCAGGGCTTTTACACACAAAATAGAACATATAGCAAAATAATTTCAAATCAGTTACGTCATTACATTGACATTTTTGAACACCTTCAGAAGTTATGTTTAATGCTGAAGGATAACGATGTGCAGTACGCTATTATGCACATGAACAGCATTAATTATGTCAATTATGGAAACTATAATTGCTTTATAGTAAATTATTTTAGGACTTACTACATGTCAACCCACTGAAACTAAAAATAAAACTTATACAAACCCGAGTCGTTGGTTAAGTAGATTTAAAAATCCAATTTGATGTTCCCTTGTGCATAACACATGCACATCCACACACTGAATGCGCCTACGTTTCCTCACCTAAACATCATGCATTTAAATAATATGGAATAATAAGCTACATTTATAGATGTGATCTGAGACAAGGAGTGCACACACACTCACACACACACACACACACACACACACACACACACACACACACACACACACACACACACACACAC
>JBBMJY010000003.1:4906090-4923254 GCA_037833715.1 Toxotes lorentzi
ACACACACACACACACACACACACACACACACACACACACACACACACACACACACACACACACACACACACGCACGAACACACACAGTCAGTCCGTATGTTGCTAATTAGCTACAGCCACTGTCTCTACAGTTGGTACATTGGCTGTTCAGGGCAAATAAACAAGCACTGCAAAAACAGGTCTAGTTTTGTGTTCAGTCTGAACACACCTTAGATGTGCAGGGAAAACTCCACACACTAACACACTCTTGAGGATATATTTTCTTCCAAGTACCAGTGCTGTTTATGGACTGATTGACAACCATCTTAAATAAGATGGGTAATAAGATCTTGAACAACACTTAATACTAGACTGAGACTTTACAGTTAACAAGTGGTTTTATTGTTTAAAGGAAATTCACTTCCAAGTAAATTTTCTACTAATACAACTTTGTTTTTTTTTCTCCTTCGCCCTGTTATGTCAGACACTCACACTGTTACACTCCACTATCTGCCAATGGGCAGTACTTCAGATAGCTATAGGACACCGTTCCATGCACGTACACGCACGCACGCACGCACACGCACACGCACATGCGCGCGCGCACACACACACACACACACACACACACACTAATGTACAAAACTACTTGACAAAGTATTGCATCCTGTCAAGTGGCGAGCTATTACTGGGTGTTATTAACTGTCTGTCTAGAGTGAGCGTGTAGGTGGAGCGGCAGCAAGGAACATGCATTAGTACACACACACACACACACACACACACACACACACACACACACACACACAAAATGTAACATGGATGGTAATTACATCTGCGCTTGTCTTAAGAGTCTGTGTGGGAGAGGGAGAGCAAGGAAAGGACGCACACATAGTAATTACACAATTATTTCCTGTATGTATCAGAAAGGCCTGTGAATGTGTGAGTCTATTGTGTGAGGGTGGTGATTTTGTGTTGATCTTGTCTGAGTCCTTTGATGCATCAGTATCAGTCATTTAAAGCCATTTCTGCCATTGCTATTGCTATTTGTCAGTTGTAGAATGATGCATGCTGTTTGTGATGCTTCAGTATATACCACTGGTGATTAATGATGGCAGTCCACTGTCTTGATCCTGATTACCTTTGTGTAGTAAAATCATTTCATTGTTCAAGGTCGTGCGTGAGACCTGTAGCTATTTCGTGGATTATTTTTAATATAGAAGCAGACAGGACAGACTGCACGTCGCCATGGTCATATAACAACAACTCAGAGAGAGTCACAGTTTGGGAAATGTGCCTCCATCCTGCATTATTTATATTAAAAAAGAAACTAGAGCCAGTGCGCTGTCCTAAAACAATAGTTGTCCTTGTCTTTTTTTGTGTTTTGGAGAGTAAATTTACCAAAATGTCATGAGAGGTGTACAAACACACAGAGATACACCTGTGGTCAGACAATCAATCTAGGCTGATCTCTGCAGGATTGAATGATCTCTAATCAGACCTACAACTCTCATTCATCTTACCATGTGACCCACACAAACACAAACACACTCGCTGCCTTACCTTGAACTCATATGATTCCTCTATGATGACCTCCAGTTTGACATGGTCGCCCAGCATGGGGCGGCCCATCTCGGCGATGCGGCGCTCCTCTTCATCTTTTCCTGTCAGCGCCTCTTCCTCCTCCTCTTCTTCCTTTTGTTGTTCCTCTGAAAACACAACAGGACAACAACAAACGGCAGCGTCAGAACAGTAGAGCAGCAGGACCATCAGATTTGGGTGATGGTGAAGGTGTTGGGGATCACCTGAACAGATAGACCAGCAAACAAAACCTACAAGGTTTACAGCTTAGAGCAAGTAGTTGAGTAGGAGACTCATATCATATGTGACATCTCGTTATCTTTCAGCAGAATCAGACTGGTGGCACCTGAGACATTTGTGTTAAAAATGTGGAGACTTGCTGTACATCAGCCCTACTGAGACAGTAACTGCCAATTTGTGTCAAGAATTATGGACTCAGCACTGTGTGAATTTTACATTTTTATGTGTAGTGACAGCACCCCATCTGGCTGCTGTAGTTGGAGCACAATGCTGAAAACTCAAACCTCTTTCTTTAATAAATACAATGTAAACAAAGCATTAACATTTAGGATTCCAGGTTTTTCGTTTGGGTTGGATATATTTGTGTTTTTTTTTTTTTTTTTTGTCTTATTGCTTATTTTGCACAGTGATTTCCTTCCCAGCTAAAAGAAAATATTTTTTTTTAAATGAACTGAACACACTGATTCAAATCAGCGAACTGATTTGTAATTTTCACCTCTGGCAACCACCTTTGGGTTTAATTTATGTCTAGGTGTGTCTGGGTTATTTAATTAGGTTTACACTGTTCGCTAACTGCAGTAGCATTACTGGATGAAAATATACCTCCAGTTCCTCTTTCACTACATTATTCCTGTCTCTCTTCCTCACACAACACACCCCTCTTTTTTCCCTTTTCTTCTTTTCCCTTTTTCTCTATAGCGTATGCCAGTAATTGAGATTCACTGTAGAGCCTGAACTCATTGCTAGGATCAGAGAGAGAGAGAGAGAGAGAGAGAGAGAGAGAGAGAGAGAGAGAGAGAGAGAGAGAGAGAGAGAGAAATACAGAGGGACAAAGCAAGAGAGAGAAAGGCCATGATCAAATTTTCCATGGGGGAACAGTTATCCATGCTATTGCCTTCCATTATAGCACAGAGTGCATTGTGGGTCTGCACCAGCTCATTGGTCGTTCGTTCCCCTCAAGTAAACCTAAAGCGTGGAGATTATAGGTCACACAAACGTGCATGCAAATTTCTGCCAGAACCACTTTTGTCAAAAGTGACTCCATCAGAAGCAGGTTCTGTTTCATGCCGCTGCTCCCAGTCCGACCACAAAGCACCAGAGGTGAAGGCTGAAGAGGAGCAACTGAAGCCTCTGAGACACAAGCCAAACAGAAATCACTGCAACAATGACGTACATAAGTATAGAAATTCACATTTCACACTTATTAGTTTCATAATTGTGCATAATTGTGTCGTCTTTGCAGTGACCAGTCAGAAATCTGTTAGTTCTCTGTCTACATAAATGGACAACTTCTGTCCACACAGCCAGTGAAATTCAATAAGACGGTCACACTGACTGACAGCAGACATCTACCACTGCTAATAACACACTTTCTCACCATGGTTTGTAAGTTACAGTGCTTTTTGTTTGTTTACTGTCTTTGTTGCTGTCAATTAAACACAGACACTCACGCTCCTCAAAAATGGCGCATTTCTAATACTTTTTTTCCTGTAAATAATATTTAAGTATTAATAATAAATATAAAAATCCATTTGACTGCAAGAAAGAATAATTACTTGGATTTTCCATTGGCCTTTATCTTCTATCCATTAATATTTCAGTGAGAAATACAGTTTGGGTAGCCTGCACATGGTTGAGGGCACTCTACCAGTTAAGCTTCTTCAAAACTGAGCTGATACACGTCACGCCATGTTTATACTGCTACATGCACAAAACAGCTTTAAGAACTCAGACCTTTCTACCCATTGAAGTTTTGAAAGCACCAATTCAAATGAACGGCATGCTGCAGTAGTTTGAAAATCATTGCATTAATTTCTCGCTGCTGGAGAGTAACAGTCCATTTTATTTTGGTCTGGTTTATTTTGGAATTATTGCTCGGCTCATGTTATGAGATAGAGTTTGTCTCTCAGGCAGCGCTGCTTCACCTAGTGAGATGTCTTTGTTCTGTTTCTGTCATATTGAGCTCAAGCAGGCAACATGAGGAGGCCCAGAGTAAATGCTTCAGGGTTGATACCCATTGTCATTTGATTTTCTTCAGAATTTGGTGTAAAACCAGCATTTCTCTGCTACTCTATGCACATTACACTCATGCTGCTGCTGTTCTGTGCCTGTGTTACTGCTGATTGATGCGGTGGACAATGAAAATAACTATTTGAATATGATGGTGTGCATCAAAAGCTGTTTCAGAGCCTGAATATTATACCTGTTGTTTGTTTTACATATTGTACACAGATTATAGTTATAAAGCTTTCAAATTCTTCGGATGTGTTAAATTGTTTTTATTGGCTTGAGGTGAAAATCGTTTGAAAGACATTTTCACTCTAACTGGCTGCTGAGAGTTATATCTCACTCACCGGGTGAGGTTCACTTTTAGCTCACTTACAATAAATTTGACTTATACACACACACACACACACACACACACACACACACACACACACACACACACACACACACACACACACACACTATGTACCTGTGATTTAATGAACTCAATTAACAGCCTGGACTAAACCTCATGCGGAATGAACATGACCTGGCAGTATCCTTGTTAGCTACACTCCCTGTGTGTGTGTGTGTGTGTGTGTGTGTGTAAATGGACCTGACAGAGGTTGAATGGTGCAGGGTAAGATGCTGCTTGCTGTCAAAGCTACTCTCTGTACCATTTATCATTTTGATTTTTTACCCCTCTGGTGTCCTTCTCTCTTCTCCTTTGTAGCTCAATTCAATTAAATACAACTGAATGTGTTTTACAGCCATGGCACACAAAGAAATACACTGGGAATTCAGCATTAAAGGAGAATTCAATTAATTTTCAAATTGGGCCCTTTTTAAAATATGTTAACGCCCAAAAATGTGTATATCTTTAAATAAGTGGACATGAAATACAAGGGGGATATATTCTACCCCTGCTCTGTTCCTAAATTTCGTCTCTTTGTTACATAACCATTCCTTCCTCTTCCTTAATCTTTATTTTCCCTTTGATCTTCTGTCATTTCATCCTCTTTCTTTCTGCTTCTCAGAATTAAAACCTCTGATTTGTATTCCTCATCCTCTCTTCTCCTCCTTTCATTTCAAATGTGCTTCAGTGGACTGCCACAGCAAACCAACAAAAAGCTTACTTATTACTTATTCAGTCAGAAAATGCTTGGTATTTTTATCGTGATCAAATTAGTTCAGATGGGGACGATGGGTGGCATCTCCTCCCATCAGCAGCATCATTCCAAGTACGAACACTTTTCATAGCCAGTCCTCATTCTTATGCATGCAAATCTTGACTTCAAATCATTAAATCCTTTGTAAAAACATTACTAACATTGCTCTCCTTCTTGTTTATGTTTTGTATCATGTATTCTTGGCAAGAAATATGGATTCCTCTGTGGTCAGAAAACATGTCACATGAAAACATGAATTGTTTTCAAGCATTATCGGGCTCCTTAGAATCACTTATCATAAACTAGAAAGTCATTGTACAGATTTACATTAAATTAAGGGACATTAAGGGTTTGCCCTTGAACACAATGAAATGTAGTGATAATCATTTGATTCAATATTGAAGTTTTTTTTGTTTTAGTTTAGGAAGTGCATTCGTGTCTTTGTCTGGATGAAATATAGGTCAGTATGTGCTGACAGGAGGTAGGATCTGTGAGTATGCAGTGTGTGTATGTGGGATTTCACACCTCGTCATGCTTTGATAGACTCCCTAGTTCCACAGAGGTGATGGAAGACGATAGGGAGAGGAGGGGAAGGGGAGGAGGACGGGGGAGAGGCCCCATAGTTGGAGGAAAAAGAGTAAAGGGAAAGGAAAGAAATAACCACCAATGTAGAGAAGGGGAGAGGAGTGGCGAGGAGAAGAGATGGTTTTTACACCCTGTCATGTTTGATGGATTCGAGTTGCATCAGAGGAGGCAGAGAAAGACGAAGGAAGAGTAAAAGGGGAGGGCAGGCATTTTTGCAACCTGTCAATGTATAAAGACAAGGGAAGAAACTTCTGCATGGTGTCAAGGAGCAGATAAACAGATGGGAGGAGAAAGCAGACAGGGAGGAGACAGGAGAAGACACGGTCTTTGACAGGATTTAACAGTACAGCAGGAGACGAGGCAAGAGGGAGGAGGAGGAGGAGGAAGAAGGAGCTGTTACACTGTCACACTTTTGGAGAGTCCCATAGGAGGAAGAGGAGAAGAGCAGGAGGAGAGAGGAAAACTTTTAAAGACTTGACAGGCTTTTAACTAGTCGCGTCCGTCCTCCAGGAGGGACAGACTGGGAGGAAAGAGGAAGGTGGACGAGAAGAGGGGATGAGGAGGAGAATCCATTCTAATCTACAGTCTAATCAATTTAATCTTCTGTGCCATTATCTACTCATTTCTTTACTGCAGCAAATGACTATAATAATGTATTTAACTGATGAAAAGAAACAAAACAACAATGGCATTAATTTCCAAAGTTCATTAATCATTGCTAATGTGAAGGTTACTCATCTGTGTCTGCATTTTACTATAATAATAAGGATACAAATAAATTAATTTACATTGTTTGGTGATTTGTTTAATGGCAGCGTTAATGATACTATCTGTCAACACCTCATTAATATGTATTACTAATGCTGACTGTTGCACCATGTGTATAATGTGTACAGTGACAGAGGGTTCAATTAGTTTGTACATTTTAGAGCTGCAATGTACTATATATACTAATGGATATACTAATTATAGAAAGACACCGGTGAACACACACACAAGCGTACATCGACTGGCTTGATAAACAGAGAATCAGGCCTCCAATTAATTTATGTTGTTTTGAAACAGTCTTAATTAATACCAGGGTTAATAATTATGGTTACTACTATGGCATAACTAAACACACACAAACACACACACACACAGGGCAGACAAAGGACATATAGACAAAGGAGGATGAAAGTGGAGGACATTACTGTCAGACAAAATCTGTCACATATTTTATATTTTGTATGTGCGGTCACATGTTGTAATGTATGTTACTCCATGAGTGTATACTGCATGTGTCTGTGCACGTTTGACATTGTGTGTGTGTTAGGACATGGGGTCATCACCCTCTGCAGGGTGCATGTGTTTTTAGCTGTTTTCCCTCTCAGCACTTTCCCCCACCGAGATGACTGACGGAGGTTCACAGGCTGTAGTGAACTCTCCTCTGCCTCCTGCAGTCCTGAGGCTTCTCTGGACCAAATCAAAAACCTGCAATATCACAGGCTCTTCTGGAAACTTCTAAAGCCCTAAAGTAAATACAGCTTTTACCACCAGGGAAAAAAAACAAATCTCCTTCATGAAAGATGTGATTACCCAAAACACCTTCAGCGATGCACTTTCTTTCTTAAAAGAAGGGAAAAAAACAGCCTACGTATCCAAAACAACACTGTCAGATGACGGAATATCTGTCTCCACCTGCAAATACCACATATCAGGCTACACCTGCACAAACAAACCAAAGGTGGATGCAAGTTCACACCTGCTCCCCAGAGGTTGTTGAAAGGTATTCTAGGACATGAAGGAAAACTCAGCCAGAAATAGCAAAAGGATGAAATAGGTTAATGGAAAAGTAAATCATAAGCATTTTCATTCTGTCCTGAACAAATGAGAACTTTTAGCAGCTCTATGGTTAGATTTCACCACAGATTATCTGCAGGGAGGCAGATCGGGGTGGAAAGATAATAAATATTATAATGCTCTGAGATAGCAGGGACTACTTTGCTTCTGTACACTTGGTACATTTGTATAAAAAAAAGATTTTATCACGTAAACAGTGGCAGCCCTCCGTTGTCCATTCAGCTGCTACCAGTAAAAGTCATGCTAATCATTCACTTCTTTCCTCTTCTCAGTAAAGTCAAACAGCTGCAAGATGAATTACTGAATTACATTCTTTTCCCTTTCCACCTTTCTAACTCTACAGTGTGTAACTCCTCAAATCCGTATAGCAAACGTCAGATCTGGTGCTTGTTTAGTCGGTACATTAATCCTGTCAAACTCCATTGCTTACTGTGGAACACAGCTAAATGAAACAACAACAACCAAAAAAAAAAAAAAAGAAGAAGAAGAAAAAACAGGAAAAGAATATCAGGCTTTTATCTCTTTGAGTACCGATCTGAAAGTAGATGAAACGGGACCTTACTGGATTCCAATAAGAAAAGCTGACTCTGTTCTCTCTGTCTTACATTCCCTGAATCTTAAAGCTGCTTTCTGGAATTAATATCTCAAGGCACAATTCACACATTAATCAACATTAGAGAGCCAACGTGCCTCCTCTGGCTGGTTTTCAGCTGCCGTCTCTGGGGCAGGATGCTTAAAAACCTATCTGAAATATGTTGATTTGCGCCAAAAGTGCATTGAGAAAAATCAATTCTACATCCCAGAGTCTCTCTGCAGGGCTCTCTGTGTGAGAAGAGTTAATTTACTGAGAGCACAGTGCCAGTAAACACTAATACAGAACTTCTGGGAGAAGCATGAAAAACCTAATCTGAGTTAGAACACAGGCTGTCATTGTGTCTGTATACTTTCACAGATTCACCTGTCTCCGCTATAAATCGCACATATGTTGTGTACAGTAGATGAAATATGTCTGCTTAATGTTAAGAACTGTATATAGTGTCAAATAGTCTCAAATGATGTGATTTCAGTATTGACCAGTTGACCAGTGTGAAACTGCTAGAACCCACACAGATTTAAATACCTCTGACATACAAGGTGCATTTGTTGTCTCTAATTTAATAAAGTATTGTTGTTCTATGTCTAAACATCTATTTTTTGACATATTGTTTTTCTGAAGTATCGTTATAAATGTACCAGAATAACATTTCTATAAATCTTTTGTCCAAATTGACTGTTGGGAAATATATTACCTTTGAATGTTACTACTACAACTATTTGATAGTGTTCAGTTTGAAAATGATGCTGTATTTTGATCAGCTGTTTTCTCTATGAAAATAAATTATTTTACAAAATAAAATCCTGAGCTGAAAATTTTACCACAATGACACAGATAGTTTCCCCCAAATACAAGACACACATACACATGCAGACAACAGAGATGTGTACACACAAGCAAGCGTGTGATGATGAGTATGTATAGATACATGTCCAAAAATACATAATATGCACAAATACAGATTTACACGGACACACACAGTCATGGCCCGGGGCTGTTAAGATCTTCGCAGGGCTAATTTAGCACAGAGAGAACCACAACATGAGTTCATAAAACACAGTCATTAAACATACACTGTAGCCCTTACACTGTGCATGTGTGCGTCCCGGAGGTGTGTTTGATCTCCTGACTGTGATAATGTGATACCCAGCCCTTGTCTTTGATCCCCTCATCACTATAAACACTGCTGATGCCTGGTAAACACATGCTGCCATTAACACACTGATAGCACTGCTCTGTCAGAGTGTGTCTGTGCGTGCATGTGTGTGTGTGTGTGTGTGTGTGTGTGTGTTGGATAGAAACAGAGAAAGGGACAGAGCTGCTTTTAATGAGTGGTAAAGTGAGTTTAAGGACATAAAACCTCCACTTAGATGACAACCTGAAAACAGTGTGTTGGGCTGATTTACCTCCAACAACCTGTTTCCGCCTCACATTAATGTGTATTTCGTTTGTGGGTCATTTCAGTTATTTTTTTCCTTCTTTTTAACATAAACTGCAATGTGCCTCAGGGGTAATAAAAATAAATGTTATTATGCTAAATGCACATTTCTTTGTGTGTGTTTGTAAGGCAGTGAATAACAAGTGGAAAATCCCCTGAGTTTTTACAACTCTGTATTACTTTAGATCCTAAAAGGAGGGAGATGAGTAGCTCGAACGAGATAATGGATGAACACAGTGGAAAACAGATGCAGCAGGTGACTGAGGATACACACACATCAGTCACCACACACACACTCCAAACAATGATCACCAGATGTGCATCTTTGCATTTAAATTAAAACCATTGTAAAATCAATAAATCAGTATATAATATACGGCAAAGAAATGAGACAGCGGAGACCTGCTCAGAGTAAAAGGCAGATCTGTGTCAGTTCTGTGCAGTTTTTTGGATGCTGTCTCAACTCTGTATGTTGTTAATACTCTTTTTTTCTGTAGGTATATTACCTCAAAGATAAAATATTCCAGACAGATGCAAGTGTTGATAATATTGTATAAAACCCACAATACCCACAACACCGCTGGTAACAACATTAGCTTTTTGTTGTGACAATGTTTTTCTTATGCCATTTGCTGAAATCTCGGCATCATGTTGTGCTGTTGGTCTGTATTGCTTCCTTATTGTCCCATGGGATGTGGGCCATTCTTTAGTGCCATCAAGAGAAGTTACTTGCCCGTGGATGCTATTCACATCATAAGCACATCAAACACCTGCAGAGAACAGATCTCGAAGCATGAAAAGCTCTTGGCTGGAGGAGGGGGAATCAAGAGAAGGGGGCGGAGGAGTAGAAAAAGGAGAATAAAGGAGAGGACAGGTGTGATTCCCACTGAGTTTTGTGTACAGACGTCTGAGGTGAAGCAGAGGAGGGAAAGTAGAAAAAAAAAGAGGGAAAAACTGAGAAGTACAGAAGGGAGCAGCAGAATCGCTCCAGTGTGTGTTCAACCTGAATCCCAAATCAACAGGCCAGTTAAAATATGAGCAATTAGGGAGCAGCTCTGCGTTTTGTCACTTTAGAAATATGGTAGTACAACTGATGCTTTGATTTTATTTCCTGTAGTGTTGCCAGCTGTAAAGTGCTTTTGTCTTGCCAATTGTAAAGTGTTCTTGTCTGTGCTATCGTACTAGGCTTTGCATAAAATAAATATGATTCATAAAAATAGTCTGTTTTTTAGATATTTCTGCTGTGCTTCCCAGAGATCGCCTGTCAGTCAAACGTGTTGTTTTTCCTGGATTCTTCTGTTTGGGTTTCTGTAGGTGGTGCTCTTCACTATGTCCCACTAAGCACTACATAATAACTACATGCAGTAAATACTATACTATGCTTTGTACTGTAGTGTGGAATTGGGACACACTTACACTTTGTGCAGTCAGGGTTATCACTGATGAGAATTAGGGAAAAAACGGCAACTTCATTAACTACAGTAAAATCTTTTCACTTTGGTGTGAGTCAGTGTTAAACTGGACTTTAGGCCTGTTGATTCAGGATCCACTAAAGCCTCATAACGTGTGCTCTCAGTGCTGATTGGCTGTCACACCTGTCCGTTCCTCACGGCTGCGTCTCCATATGGGGGTTTCAAGCAGAACGTAGAAGGAGGACTGCTTATTGTACTCCTCCCGGTCTAAGATCCTAACGGTTATGCTCTTCCTGTATGGGACACACACGTACACACACACACATAGAGGGAGGTGGTAAATGCATGCATGGTAAACAAACAACATGGCAAGGTGTGTGCACAAAAAAAAACAACAACAACAAAAAAAAAACATGCACACACAAAGTGGAGTGGCGGATGTGGTGAGATGAGGTGATCCACAACCTGCTGCATGTTCACTGTCATGGTGAGGACACATCAGGAGGTAGAGTAGTAAGAAAGAAGGGATATTTAAGTCTAAATCTCCTCCTGTGTGCCTCCATGTGTTGACAACATGAGAACATGCAGCCACTGCAGAATGGCGGATGCGCTGGGGTCAAGGGGTCACAGGTCATGAGGCTCAGCCCCCTCCTGACCTTTGGTGTCGTTGCTCTCCATCAGACGGGGCTCCCCGATCTCTATGTAGAAGGCTTTGTTCTTCTCGTACTCCTCGTCGTCGATTATTTTCACCTTGATGGTTTTACTGAGGAGGAGGAGGAGAAGGGGCAGGAAGGCAAAGAGGAGGGGGGAAGAAGAGAAGGCAGAAAAGTGAGGAAAGGACAGACTGGAAACTGGAAAAGAAAGAAACCCGAAAAGAGCAGCAATTGGTTTTCCCACAAGCACTGAAAGTGTTTTTTTTTTCAATTTCAATTTCAATTTCTGCAGGAATGTGTGGTTGTCAGGTAACACAGACAAGTCATTTTATTCAATAAGAAGCTGTTCTTCAGGCTGTTTTCCCTTCAAGACCGGGAAGTTTTCCTATTTTTTACCTCATCTAAACATAACATCTGATGTCAGATTAATCTTTGATGTTATCTGAACAGCTCACATCAGTCTGACAAGATTGATCTGATAAACTGTTCACACTGCCAGCCTGTGGTCCCGATCAAGGTTCAGTTCAATCGTCTGCTCCAGCCTCATATCAGGTCTTAAAAATAAAAAACTCTTCAATGTCAAATGCCAAATGAAGTGTGGCAGTGGCTTATCAACTTTATTTATCATTTTGGCAAGTGAACAATCATTAATCATGATGGTGAATTTCTCTTGTACAATCAAGAAACTTTAGTGAGCAGCAGCAAGTTTTCAATTTCTGTATTTAGTACTCATTACTTTCCACTTTAATAAGACTTTTTGACAAAATAATCCCCTGCCGTGACAGTTGTTGAAGTGTGAACATGCGTAATTGTTTTGTCTTGTGGGAAACCAGGACAATTTACTGTCAATTCAGCCTATCCAAGGATTTAATTTTTTATGAAAATCTACTGTAAAATGTTGCAGTTAAAGGTTATGACATCCAGAATATAAGCAATATATGCTGGATGCAAGGGTTGTGGGTCCTTTTCACATTTTTGGCTGAATTGAAAGTGAACTGACACATACTTCAGTCTTTAAAGTTGAACAGATCAGCATATAGACAAGTCTGAAACATTAGAAGAATAAGAAAATATACTAGACCAGATGCAATGGGAGGAGAGACTGAGCAGGAAAATAACAATGAAGGAGGAGCGGTTATTTTTAATCAAAAGATCTGAAGCTGCAATTAACACCTTCAACACCTTCAATTATCACCCTCAACAAGAGACAGTAAAGATGCAAGTCTAACAAGCTCTGGTTTGTGATTTAAGCCAAGAGAAACTGGTCAGAAATCAGTACGACAAATATAACGAACATGCTGATATGTCACAACTGAGACAACACATACGGTATATGCAACATAGCCATCTCTGCAAGCCTGAAATCTGCTACATCACAAAAATCTGGCTGTGTCTCACAATCATTCTCCATCTAAACCTTTCACTGTCAACAGTAAACCAGCTTGTAAACTCTAACAGCATCATGTCAATGAACAAGCCAGTGATTGTTTTCACCAACTCTCAAACCGAAAAACGTAGCAACAGCAACAACCAGATCCCTCAGTAAAATGGCGGAGAGTGTGTGTGTGACTGTGTGTATTTATTGTGACACGGTGTATACAGTATGTGTGTATGTGCATGTGTGTGTGTGCGCCCGTGGACATATGCATATGTGTGTTTATCTTATGTTTCCAGTCTGGAACAAAACCCATATTCTGATCCAAATCCACCACAGGCAACAACAAAGACAGCTGAGAGAAAACCCATAATCTGGCCTATAGGGTGGGAAACAGGAACACACACAAACACACACACATCATTATCTCTGATCACAGGCCTGCAACCTGTGTTGAATCATTAATCCACGCTCTCTTAACTTAGCAGCCATTTGAAAAGTAAGAGGCCCACAGCAGTTCATATACTATTAACCACTTCACGTAAACTTGCACACACACACACACACACACACACACACACACACACACACACACACACACACACACACACACACACGCGTCAGTCTCTAGTGAACGGGCTGTGCTCCGCTGGATTTATTCAAATGTTTTTCCAAAGTAAAAGTAGAAATACCACACAGTAAAAATTGCAAGTACAGTGGCAAGAATTCAGTCTGCGAACGCTGTGGAATGACCTGGTTTTCTGCTTTAATTGGTCATAAAATGTGATCTGATCTTCATCTAAGTCACAAGTATAGACAAGCGCAGTGTGCTTATGCTAATAAAACACAAACAATTATAGTTTGATGTCTTTATTGAACACACCCATTAAACTTTCACAGTGCTGGTGGAAAAAGTAAGTGAACCCTTGGATTTAATGAGTGGTCAAAGCTACGTGGTCAAACCTCAAACCAGCCCCTTCTGTAGCTGTGGATCAGACCTGCACATCACTCAAGAAGAATTTTGGACTGTTTTTCCTACAGAGCTGCTTCAGCTCAGACATATTCTTGAGATGTCTGTCTCCCGGGGCATCCATTTCTAAGGAGAGTATCCACAGAACTAAATCGACTCCATTTAAACGGTGGGCTGATGAATATCTTAACTCTCTGAGATGACTTTGTAACCCTCTCCAGCTTTATGCAAATCTACAAATCTTGATCTTTAGTCTTCTCAGATCTCTGGTTTGTCAGGCCTGGCTCACATCAGCAGATCCTTCCTGTGAATAGCAAACTCCAGGTGGTTGAGTGTTTTCTATCAGTAGCTCTGACCCACACCTTTAATCTTGTTTCATTGATTAGACTCCAGGTTTGCTAACTCCTGACTCCAATTAGCTTTTGTTGATGTCAGTAGCTTAGTGTTCACTGTTTCCTACCTGCACCTTGAGTGTTTGAACGGTGGATTTAATGCGGGCTAGAAAAATATGTTTGTGTGTTATTAGTATAAATATATTCATAATTGTAACTTAGGTGAAGAGCTGAACATATTTTAAGACAAATTTATTCATAAATAAAGATAATTCCAAAGGGTTTACTTGCGTTATTTGCCAATATAAAGGCTCAGTATTCAAAACTGTACTAAAGTACAAAAGTATTATTTGCTTAATGTGCTAAAGTTAAAAAGTAAAAGTGCCCATATTAAGGATGTTATAACATAGCAGCATAAAATGACAGTGCCCAAGGAAATACAAGTACCCCGAAACTGAGTAAATCTATATTAGCACGTTTCACCACAGACAGCCTTGGCATCCTCAACATGCCTCCTCCATGACATATAGCAGCCTGCTAATCATCTAATTATACAGAGGAGCATTGCAGGTTAATTTGTCAGCTGCATAATACAAACACAGTAGAGGTTAATCCATTAAAATATGAAATCCAAACACAGACACACACACAAATATCAGGGGTTAACTCATTACACTACAGGGATTAGCCCATTTATCACCACCCCATAACAGCAGATGGAAGGCAGTTTTCACCTTCTGGCCTGGAGAAGCTCTTGACCAACAGGCTGTCAGTCAGCGCTCACACAGCAGCTGGAGAAGTGATGGAATAAAAGCCTCCCCTGCCTCAGGGTGGAGCCCTTGAGCAAGGTACTTATTCTCACAGTTGATGGGATGCAAGAGCTCAGGGAATACCCAGGGTTACATTAACAGCAGGGACATGAATACTGCTGCTACTACAATTAATACAAGGTCTATTACCAATGCACTAGAAGGACATGGGGAATTATTATGTCTATGGAATTTACTGTTCATATGTATGTTTCGTGCTGTTTCTGTATTTCAAATTTGTAAGAGATAAAGTCTGTGTTTCACTCAGATTTACAAACTTGCTGATTGGTTCCTTCTCTGAGTGTGTGTGTATGAGTCTTCATGCTGAGTAGCTACATGGAGTTCTTCATTTTGCACCCACACTGCTATAAAAACAAAATCATTAAAAAAGCCACTGCAGCCTCCATAATTCTTTACTCCGGAAATGAGAATATAATGCAGTAAAACCAACGGAGCCTTGTTAAAAGATACAGCACCAAATTGCTGATTCATCATCACTAATATTTTCAGATGACCCATCTTTTTGGCAGGACTTTCACTTTGATTTTTTTTTTTTTCCAAATTCCAACATGCCAGATTTGCTGCACAGGATTGTGAACACAGACGACCTCTGCAATTAACACAAATCACAGAGGGACCCAAAGCAACTCTAGTCCCATGTGAATAGGGCTGTGGGCTTTTTTTCCTTAAAAAAAACAAACACAACCCCCCCCCCAAAAAAAACATTTCTATCAAATCAGCTACAGAACAAATGCTTTCGCATCATTAACCTAATTTATCAGTGTCATTGTATGATGACGTTTGTACCAGTGATGGATCTGCCTTGAAATCACAGAAAACACTAAAAACTGTGATTTAGTTCTCCATATATGTATAAAGTGCATTTTTTGCAGAGACAGTTTGGTGGACATTTTTCCCCAAGTTTGGGAATGGGGACTCTTTTGTTGAAAGTTCACAGATGACCAACTTGCTGGAAAAACACACACACACACACACACACACACACACACACACACACACACACACACACACACACACACACACACACACTTACACTCTTTAGACACATACTCGGACAGTCAAGCGAGCAGGTCCAGGCAACACATCGATGCAGATGTAATTTATCCACAATGAACTGGATTTATCATCTTTATTGGAACCCTCGTCTCTCTCTCTCTCTCTCTCTCTCGTTTCACACATACACACTCACTCAAATACATGAACATGCACAGAGGCACTTCCCCTCACATGACAAACACGCTGGCTGTACAGTGCACTGTCCCATTGCCATGGCAACGCAATGTTTGGGTAACCAACACGGGTGGAGAAGATTGTTTCCAGACCAATGATGGGTGTGTGTGTGTGTGTGTGTGTGCACGTGTGTGTGTGTGTTTGCACGTGTGTGTGCGCGTGTATGTGTGTACTGACAAATGAGTGTGTTTGAGAGGCAGAAATAGTTCACATACTGTACACACACTATACTGATTTGTATGTCTGTATATGTGTGTGTGTGATAATTTGTGTGAGACTTTGATATTACGCAGCAGCCTTCACTGTTTTACAGCAAGTGGTACCTCTTTGTGTGTCTGTATTCGATCACATGTTAATATACCAAACATATACACAGTAAGGACAGTGTGAACACACGCCTCTGAGTATGTGTGTGTCTTTGATGGTTCAGTAAGATAACAGAGTTGGAAATGTACTGAGAAACACCTGAGACACACGTGATAGTTGCACACTGGGAAATTTACACTCTTTACACACATGCATGTTTGTAGTACTATACTTGTGAGGACTCTCATTAAGATGATGCATTCCTTGGTCCCCTACTTTGACTGTAAACTAAATCTAAGCCTAACCCTAAATAAAGTCTTAACCCTAAAAAAGCCCTTTGACAGGGGCCAACACAAAATCTCCACACTTTCCCAAAATGATCTCACTCTTAAGGCTTGAAAGTTAAATTGGTCCTCTCAAAGAACTGAAATACCACAGACACACTCACACAGACAGAGGTGGTATCACACTTGCATGAGAGCATTCACAAATGTATCACACTAGCATGCTTTCACACCCACACATGGACACACACAGAGGAATTTCAGCTGCTGGAATTCAAAAATGCACACTCACACACACACACACACACACACACACACACACACACACACACACACACACACACACACACACACACACA
>JBBMJY010000003.1:4927994-4949181 GCA_037833715.1 Toxotes lorentzi
ACACACACACACACACACACACACACACACACACACACACACACACACACACACACACACACACACACACACTGCAGCTTATAAATGGAATTAGAGCAAGAAAATAGAGGTTAGTGAAGAAGAGGACAAGGAGTGACAGATGGTGAGTCTACAGAACAAAGTGATATTTAAATATAGTACATATATCATGTTCTATATGTATGAACCAACCTGTCCATAATGAGACCGGGGAAAGTGTGTGTGTGTGTGTGTGTGTGTGTGTGTGTGTGTGTGTGTGTGTTAAAAAGAGGGACAGCAAAAGAGCAAGAGAGGATATGAATGCTAATCAGCTGATGCTGCCAAACCAGCTGCAGCGCTCCATCATTTCCAGGCCATTTATGTGCTCTAAGCTGCATGATGGGATCAGCACTGATGGAGAGTGACGCACAGTCAAGTGGACTGAAGAGCCTCTGGAGCCACAAGCCTCAACTGTGGATGTGAACAAACCTCCTTTCTACTAACTGCTGCATTATAACATTCTAGACCATAACCCCAACCTGAGAAACGAAGGCTTCATAAGATCTGAAATTTCTAGAGAAATTGTTTTGCACACTGTGTGAACAAGCTCAGACAGAGATTTAGTTTTGGTCTTTAACATTTAACACCAGCACTTTTTGAGTTATGTTTCAAATATTTGTTCGTGGCAACCACAGTATGGTTAGGATTTGATGAGTGAACAATCATAGCTGTGGCAAATAGACTATGGTTAAGATTTGGTTGAGATTAGAGTGCTAAAGTTAGGGAAAGATTATGGTTTGTTGTCAAAAAAACAAAAAAAAAAACAAACAAAAAAAAACATTCACATTTGACCCACCAGAGACTGTTTCTTGTAAGTATCTCTTGATTTTCTACTACCAAACTATTTTCGCAGCAAAGCACTGAAAAGTATGTTAAAGTGCTGTCATGTTGCTAGTATTTGGGGAGTTGTCCACTGATGCTAAAGAGCATTTTTGGGATGCATGAATGCAAAATGAAGCATGATGGAGAACACTGCAACTGTCAGATGTCAAAAGAAAAAAAAATCTGAAAAATAAAAAGGATTACCACTTTGTCTAGAAAGATGTCGAAACAAACGTTTTTAATATTTTCCTTCGAGGGCTGCTTTGGATTTTTTTTTTTTTTTTTTGATCCTTTATACTTGCTCTTCAACAAAACTTGCTGATACTTTCCAGAACCAGCAGGAAACCACAAGCTTCTTCTGCACGTCACTCAAGAGTCTTTTTGCCCTTCTCTCCCCATTTCCCAAAACGATGACAAAATGACGTGGACTGATGTGGAGTCTCAGTCAGGAAACACATTAAAGTTGAGGTTTTATAGTTTGGCATGTCAGATGCCAACACTTACACCCCACCCTACATCAGAATAACAGCCTCCTCCTGCGCGTTTGGGCTCTGATTCCTCATCCATCTCCCCAAACAATGAGACATCAGTGTCAAAAGAGGATTTCACCTGAGACAAGCATAAAAGCTTTCATTCAAACATTTAATACAGATGCTGAGTCTGTCTGCGTTTTCACCTCTGAGTCTCTCTTTACTCTATATTTTCTTTCTTGCCCATGAGACCAGAAAAACATTCAACATGATTTTTCAAAACATGTGACTCAACAGGATTGTCCCTTTTAAAAATAGATCTCCTATCAAAATGATTCTCCTTCTACGTCCCATATTAAACCCTAAACCCCCCCGACTGTCATCTTTGGCATTTCCCTTCTCCATGACAGCTCCTCCTCCACCAACATACCAGACAGATGAGGACATGAAGTCACAGACGATGTACATGACTATCACATGGGATCTAGTCATGATCAGATCTTAATGTAAACACTGGGGATGCATAGAAATGTCAGGTGTTAATTCAACTCAACCACATTTAGACATAGTATGGATATGTAATGTACAGTATATACATGCTCGGGTGACTTCCTTTTCACATTCATAAGTGCAAAAAAAACACAACACATTTCTAATTAAGATGGCATACAGTTTCTGAATGAGATGATAGAAAATTTCTTCTCGATATACAGTACCTAACACTGTTACAGATGATTCATTGCCACCCAACCCTGCCTAAGAGTCACCATAAAGGTTGTTGGTGATGAAAAGGCGAAGCAAATTCCACCACTGCTGAATAGGTAAGGGGGGTTTCATCTACTACACCTCCTTTCATTAACTCACTTATTGCTTTCCTGATTTACTTTTGATCTCTGCGTCTCCTCCTTTCAGAATGTAGAATGCATTTAAACATCAAGACCATTTCACTCTTCAATCTTCCTTTGATTCGTTTCCCCTCCATTTCACCACCATGTGTGGGTTTGATGTTTGTGCCTGCAGTTATATGCTTGTGCATCTGCTCACCTTCCCTAATTCCATTTCTCACTCGGTCTTTGACCACACGCTTAATCAGCCACTTTGTGTGAGTCAGTGTGTGTATATGTGTGTAAGGAGGGAAAGTTAAGTTTATACAGTTTAGTCTGTAATAGAGGGCATCTCGTAAAAAGCTGGGTTAGACCCTAACAGATTACTTTGATATGGATCACGACAAGTTCACAAACTACATTCTGTGAACTGGAAAAAAGTCAGTATACGTTTATTTCTGAGGCAAATTCTTCTTTAATGAAGATGAAATGAATGAATGAATTTGAGTTCAGTTCCTTGTCTTTTTTATTTATTTTATTTATTTTGGAGTAATCTCTGGTGCTTAAGAACTTATTTATGTACTCACTGTACTAGATCACCTGTCAATCTAACCGTCCTTTCATAGCAAAAATAACTGGATCACTAATGAATTTGGGTCAATGCAGCATTAATTCATTACAGGGAAAAGCAATGGGCAATGGGGTGTTTGACATAGTGTTATTTTTATTTTTAATTTATTTTACACTTGACTCATTAACTATTATAATTAACACATTTTAAACGTATGTGACAGTTTTTGTTACTCATTATTAATAACATTGCAGTTTTTAAATGCTGTCATTGGACATAGCGCAGGCAGCAATTTCCAAACATATTTGTAAAAACAAGTTAGCAGAAAATAAATGTAATTTCTAGGAGACAGGGTTACCCTATAAATATAACACAAAAGACAGCGGGGAGAAAGCAAATGGCAGAGCTATTCACACGGCTGGAAACCATACAATAAACCTCACTGTCTTTCTGTCGGCTGCTTGCTCTTTGCCATTTTCCTTTACAAACTTCTGAGGGGGAAAAAAATCCTCTTTTTGCTCTCTTTCCTCCCATTGACATTTTCTCTCAGTCTACAGATTCAGTGGCTCACTTCGTTCCCTCCTTTCAATCTCTCCCTCCTCCTCCACCTCCTCTTCCTCCTCTTGTTGGCTGATTAAGTTCAGCAGTGGCACACTATTCCAGTTGGCAATGCCAGCCTCACTTCCTGCCACACAAAAACTGCAAATCTCTTTCATTTCCCCTCCAATTTTCAAATGAATTTTACTGGCATGAAGTGAAGAGTCCCATTCACCTCCCCTCTTCACCACCTCTCTGTGTTTCTGTTTCGTGTTCAGTTCAGAAAGATTTGTTGGCATGATTCAATGACAGTAACTCTTTCACTTTCTCCTCCCTCCCTCTTTCTCTTACACTAATGTCTTTGTCTCCCTCTCTCTGTCAATAGCTTTTTGGCACCTCAACATAACACTTGCAAGTGCTTTAATACTTGCTGACCTGAGGAGGTAACCTTAATAAACCGAGTCAATGAAAATGTATTTCCATGATGAAAATATTTTGTTGTTCTCCCACTTCTGTCCTTTTGTTTTCTCCATCTATGCCATTTGTCTCCTTCCTTGTCTTTATGCATTTTTTAGCTCTTTTCTTCCTTCTGGTATGTGTTGGTCTTTTTTTAAAGCACTGAATTCATTTCATTGAAAAAATCTGAAATTGTATTTAGATTTTAAATATTTTCTCTTGCGTGATGTGGACAGTTGTTTATGAAATGTTTCTGTATGTGACTGCAGGCTCTCAGGAGATGTTACACACTTATAAAGTGTAGTTGACTTTTGCAAAAACTTAGCATTAACTTTTACGTTGTTAACTCTGCAGAAACCCTGTTCACTGATGCTTTTCCTCCCTCTCTCTGCTTCTCCTATCTCTCACTTTCCATTTTCCATTATTGGCATAAATGTGAATCCTACGGAGTTTAGAAGAAAATAATGAATTCTGAATAATTAAAAACGAATGCAAGAGAAAGATTTAGGTAACACTAGAAAGCTGACTATTTAATTAAAAGACATAAGTTCAGCTAGTTATTGTGCTGCCAGTTCACAGTTCCACTTCAGTGGGAATGAGAAGAGTGAGGGGGTCGGATTGTTGCCACGGCAACATGTGGCCAGCGTGGCTCGGTTTCCAAGGCAGTTCCATGGCTCGGCTGCCAGTTTCTCTTAAATGGCTATAGCCTACGGATACCCAGGGGCAGGACAAGTGGATATTTAGAAAGACAAGGACATAGAGAGAGGCAGAGAGATAGCGAAGAAAAACAGGAAACAGAGGGAGAGAGAGCAACAACTTCTTTCATTTCTTCTGCTCTCATCCTTTCTCCTTTCCTAAGTCACCAACTTCCTTCTCTTCTCAATTATATTCTTGTAATCTTCTAAATTTAATTTATTTTTGCCTAGGTCTTCACAGAGGTCTGCACAGGTCCAAAATATTGGATTCAATCCATATGGAACTGACTAATTCATAGAAATTACTGAAAGTTCTATTTTCACCACCTTGCACCAACAATAAAGCATTCTGTAGGTGACAGACAAGAGATAATAATTTCCATATGTTAGACATATTGATATACACAAGACCCATAGCAGTAAAAAATGTGACCCTGTCGTTGCTTGATGAGATTAAGTATAGTCAGGTCTCTGTTCCTCCGAACTGAGTTTACCCGTAAAGACCTTTAGTTAGTAAGAAGAGGTGAGTTTCATAACCAGCTGACTGACAGAGCTGTGTGAGTTTAGGTTAGAAAAAAAATCCACTGGTTTTCTGTTATGTACAATATAGAAGCACTTAATTAAAAATCATAGTGGCTCACTGGTGTCTGTAAAGTCAGTTTATTTAATTGCATATATTGATGAGTGGATGGACGGTCAGTTTTCACCTATGGGGAAACTTCCACCTGACTGACCATGAGATTTTAGTTTGAGTCCACACAATCATGTTTTGTTGTGTCAGTTGTGCCTACGTATGACACTAATGCAGAGCAGATGCAACATGAACAACTTCTATCTATCTCTACTTACTGTACAGTAAAAGCACATGACCATTTATGGCCAGTGCTTCCACACAAGTGACGTTTTGACCTCTGTCCTTTTAAGGTTGTGTATACGTGGGTGAATGTATACAGCCGCCAGCATGACAACCTGAGGTTCAGGGCACCGAGTGGACGGTCAGAGAAGATAAACAGTCATATCTCTCTGTCTATCCTGCTCCACAGTTTCCTGCTCTTTCCCTTTTTATCCGCGTGGTTGTATATACACCACATGTGTGAACAGCTAGTGGTCAGGTTAATCTATTGATAAATAAAGTGATGCAAGAGGAAATTAATAAATAAATAAATTTTTGTGGCCTTCATTTCCCTAAAAGAATTAATATTGATTTAACTGCATCAGAGTTAATATGTCCTTGTGTTTAAGACAGTTATTTTGAAAGCCAATACATATGAAAGTAAAAAACTCAAATATTATTTCACATGGTCTCAATTTGTACTTTTGTTAATTTACACTAAGTTAAAGCAACTAAAATGTGATTGCTGTACCCGTTTAGAATGTTTAATTTATACAGGGGCAGGGGTTCCTTTGTTTTTCACTGTATGAATAAATGATTGTCATGATAAGCTAACAATGTTTGAAATAACTCAAATCGTCAGCAGAACTTCCTGCATTTGTAAAGAATCGCAGATTTTGATTCTAGGGTATCAGGACTCCTTCACTTTTGAAATAAGACTGGCTTCATTTGTTATTTGTTATTGTTATTTCAGCCAAAGAATATAGGTTGTAGTTTTTACAGTCTAGTTGGATGAATGACATGTTTTAAAAGATTTTACAGACTGATGTAATGAAGATGAGATGAAAATTACAAAATAACAGGACAAAAGCTGTTTTTAAATCTTAACTTCTGGGTTTTATTGTATCTCCATCTCTCTTTTGCTCATCCATCTCTCCATCTCTCCCTTATGTTCCATTTACACCAGTCTAATCTTAGTCGGTGGAGCAGATAGTTCTGAGGTCGGGGATTTGTTCGGAGTGTGACAGAAATGTTGTCTGAATGGTTTCGGCTCTTTGATCTTTGATGCTGTCAGATGAAGTGAAATGTATCTCTACCGCTGCAGAAGCATAGCTGACCGGCCACACTTGTCTCACATACACACAAAAACACACACAAATGCCCACAAAGACACACAAAACAAAGGCAAACACACACTGAGGACGTCTTCAACAGTGTTAAAAGGTCCTGTTCTGGTTTTAACCTCTTTGTGTGTGCGTGTGTGTGTGTGTGTGTGTGTGTTTTGCTTTCCCACTTTCTCTGTGTGTCTCTCTCCCTCTTTCATTTGCACATGGACACACAAAAACACACACACACCATTTTATCATCCGGAACACAGAAATGAAATCTGACACAAAAGGCATGCCAGACCTTTGGCAGCAGGGAGTCATAAATGCACACACACATTACGTCATTTTCCGGACCCAGAAACAGAAAACCGACTCATGCACACGCTTTAAAAAGCACATCTAACACTCTGCAAACACACACACAGCTTTATAAATCACTGTGGATCTTATAGCCACACTGACAGGAGAGAAAAGAAAGGGAAAATTACAGAAAGGATGAGACTGACAAAGATGAGATGATGCAGTAAAATACCAATGAGTATCTATAGCCCCACAGCATCATAAGGAAATTTAGTGAGCTACACTGGGAAGATGGGTATCTGCTATGAGTCAGGGCAACAGTATAAAATATAGTTTTGCTTTTTAATAGAAAAAAAACAATGAAGCGCCAAAGAATGAGTGATAAAGCAATAGAAAGACGACACTGATGTAGAGACGAGAAGATAGAGAGAGATTGTGACTGAGGTGAACAGAGGTTCACATGCTAAAATGGTCCCTGAGGGAGCCACCTGACGGGCTGGGGGTCAAGTAGAGGTCAACCAATGCAGGCAGGCATTTTGACAAGTACATATGTGACTGCTGCTTGTGTCGGTTTAATCTGTACTCTACAGGACAGCACATGATGCAGCTTTCTAGGAGGGAAACACAATATAAAGTTCATCTCTGCAGATGTGGTAAAATAGATGTGATTAAATTCAGCAAAACTCTGTCAGAGACCTGAAAAACTTATCTGCAATAAATCATTCTGGAAGTAAACTTTTTTCCCAATATAAAGAAAAGTTTCCCTTCTTAAGTGTTTGGTTGAGGAAAAAAGCCAACTAAACCTCAAAATGCCACACTAATCCCTTTACATGATGAAGAGCAGGGGAAAAACTTAATTGAGAATTCATAATAAGTCATTCCTCAGGGCCCTGCATGATTGAATCAATATGTTGGAAAGTGATTAACACTCTGCCAAAGCTGGCATGCAAAGCACCAAAAGCCTTATCCATTGCTGATCTGGAGGGAGGAATCACAAGGTGAGGGAGATGAAGTTAGATGAGAAGAGACATTTAGCAATTTACCAGGAGCAGTCATCCCCTCTGCAATGTGGGCTGAGCACTTCAGTGGCAGCTCAAATGTTGGGAGGAACATAAGTGGTTGACAGCAGGTCTGTCAGTGTCAAGTGGAAACCTCCCTTCGCAGATGAAACATTTAAGCTTCAGCTGGCAAAACATTCTGCGCTGAGTTGTATGATACATTAAACTTACACCCAGGTCAAAACCTTTTTCAAATTCACAACTCAGACGGGCGGCCACGCTCCGTCTGTTTGGCATTTAACATATCAAAGCCTGTCTATCAGTCAGTCAGCAACAGGAATGACCAGCTTTCTGGTCTGAAATACTTTGCTGAGGACCTGGCACATGATAGAAAGGAAGAAGGGCTGGCAAAGCTGGTTCTGATTAAGGTCTTCAGGGACCTGCAGACAATAACTGTGTTAGGTCATGTTCCAATTTAACTATTGTCTTAATGTGATTACTGTGAAAATAAGCCCTGGTTTACGTTAAATCAAACCAAACTGAGGCCAAATGCAAAGCTTGACCTGCTCATTTATTAAGTCTGAATGCTCAGTGCGCTGATGATAATAACAGGGTGAATTTAATGCTTGGCTGCCCCTTACTCACCTGAAACAGAGGAAAAGATTGAAATGGAAAGTCATGGCATCGGTAGCAGTAATGCAGATTGTAATCTCCTCTCAATAAAACACGCCCCTCATCCAATTCTCGGCTGAACGAGGTGAGGGCTGAGAAACGATTGGATCATTCATTATCTTCAGATGGATGACGATTAGAGAGAAAACTTTTTCACCAACTCCATCTTGCCTCTCATATTGTTCTTTTCCCATTTTACACAAACTTGTGAATTTAAGAGGAAAACAACCTTTCACCACACACACCTTGTATTTTGACAAATCAGACTTTAACAAAGCTGTCAAACAGTGAGCACACATGGTCACACATACAGCACTTTAGCTGTAGCCTGAGGTCCAGCAGAGAAAATTACTACCTGCAGAAAACACCACAATGAATGCCTTAGTCACAGTAATGACACACAATGAACCAAACAATCTCGGAGAGACAGTGAAGGGAAAGAGTGAAGTTAAAAGCCTTTTCACATTTGGGGTGAAAAAAGTGAAAACAATTTTTTTTCAATCAACACAAACAGACACTAAACCAAATGTTTTGCATTCTGTTCAGCATCATCTGTCCTTTGGCTTAAACCTGTTACACAAATAGACAGAACTAGCCTCCATCCTCACACACACACACACACACACACACACACACACACACAGTTGACCCTACTCAGCTCCTATCGTTGTTTCCCTCATGACACGATGGAGCATTGCACTGCCCGAGACAACAGACAGCCTCTACAGTTAGTGTCACAGATGGTTCAGAAAATCACATTAAGGAATTAGCACAATAGAAGAGGAGGTCTGTCTTTCCTATTTTGTGTTTGAGGGGTGTTGTTGTCCTGCTGCTATGTATGAATATGCAACCCATCACCGTGTAGTTTGACAACATACATACTGTGGACTGCCCCTTTACTCTCTCTCTCAGTGTTAACACCTCTCCAGGGTGTGATTTCAGGTTCAAAGTTCACCGGTGTCGGTGATGAAATATTGATTAATTGTTGGCATTTGACGTGTCTCACCTGCTCATTAGTCACAGGACAAGAGTCTGTGTGTGTGTGTGTGTGTGTGTGTGTGTATGTGTGTACCCTTTCTACTCATGTATCACTGTCTCTTAAGAGTGCCTGGTCAGCACATCAACCTCAACATAGACAGTCAATAAAAATAAAAGTGAATTCCAGCTCAAGGCTCCGGCTTCATTCTCTTCGCTAAATGTCAGTTCCTTCCTTCAGCTGCCTGGGCTAACAGATTATCTCTTGTATTGATTAGGAATAGTCTTTCTCGGTCTATTGATTAGACTGGCTGGGTTGTCCGACCCAGACTGACCATTCTAACAAATTTAAAAAAAAAAGAAAGAAAGAAAATCATTATTGGATTCAGTCAGTCCTGGCCCTAAAGCTATGTCATTTAAAATCATACATAAGAGCAACAAATAATAATCATCAAATAATCAATTCATGTTTTGCCTGAAACTTGTGACTTGATTTTCTGTTGACTCTCTGGTAAGAATGCACTTACAACGGCTGGTGGTGTTGAGCTGCTAAAAAGAATTCAGTGCCTTACTCAAGGGCACTTCACCTGGGTGGGTGCTGACTGATACGGGCAATTAAACCCAGGTCGCTGCATGCTGCTCTTTCCATGTGCACTGATACAACTGAGATTTATCCCAACTTTAAGATCAATCCAAATACAGCATGAAGATTTATTTGCTAAATAAAAAATCTGGTATGTGGACCTCTGAGTTTATATATTTTTTGATACATACAATACACTGGCAAAATGAAGCATACCCAGTTTTTGAAAGATATCAAACTGGAATGGAAAGTTTAACGTTACTTAGCCATATAAAAGGTCTATTTTATTAAGCTGAAACATCAGCAAAACACATTGTTTGTAATACTCTGTCTAGTTCACTAACCATTAGCGTTATCATCCAGCAGATTTAGCTATGCTGACATTGCTGAGCCTCTCTGTGAAAGCTAGACAATCAGCGATTGATAAAGTTGTCTAGCTAGCCATGAGCAACACGAGCAACAGGATAGCAGTTCACTTAACGGCCACTGGGGTCATTAATATCAGGGTTTTCTGAAGGTTATACATAGAACCTTTAAATGCACAGTTTCCTCAGGGTTTCTCACTTACTATTGTCCTGGGTGTCTGACATTTTCACACCAGATATTACATAACAAGGAGGAAACTTGTCAGCACACCCCCACACACTTTGCATGTCTCACTCTTAGAATAACTAACATCATCATTATGTGACAGTGACGGGCACATGTTGTGACAAAGCACTCGCTTCCTCCATGATGTCACCGGACACCTGTCAATCACACCCCAACACCAACCTGGCCAAAAGGTCACACTCTCCCACACTGCCAGTTACCAGGGTCCACTGTCTCACACTATAACACGCTACTGAAGTCAAGAGTGACACGCAATTCGAAATGTGTCAGTGTCATACAAACATGCCAATTACATATAAAGTGACGCATCCACCTCAGCACATCTCATATACGTTCAGTCTCAGAGCTTTGAAATGCATGTGCCTCAGCTAATTGAAATACAAAGTGGTGGTTGCTAACACATCACCATCAAATATTTGACTTTACCCACAAAAAGGTGTGCACCTTTTCCTTTTGGCTGTAGAAGTGTAAGGTCGCCTGACAGGTATTAAATTAGACATAAAAGTGTTTCCAGTCAACAAAAATCCTTTTCACAAAAACACTCCATGAATGTTTGTCATTCTAAGATTTGTTATCTGAGCTGCTGAATGAAATGCATGTCGGCATACATTCTCAAATGAGATTTACTTTTGGATTCATTTGTGTTGACGAGCAGTTGTGCTTTTCATATTAATTACTTTACTTGTTAAGTGCAATTATCATATCAATTAAAATATTGAAATCTATAACGCTGTACAGTGAGAGAGAAGAGATCAAGGCTGTGATTATGTGTAGGATGCATGTACACTGTAATTATGTAATGTGTGTGTGTGTGTTATTGTGTAAGACAGAGACAGAAGCACAGAGATGGAGATTCAGAGTGTCTGACCTTGCCTGGAAGGTAAACAACTCGTGACTTGGCAACTTCTCCTCTCCAGCTAACACACACACACACACAAACACAAACACGCAAACATACACACCTCCTACTGCCGTTCTTGTTTATTATCTCTTTTGCCTAGAAACACCCATGCTGGGAGATGACAGGACTTAGATCATGTCACACGAAGGCAGATAAACCTGAAAAACTGTTTTTATGAGTTAACTACTGGCGGCCACACGTTTTCATGTTGTTCTTTTTTTTTTTAAAGTTCTCATCTGAAAAACAAACACAACAGAAAAACAGGCACATCTCCTCTTTCTCCTCATCCTTCTTTGGGCAATCCACAAAACTGAACATCGCAGCCGTCACTCTGCAGTGAGAGTGGGACGGGCTCATGCCTCTGCTGGATTTCAGCTGTCTAAACCTCTGTTTTGTTGACTCTTATTTACATGATCACTCATTCTGTTTAAGTACAGCCTAAAACACAATTTACTTGTCTCTTTTTGTTGTTTTTCTTTCATTTTCATGAACATGGTGACTCGCTTGTGCTCATAAAAGCTTTTGTTTGTTAACTGAGGTGAACAGTAAATCCTATGACGCAGCACCGAGGCCGTAGATCAAATCATGATCACAGCATAAGCTAGTCACATAAAGTCATTATAAATTCTGATTATAAACAGCAGCTCTACAGTGTGGTTGGCTATGCTGGGCTTTTTAAATCAGCAACCAAAAACAAGCAACAGAATGTCTAACTTATCATTTATGAGAGGACAGAGTTTCTGAAAAGCTCCATCTTAGGGAATGAAAAACACCAGATAGGAAGACCAAATCTGCAGGGAGGAATTCTGGTATGTGTACATGGCTTCACAATCCAGATTACCTTCAAATATTGACTTTTCAGACTCAATAGCCCATTAGGATATTATTATTTAACAGATGATAACAACCACATTTGATATAAATTCAACTTCATACACAATATACAGTCAATTTGTGGAAAAAAAGCTACATAAATGCATTCGAACAACAAAAAGATCTGTGTTGTGACAAATTTCAAACCTCTTTCAATGAGTAGGGGCAGAGCAACACAAGAAAGAACATATCCCTCTGCCTTTATTGAGTTTTCTGTTGGACTGCAGCCACTGGCACATGTACAAGTGCAGCTGCAAACACTGCTCTGTGTGTGTGTGGGTAACCAATCTGTCCAAGTGTATGTGTATATAGTATAATAAAGGTCTCACCAGCATGTGAGCTTTAGGACTGCATGTGTATAAAACTAGTAACAAACTCCCTAACCAATCTGTGTGTGCACTGTATATCTGTATATGTGCGTGGTTTTACCTTTGTGTGTGCATGAATGTGTGTGTGTGTGTGTGCGCTCGTGTAACCAACTGAGAAATTGTTTCCTCTTTGGTCTGTTTCATTAGCGACTCCATAATTATCGCCCCATCTGCTCCTGGAGATCAGCTCTCCTCTCCCACAATGTCTCTCGTTTCACTCACTAAACAAAAAGATTCCTGCACACAGCCAGGAGGATTTCTCAGTGACATGCAAATTAACACTAAACCGCTGCCCAAACAGTCTTCATGCTGATATAAATGTACTGAAGAAAAAAAAAACACTTGAAAAAACTTTTAGTTTGTGGGTGACTTGCTCACTTATGGGTAGCCGGTAAATTCTTCCTAAATAAGAATGACTTTCCAAACAACCTTCATGCTAATTTGAGCATATCTGGCAAAACAATGAGAAACTTAAATATAAAATATACAGAATAACCATAAAATGTACAGATTAACAATGAAATGTACAGATTTAACACTTGATGTTGTTTTTCTACTTTAAATCTGCTCTAAACTGATGTTGTTGTCAATTAACACTGGCTAATATAACTAAGTGTACAGGGCTATCCTGCCCTGTACAAAACTCTAGACAAAGTTAACTACGAGCTAGTGAACCTAGTGGGGCAGTTAGCAGCTAAAGGGACAGATATGTCCCTCAGGAGAAATGTAAAAAGAGAGTGATCACTGGATTTACATTCATCAAGTGAAGACAGAAACATTACTCCAGTTAAAACACTGTTTTACAATGTCAAGTGTATTTACATCAATTTTTATCAAATAGTTATCAAGTTATTTGAAAATTTCATTCAGCTTTAGCAAAGTGTATCAGCTGGATGGAAACCAGTGAACACACTGAACTAAAACCGAGCTACAGACAGCAGAGTCAGATGGAGAGACGGAAAAACATGAGCATACTGCTTTCATATACTGTGTAGGTTGAAATGAACAGGTGGATTCCCAGTGGGAAGAAAGCTCAGCATCTCCATCCCCAGACCAGTCAAGACACTGGAGAGGGGGGGGGCGTTGAAAATTAACAATGCAATGATGCCTCTAATTGGCTGGAAAATTACATTTGGAGCAAAGTGTCAAGCCTACTGTGCAGAGGACGCGTGGATGGTGTGAAAAGTGCACGTGTGTGGTCTGTAGGTGCACACATGCAAGCGTACACACACAGCTTTCATGAACATGAGTGTGAAAGTGGAGCCGTTTATAGTGTAGGCATCTTAGTGCATGTGAGATTACAGTGACAAATTCAACAAATAATTCATCAATATTAAAGTCTCTTTCTTTGTCAGTTTTATTTAGTGGATGAAAACAAAGAGAAATACCAGTAAGAAACCATGACCTATAATGTTAAAACATACTGACTGATGATACTGTAGCATTACATTCTCTCTCTCTCTCACACACAAACACACACAAACACACTCATACACATTATAATGGCATTGTTTTCCAGGCAGCAAGGCACCGGTGGCATCAGCCATCTCAGAATAGAACTGCTGTGGTTTCAGAGGTGCAACCTGAGGAGATTTTGGAGCAGAGTAATGGACCTGTGTGGCTCTGAATCTACACAGATGAAGGGTATCATTACAAAAACTAGAACTACTGCCTTGCGGTTGTAGGCCTCCGCCCGCCAGTCAAGCTCCAGTTTACATCCATGTCTATCCAGACTCAGATAAAATATATGTAGTGAGGACTTGAATGAATTTGAATATTTTTGGGCAAAATGGAAGTTATCATAGTACTGATGTATGATTCCAGTGAATGATGAGAGGTTAGACATTTTGTTATAATTAATGTATTAATTATTGAGTCACACTGACCTTTAAACCTTTGACCACCAAAATTGAATCAATTCATCCAAAAGAACATTTGTGCCAAATGTGAAGAAATGTGAAGAAACTGCCTCAATTCCTTCCTGAGATATCGCGTTGATGAGAATGGGACAGGCAAACAATCTGAAAACATAGTGCCTCTGGCCGCGGCTGTCACAGGTGCAGAAGCATAATGACGTATATGCGCTGCTGTGGAGTCATCGTGACAGTAAATTCTTCTGTGCGATTTGGCATACAGTGTTCAGGAAAATAAGGATGATGCTTTGGTTTAAATACCACAAAGAAAAGAGACCAAAGTCAACATGACTGTTAGATTCTATGTCAGCACAAACTTGTTGAAAGTGGTTTTCCATCACTGAAAGAAAATGCTTTTTTATTTCTGATAAAAAAGCTAAAATATATTCATATTCTCGCACTAATGTGGCAGGGCACTGTTCCACCTTAAATGTAGTTGTCAGTCAGGATAAGTTAAAGGTGTATTACTGAATAAGCTATAGGACTGAACACTGGCGGTCAACTCAAGCCAGGCTAGCCTCCAGGCTAAAAACTAGATTCTCTGTCAACAGTCGATGCCGCATTACAGTAAGTGACCCCCGCTGCTCAGGCTTTAATGGTGAAGGATCAATGACCTCCAGTCTGAACTTACTGGATCATAAAAGACCTATGGGATTTACACACACACACACACAAAGACACACACACATGCAAGTCTGTGTTTCTAAGGGCCTATTGGATTTCTCCAGTCTCTTGAAGTGACTGTCATTCAGAGCCAAGATGGCCGCCTGCCTCTCCCTCAGGACCATGGCAATTGCAGGCTATTGCAGACTGGCACACGCACACACGCACAAATACAGAGAATATAGGGTACATTAGGTAAATTTTGGAGAGATCAGAATGATCCTTGAAGGGTTTGATTTTCAAAATGAGACATTTGAGAAATTTGAGGTGAATATTAGACACTATAGGAAATGCCACTCCTGAGGCTGTGTCTGGAACTGGCAAGGATTGAACAGTGAGTTTTAGATAAACTAGAGGTGTTGTACAAACAGTGAGGTCTACCATTTTTCCACTGTGACCCCAGCTGGGTGTGACCTTTGATAAACAGCAGCCACTGCAAGACCTCAGCCTCAGCTTTCTCTGACATTTACAGAGCTGGGTTTTAGGTTTCTTTGGGCAAAGGAGACACACAGACAGAAGGATGGAAAGAGAAAGAGGGAAAGAGAAACACTCTCATGTGTTTCTCTTTGCCAAACCTGCGTTCATATGATAATGAACTGCTTTAATATTGCTTGTCCTGATAGCACACAGCCTCATTATAATCTGTTAACAGAGACAGATATCAGGTACTAATTAGAGAGCGTTAAACATACAGAATGAACAACCTATTAAGATTACGAAATGCTGCTGTTTCACAGTCATCATCTATTGAATCATAATGTTTAAAGTTGAGAGGCAAAGCTAAAGCGGAATGTTCTAAAAATAACTAGTTTTCTCAGCTGTTAATCTTGTTGATTGTCCTCACATCAGCCATATGTTATGTAATGCTGTCACTTCATGTTCATTGTATTTCATGGGAGCTTATGTGGCAGATTTTAGCAAATGTTTTACATATTTATATAACATTTTTTTTAATGTATTTTAGTGTGTTTTCTCCATTTTAAATTCAAGCCTGTGTGCTTTCTATGTTTTGCCTGGCTGAAAGACAAATTTCCTTTGGGGACAACAAAGTTGATTTGAGTTGAATCCTTGGTCAGTCAGCTGTGTGCGACATGAATAATTTCTCGTGGTTTGTTGATGGTGCTGCAACGTGAACCCAAAAGCAAAAGCAGGTACCAAAGACTTCAGTTCATTAGAGTTTATATCTGCTCATTTGTTACAGGTTTGTTTGTTGCTTTAGCGCCAGAACTCTGCTGAAAGATCGCCTGTTTTCATCATTATTCCATTCTGCCACTGACAATATCTGTCAGGACTTTTCATTTGTCCAGATGCTCATTAATACAGATTCATATTCGCTCTTTGAAGCGTGAAAAAACAGAGAGGTGAAAGGACAAATTTGACCCTGCATTAGATTCAAATATCTGATTTTTTGGCTGCAGTGAAATACTTCATGAGCTTCTGTATTGATTAAGGCAGCAGAGTGTAAAAGTCTGGGTTCCCACAGGGGGCCATGCAGGGAGATCCAGGCTCTCACCAATTAAATGATAAACTGTAATTTCACTATAGATTATAGATTTACCATTGGAATTAAGTCACTTGCATTTAAATAATTTTGATGATCAGAATCTCAGCCTGATAACACCCCCTCATACACTGTTAACAACAGTGAACAGTGAATTAGCAGAAGGCGAAATCTGATTAAATGGGAGCGTTGTGGCCTAATGTGTCTGCTGGGGGATTTGATTGATGCTGGATAACAAATTCTAATCATTTAGTCGATCTGAAGAAACGCGATCTGCTCTGAGATTTCCAGGAGACGCTGATTTCTCGTTGAGGATTTTCATACAGCTCGCTCACCCCCATGATCACACACAACAGAACACAACCTGAACACCACCCCTCCATCTCCCCTCAGTCCTGCATGAGGACATTTACATACACACAGATGGAGGGAGGAGACACGACAGACTGTGCGAGAGGACAGAGTGGACATACGGAGACACAGAAAGAGAGAGGGCAGATTGAGTGGGATAAAGAGTCTGTTACTGTGACGGATGGATAAATGAAATCACTTGCTGGTTTATTGATTTTCCTGCTGGTTGCCTGGTCACTAACTGGTTGGACTGGTGGCTGACTGGATGACTAACATACATAAATAAAATTAGTCCGTCTTGCAGTACTTTCAGTACTTTCTGACCCCATTTCAGACCCAACCCCATTGTTCCTAATGATGATGTATAGATTCAAATTGGTCATTAAGTATAAGATATTTATTTACCGTGCATTGACTTGTGCTCATATAATTCAGTTTAGGATATTTTTTTTTAGAAACTGCAAAAAACTCATCGACTCACAGAGAAGTACTGGGGATCCTCTGAGCCTTGGGAGATCCAGTTTCATTTTCATTAGGTGCAGGGAATTGCTGATTAAAGTTGAGGAGTTAAAAGCAGTCTTAAGGAGCCTGGCTTTGGGGGACAGATGGTCAAGGCAAAGCAAAATCTGTGATCTAATCTGACAGAGAAAATGAGATGGGGCGAAAGGGACAGAGAGAGGACAGGGAGATGAATTTAGTGCGAGGAGGACAGGCTCAGGCTAAGAGGGAAAATTAGTTGAGACAAAACAAGTGGTTAGAGAAAGCGAAAAGAAAGAGGTATAATTTAGAACATTAAAGCATCTGTGGAGACTGAGAGGTGAAGAGGTGAAGATCCTCTTGTTTATCATTTCTCCTTCCATACAAACACAAGTCAAGTCGAGTTTTTGCTTTGTGTACAGCTCCAGATCAGACTGGCCTAGATTATATTCTGGTATTAGCTGGATTAGAATCCGACACTTTCCACTTTTTCTCATTTTGATCTTAGCTTGTTTGAAAGAATTAAAAAAACTGTTTAAGTCCATATAAACATTTGCAGCTCACACTGTTAGCACTTCAGGTTCTAATTTTGCAAACTGTCGCACATAACACTACGACACCACTGCTGTTTTTTTTTTTTTTTTTTAATAGCCAACTGGACAGTGGTTATTAGTGCTCTCCATAATATTGGGATCTGTTGACAGATGCTGCGGGTATAACCTGCTCTTTAACTCAACTACAATGTTTTTTAATTCATAAGCCACACGGAGTGAACTAACAAGAACACAATAACAAAATTACAAAACAAACCCTCTGGCTGTTTTAACAGCGGAAATGATTTGTTTCTCAAATGTAAAGCTCCTTGGTGTGTGTGTTTCGTCTGTATGTGTGTGTGTGTGTGTGTGTGTGTGTGTGTTTGCTGAGACACACTGAATTCTCACGTTAGCTATCCTTAAAATATTCAGCCGTAATATCTGCTTATTGTCACTGTGATTATGCTAACAGGAGCTCTGCCTGTGAGTGCATTTAAATATTTGTACACAGATGTGCATGAGTGTGCGTGTTCCTATTTGTGCTGGATTCCACTTTTCTTTATTTATTTATTTATTTGCAGCGTTTCAGCGGTTTTTGTTTCAAGCATCCTAAAGGAAAATTTTAACCCCAATCTGTCGTAGCAGATCCAGCGCAGGTTTTCCACAGAGAGCAGCTTCTGAAGCAGCATCAGTAAAGCTTTCCTCTGCATACAGCTGCAGCAGAGCCTCAACAGGCTTATTATAGCACACAAGCTGTTTGATGTCTTCCTCAGCGTCTGACACAACTCTTTTTGTTTACATAATGTTGAAAAACAGAAGGCTTTGGGAACAATTTTCCATCTATGGATTTTAAATATAGAGTTTAATGTGTGAGATAAAACCTTTATTGACAAAGAATTTATTATTGTGGTTACTAGTTAGTACTAATGCTAACAGGGACACTGCTAAGTCTGGAAAATCCCCACAGGATTTTATGTTGTGTTTTTGTGATTGAAATACAAAGTAATGGAAATTTATTCAAATTATAGTAAAAGAGGAAATAAAAAGGCACTTATGATGTTTCTAATTATAAGAAAACTCCTTATCACAGACACTATCAAACTGTTGTGGTGCTCTTTTGATTCTCTGAGGATTGGCTCCAAGTTATGGAAAAACAAATGGGGAAAAAAAAAAAAATTCTGTGCTCAAACGTCCACACATTTCAGTCAATAAAATAAACCTTCATAAGCAGCAAATCAAATCAGGGCACTTTGATATTTCTGCTGACAGCCAAGAATCCAAATTTCCAGTAACTGGAAAAACAACGTTGTTTCTAACTTGACAACATGCAGATTCTGCGTGTATCAAACTCGCTTTTTGAAGGATTTTGTAAACCAGAGGAAGCAATCTGTCACCTGAAGTTTAAACATTTAAACCACCAGCACATGCACTCTTCTACAGCTTGCTGTAAGTGACCCCTCTACCCCACCCCTTCTCAAAAAAAAAGCAAAAAGGTAGAAACAGGGATGATCTGGTCTGAGAACAGTGTCACTGGAAAATGTACCGCCGCAGAGAAAATCTTCTGTTTATATATGTGTGTGTGTTTGTGTAAATGCGTGTCTTTACACATTTTCCATCTATAAATGACTGTGTGTGTATGTGTCTGTATCCTTTTACACTTTCTGTTTACAAAGTCATGAAGACGGTTAAAAGTAGTACTCTGTGTGTGTGTGTAGGAACACAGTAGGCTACAGTGCTACAGTAACAGTCAACATCTGTCACGTTAAAGCTCACTTAGCCTAAACATGGAAACTTTTCACTCCTGTGTGTGTGTGTGTGCGTGTGTGTGCGTGTGTCTCATATGGAAGCAATTAACATGTTACAAGCACTGTCTGTGTGTGTGTGTGTGTGTGTGTGTGTCACACACAGACACACACGTGCGCAGAAAGAGGGAGAGGAAGACGAGTAATTTTCACATGTGGTTTATTTTTATGTGATTTAGGAAGGGATTCCCCATTCAACCACGTCTCTCTCTCTAACACTCTCTCTGTATGTCTCTCCACCCCCTCTCCTCCCTCACTCTCCCCCATATCCCTTCCTGCCACATTCTCTCTCTCCCTTTTCTCCTAATTTGATTTAATTCACTTTATAACAGGAACAGTAGACGAAAACAAATCATCCATTTTATCTAACTCCATTCATAAAGCAGTGTGTGGATCCATCCATCTAACTCCATCCACCCAGTAGCTTTTTCATCCAATTACCTCAAACCGACATCAGCCTCTTCTATTATTCATACAGACGGGGGAGAAAGAGAGACAAGAAAAGACAAGACAGAAAGAAACAGAGAGAAGGCCACAGACAAGGAGTTGGATGATAACAGAGAGAGGTGAAAGGCAGAGAAAGAGGCATTGATTTACACTGTACCGATGTATGTGTGTGTGTGCCCCTAATATGGCTTTCACTGTTCACAAATAGGTAACATAATAAGATAATATGAGAGCACACACACACACACACACACACACACACACACACACACACACACACAAAGCTCAGGTTTGTGGTTAATATGAGAGACTGGGCTGCGAGCCGATGCCCAGACGGTTACACACACACGCAAAGCTACTGAGATAAACACATGCAAACATATCCAACAACACACACACACACTGGCCAAATACCTGTGTACTAAGAAGAGTTTTCATTTCATTACTGCACGACTGTATTAATGATCTTCATTTCAAAGTTAACTGTATGAGAAGAGAGAGAAGACAGAGAAACTCTGCCGCAGTGAAGCGATGCAGTAGCCTGAGCATGCAGCATGTGTGATAAGGAATAAGAGTCTGCGTGTGTGTGTTTGTGTATAGCTGCATTTGCTCACAGGCATGTATTAGTGTGTGTGAGTGTGTGCGTGTACGGTGATATAATATTAATGCTCCCTGATGGAGTGTTGCACCAGTTCCACATCAAAGCAGAGCAGAGTGGAGTAACAGCCACATACAAGCTTCTTAAACAGCACAACAACACACTGAAGGGACAGACTGTGTGTGTGTGTGTGTGTGTGTGTGTGTGTGTGTGTGTGTGTGTGTGTGTGTGTGTGTGTGTGTGTGTG
>JBBMJY010000003.1:4968088-4985588 GCA_037833715.1 Toxotes lorentzi
ACACACACACACACACACACACACACACACACACACACACACACACACACACACACACACACACACACGTATACACACACACACGTATACACACACAAGTAGAAACTTTTTTTTCACCCATGCTCTCCATTTTGATATACATCCATGCACACAAAGAAATATGCTCACACACAGGCAGACACGCACACACATATACACATAAACATGCACACACTGACCTCTGCAACTTTGTCTTTTTTTGAAAGCTTGGGAATGGAAACATTCCTGCGATAGGGTCCCCAGAGAGAGGAGGAAAGGGGGATGGAAAGAGGGAGGGAAGGAGGGAGGGATGGAGGTCTATGGGGGTCTAACACAGTATAAACCTGGACTTTGCTAATAGGCACTCTATCAGAGCCATTAGATTTACAACACAACTCTTTACTCCCCCCACCTCATCCGCCATCCAGATCCAGTTACCTCGTGTTTGTCGCCTTCTTCTCTCTCTCCTGTCATTTAATATCGTTATACTCTACTCTCTCATTTTTTTCTTTCTTTTTTTTTCCTTTTCATGTCAGCACCAGTCTTAAAATAGAGCTGGTCATGTCTGGAAACTACTAGCATGCTAGCACTGCAAAAAACACACACAGAAAGAGCCACTGGAAATGAACAGCAAAGCACTAAGGCCTTTCCGTGATTTCTGTGGCATGCTAAAGCAATAATCATAAGTCACTAATTAAATACCTGCAGGAGCTCGGTGTGTGGTTGTGTGTGTTCGTGTGTGTGTATGTCTTGTGCATGTGTTTTATGAGCATCTTTTGTCAGTGAAGGTATTGAAGGGAGTGAAAGGTGTAGGCCCCTTTTTCTGTTTAGGGAGACATAAATCTACTGTAACTGCTACTGAAACACAAAAGGGATGATTGAATGCATAGATAAATGAGGAGATGGTGGGAGGAAGAGGAGGAGAGTAAGAGATAAAGGATGAAGCAGGGTGAGAAAGCAAGGAAAGGAAGAAAGTACGGCAACATTCAGACATTACCAGAAATTCATGCTTATTCATGATTAATTAAAAACCTCACTGACAATTCATACAAACTCTCAGTAACTCAGGAAGAGGAAAATTTATCAGCAACTTTGCACCTACATACACATATTCCTTATACAATAAATACATACTGAAGAGAGCATTATAGCTAACTGTACCCATATCTAGAGCTGGCTATTGTTTGAAATTCCTGATACAATATGATACGATATATACTGAGGTTCAATACCAAGTGCTACCAATACATGGAAAAAGAAAGTGCTTGTCATTCATGTCTACTCCATGATTCCATTTTATTGTTATTATTATAAGATTTTACGTTACACTTGACAACAGCAAATTTGCACGTTGACAATCACATCAATAAAGCACCTATCACATAAACTATGAATGAACTATACTGAATTGACACTATGAAAAGGAGATATTAAGACCCAGAGGGACTGGTCTGGCCGTTCAGTAGATGGTCTTGGATCAGTGCAGTCAACTGTAGGGTATCTAACAAGGGCAGGTATCACTGACCCCTTTCTCTTCCTCACTCTCTCGCTTTCTCTCTCCCAGGGGTCAGGGGTTTCTATTGATCCGCTATAAATCCTCACACTCTGTGGGACACTGAGGAGACCTTAACTGTGAAGAACACAACGCACACACACAAATGCACATGAAAACCAGGACACATCAGCAGAAATACAGGCATGCTGTATGTACATCGCTGACACACAATGGACATTATGTCACATAGCTAAACAAGTACCTCAGCAAAGTGTGTGTAAATACTGTGCGTTAATGCACGTGCACACACACACACACACACATTCAGTAAAACGACTGATGTCATTTGGAGTTTCCAGTGATGCACCCAAAGCCAAGTCCAACACAGCAGACTGGGAGAAATGATTTCAGACCCTGGTAATCACAGCTTTAATTACATATTCTGCTCTCTCTCTCTCTTCCTCCATCCTCTCTCCCTCTCTCTCTCACTCTTCCTTCACCCCTTCCTCCCTCCCTTTAGATCCATCTCTTCTTGGCTTCGGTTTATGGCCAGACGTTTGTCACTTTGCCATCCTCCTTATGGCTTCCTCTCTCCCTCTCTCTGTGTGAAGCAATGGAAACGGGATTTTTCTTCTCGGTCTTTCTTTCCACTTTTTCATTTGCTCACCCCACCTCTCTTTCTCTCTCCCTTTCCTGCATCCTTGTTCACCTCATCTAACTCCTCACTACTTCAGACATTTCTAAAAAGTTGAGTTGAGTTTGTGTGTATGATAGTTGTGTTAACTGTGTACAAAACTGCATCAAACTGACATTATAGGATACTCTTTGTATATAGTATAGGAAATAGTTTTGTATATAGTACACTTTGTGTGCATGTGTTTTTAGTACACATAGTGTATGAATGTATAAGCCTTTAAGGAGAAAGCTCATTTCAATTATTAATGTGCTACAGAGCTTGATCACTGCCTTACCCTACAAACAGATGCAGTGGAGACTCCAACCACGGTTAAACCTGCACACAGAGCTAATGCAGAGTAGATCAGCACTGTATATTTTAAATGCAGGATTTATTAACTGCTTACTATAAAAATCATTTGAGACATAAAGTGTTTACTTGAGAGTTAAAACCAGATGACGCCTCTACTCCGCAGTAGATAAACAGATCAGATATATTAAGCACAAAAACCATGTTCACTCTGCAACACTGAAGCTTTAAGTTCCACATTCTTTTTCCTCTTCAAAGCGACCGATCTGATGTTTTAAATGTTTAAGTGTGTGAACGGAAATAAAATGCACATGAAATCTGATCTTTTACTGTCTGATCTAGAACAGGTTCAAATGAAGTCCTGCGGTAAATCAGCTGCATATCTGATCAGTGAAGTGGAATTTCTGTGGTTTTTAAGTCCCTCTCCAGTGGACAATGACTCAAGCTGCCAGGGGTGAGAGTCGCATACACAAAACATGTATTCATATTTGGGCAGATGCCTTGATTCAAAGAAAACTAAAGCAGACAGATCATATTTGTGGTAGGATTTGCTCCTTTGGGGTTTCCCTGCACAGGTTCAGATCCTGCTGACGGAGCCAAACTGATGAAAAACACCCTCAGAAGACACATTTTACATGTGTGTGTTTTCTCCCTGGCGCCAGGCTAATAAATGCATTAATGACAACAGAGACGGATCAAAGAGTGTTTTCCAATCATTATTTGACTGACTCTGAAGTAGAACTTTTTGGAAAACAGAGACAAGCAGAGGAGGCTGGCAGTGCAGTGTGTGTGTGTGGGCCGGTCATGAAAAGTTTGGTTTCACTGTATACTGGAAGCAGAGGAGGCAGGAAGAGAGTGTGTAATGGAGGTTTTTTTTTTTAAGGCCTGGACGTAACACAAAGAGACATACAACACAGAGAAAGGCTCAGTCCCTTAATATATTTACTTTATGTGTGTGTCTGTCTGTGTATGTGTCACATACACAGACGGACTTAACACACCTCCATCACCAGAGCAGATAGGCGCTTTCACATACTGTTGATGTGACTAGTCAAACAGCAGGGAATGTAACACACACACAGATCTGTGTCTTAACAGTAGGGCATGGCTAGTGTCTGGCTGTCCCTGTTTGTTCTCTGTGTGACATACAACAGACAGAAGGGCAACGGTGGGCCAGTCTCTCTCTCACTCTCTCTGTCTCTCTCTCTCTCACTCTCTGTCTCTCTCTCTCTCTGTGTGTGTGTGTGTGTGTGTCTAAACCATTTACAGCCCTACATTACCTGCTGTCTGGCTGTCACATGCTGTCCAACCTGTGAGTATATCTAAGCAATTATAAACAGAGCGCGTAAGAGAGACAGAGATTGAGCTAAAATGATAAGGTTATAGTTGATTGGCCAGTTGGTTAAATATTAATATCTATTCTTCTTTAAAAAGGTATTTTTTGCCACCCTGTTTGAGGAATATAAACACAGTACAAACTAGAATACATTTGCATTGAATATTATGTTTAGTGCTAAGATTAGTAACTATTTATTTTCCATTTCCATTTTCCATTGCTGGATACTGTCAGCAGGCCCTGCAGACAAGTCTCTGTCCTAAACCACTTGTTCTTCCTCCCCTTCATTCACTTTTTGAAATACCAAGTTGGTTGTTTTATCTTTGGTTGATGCAGTGGTTTGCATTGATTGTCATTTACTCCCACTTGCTTGCAGAGTGGTGCCAACAATTTGGACTGCTTCAGGCTTGTTTTTGAATCAAATTAAAGAAAAATTCTCAGCCAGAACACAAAACCATCAACATGTCAGAGACTCCCACAAACCACCTACACTGATCCATGGGGGACAGAAGCCCAGCTGAAGCATGAATATTTGATAAAAATCAAATGTCAGGGGGTGAAATATAAAAAGTGTGGTCTTGAATATAAAGGCTTTTCTGCCCACTCAGTTTTAATGTCACTGGAATTTCCAGGACTTTGGTAATATCTGGCTCTGTGCCACCGATAGATACACTATTTTATCATGTAGGCATACTCTGTCCTGAATGAGAGCAGGCACAGATTGGGCATTGCTTACATTCATTGCTTGCTTGCAGTTATCTTCGTCACCGAGCCTTGGTTTGTGCATTACTGCCACAAACGATTGATCAACAGAACAACATGAAACATAAAACAAAACAAAATGCATGCTAACGTTGCTCCATAGCATTACTAACGGTCACAAACTCCACAGGGTATTTGTAAGTGTTAGCATGGAGCACCAACATTGTGTAGGCTTAAAAGTAAACATAGGCTCTAACAGAATCATACTATTAAAGTAGGTGTCCACATGTCGGAGAATTTATGTAATACTCCTCAATGAGTATTACAGTACAGACTGAAAGGAAGGACAGGGGAGAAATAGAGGAGGTTCAAAGAGATCACATGAAAAGAGCTGAGAGTGATGAAAGACTTTAAATGCCTGAGAGAAAGTTAAAATGAGGGTGAAAGTGTGATAGAGGAGGATATATGAGAGAGAGAGAAGGAAAAGGAAGGAGAGCCTGAGGCCTTTCTCTCTCTCCTGCTCTCTCGTCCTCTGCAGCATCATGGGAGCCAGTGTGCTACATTAGAAACAGGATCAGCTGATAGCCTACATCCACCGCTGGCCTGACTATGTTACTGTGCAATACTACTGCTCAACTGTGTGCTACTGAAGCAATCATCCAACAGAAAAATGTGAGTTTATTTCACAAATATAACAGAGGAACTAAACAACCGGTAGTTGTATCTGGTGTCTGTGAAGGTTTAAAGGAATGGGAGTGTCACTGTGCATGTGTGTGTGTGTGTGTGTGTGTGTGTGTCGATGAGCCCATGTCTTTCTATGGTTGTATGGACAAATGTTTGTGTGTATATACAGGTGATTGTATTTCCATTGCTGCCCTTCAGTCAAGATTAAAGGCAGCTCTCTATGGCAGGGGATCTCAATACCACAGAGTCCATATCTTTCTATCAAGAGGGAATAGCACAAATATTGGCACTCAGCTACCATTACATGAATCTCAGTCACATTGAGAGAGCCGAAGAACTGACGTCACATCCAGGCTATCGCTGATCCACTGTCTCCTGTAACTCAATGCAATCTCCCACTGAGGGTCTCTTTCACCTGCCTTTATGAAGAAATTGTATTATTTAAAGATCGCTTACAACAACAGATCTATAGACATTACTATGTTACATTTTGGTTCACTACTCTGTCTGCCTCTTCTGCAGCCCCAGCAGGGAGTGGTTTATAAAGCCCTGATAAACCATCTGTACAGCGCAGACACGCTAAGTTACCTGGTGAAAAAAAACAGAGCTCAAAGATGAGTAAATGCACACATTCACTCATTCATTAGGTAGCCACAAACCCGACTTCAGATAAGTACTCCTCAAAGTCCACTGGACATGTAAATAGGCCAGTTTTTGCTAACATTGAGGACTGGGTTAGGGTCCACACACACACACACACACACACACACACACACACACACACACACACACACACACACTCCTAGGGGGGCTGTCCTCTCTGACAGTCCGTTCATCCAATCATAGCTCACCAGGGAGATGCCTGTCACCACGGAGACAGGCAGCAGGGCCACCAGGGCATTGTGGGATAGCTCAGTCCTCCAACATATAGACAACCTGCCATTGCTGATAGATGGGAGAGTGGATTTATTTGCCTCTCTCTCTACACTGCACTCTTTTCTGTTTACCTACCTTGTTTTACCAGTTGCCTCTCTCGTCTGTTGCTTTTTCCTGTCAGCCTGGTTGGTTTCCTCTCTATATTGGGTCTGATATAAATATTATAAATAAATAAATGTTATGTATCACGATTAAATATCAAAATGTTAGCCTGTTATAAAATACTCAATATTTGCGCATAGCTGACATATAAATCATGCAAAGAAGTTTGAGTTGGCATATTTGTTTATTCTTTGTCCAATTTTGCTCCAAAGGCAGTCAGTTATTGCATAGATTCCCTTGATTACATAAAAGGTGTGGTAAGTTTTTCTGTCTTAACAGCTGCTAATGCTAAAAAAACTTCATTAGTCTGCGTTTCCATTGAGAGTTTTGGTAACGATCTTATTTTGAGGGTTTTTCATCCTGACAAGAACAGAAGGAAATTCTGAGAGAGAAATATTGAATGTCAACAGCTTTTCCTCCATTTCTCTTCCCACCAGTCCATCTATTTATTAACGGTAACCTCACTATAACCTGACAAAAGAACAAAAACCTCATTCCTCTTAATCAGGTGAACTGCCCCCAGCTAACCTTCAAGAGTCCGGTCAGCATCAGTCACCATTCATCTCATTAAAGACCTGCAATTAGCCTTAACAAACTTACAGACACCCCCACATTCCTCTTCATATAGGAGGGGCAGGGAGAAGACAACAAAGGAAGCATGAATCCATGGATACACAAACAGTAAACTGGAAGTATGTTCGCCTTTAGATTTCCAAAACCTGAAACAAGCAATATGTTCTAGTTAAGTACATTTTAGTCTATAACAAAAGCACTGTTTAATTTGTAGGGAGAAAATAAGTAGTGATTCATTAGTCATGACACATTTTACTGGTTAGTGAACCAGTAGGGTTTAGCTTCGAAAACTATCAGTAGTCTTTTTATTCTGTGGAGAGACTGTGTCTACTTTTTAGACTGTAGAGAAACAGCATGTACTCATAACTCACTATGTATGGATTTTTGTCTTCAGAGAATCTGTCTTTGGCATCTAGTCACTCTAGTCTGTAGTTTGTCCTCTAGAGTAAGAGTCTCATTTCAAGCTTGGTTTGTTTAGTTTTACCAATATGTTCATGAAAAAAAAGAAATAATTATAATTAGGTGATTTGTTTTGGAAACAAATTATTACCATCTCTCCCCAGTGGCAGATTTTATTTTTTTTATTTTTTGCAAAGAAAATTAAGACTCAACATACTGAATATCCTGTTACGATTAATCAGTGTGTGCTACCACGCTGCCACTATATTCAGAATCAAACTCGTATTTTAACACCCAGCCTCACTGCTGGGGGTTGAACACCTAGGTGTAAGACCACAGACAAAACACAGAGGTCAAATGATAAACTGTCAGCCTTCAACCTGGGTTCAGTTACCATGGCCACACAACGATAGGTTATGACAGCTCAGTGATATATGAGGACATGGAGGTAGAGCTCACATAGATGCACACACCAAATCCTTCCGCTGAATCTCTAATATCACATTCCAGGTCGGGAAAAACTGCAAGGGAATTCCCAGCTGGAATTCCTGAATTATACTCTTATTCGTGGGATCGCGGGAGAACTCAGTGGGGTCGGATCCCATCGGACCCAAACTGACATCAGGAATGTAATTTTGGGTCCTGGATATATAATTTATCTGTTGCATAATAACAGTACATGCACACTTGTGTATAATGCATTATACACATACATAATGCATGTTACACACACAAGTGCATTAAATATATACAGTATAATTACCTTCCAGTACACACACACACTGTGCACACAAAACAACACATTCTACATTCAAGTCTTTTGCACACACACACACACTCTGCATGTCAGGTCAGTGTTTAAACCAAGTAGTGTACTGTTAATCTGACTTAAACTGCTCTTGTGTTTACTCTGGTTTACTCTCTCTACAAAGTCTGCAGTGAGCATGTGCAGATGTTTACTTCCAGTGAACTTAAGCTAGAAGCTATAGTGACAGAAAGCTAAACAGAGCTACAGCCAGCATCCCTTTTTGTTTTGTTTCTTTTTTTCCCCTCATACACACTAGCACACACACAGAATTTGTCTACAGGGTTTTGTACACTTTGCAGTTGAAGACCAGCTTGAGGACACGAGTGATGACAGAAAAACACTGTCAGTGCCACATCACAACAAACAGATGTGGCACACGATACTGTGGCCAAAAGGTCCCTAAGTGCCACAATGGCTATAATCATTCTTATGTGTCTGTGTGTGCTAACATGCTCGCTTTCATGTTTGTTCTTGTGAGAAGCAACATGATCTTAAAGCAATAACCGTCATGTTATTGCTCACTGCTCCTGGCTAAGAAATAACTTAGATAATGCAGATTTTGTTGCCTTTGGGCAGAGTCAGGCTAACTCTTTCTCCCTGTTTCCAGTCTTTATGCTAAGCTAAGCTAACTGGGTGCTTGATGTAGCTTCATAGATACGATACAGTCATGGGAGTGATATCAATCTCCTCCTCTGACCCACAGCATGAAGGCATATCATGCATATTTTTTATTTCATTTTTAATACTGGCTGTCTGTCAGTTTCAAGAGGAACAGGAAGGCAGGGTACGCAGGAAGCTGCCGTACAGTGGCAGGCTTATCACAGCCATCCACATTCTGTTGAGTCAGTGTGTGAGGTCACCAGACGTTCTGGCACAAATCCCGAGATTTCTTTGGCTGCTTTGACCCTCACCAACCCTAAAACACACAGACATCACTCACTTCTTATCACACTTCCATCTTTTCATTTGAGCAGTCTATTCGATTGGAAACTGTAGTAAAACCAAAAATTCATTCCCAGTTAATCATGACATTTTAATTTTTTGGATAAAGCCATACAGTAGGTAGTTTGGCGCCTGCAGCTACCAGATTGTGTTGTTCTGTGCAGTAGGAGAGAGAGAAAGGAGAGAGACCGGAATCTGACTCACACATGGCTGCCGGTAATTTGGAAAAAAGGAAAATGTCCTGCACACCTACATGCCTTTGTAACATGCATACAAAAAAAAAACATGCAGGTTTACAGAACAAGACTGCCCACACACTGTTTCATGACATTTTTTCTTTTCAATCAAAAGTTAAAATTGACTGATGAGCCTGTAGCTACACAGGCTAAGACGTTTATGAGTGACTGCAAAAGTGCTGAAAAAGGACACCGGAAAGATAAAAAGGACACTGTGACTGATCGGTGTATTTCTAAGGGCTGTCCGAGCCCGTGACGAAGCATCAATTCCAGACACTGTCCCTGGCAAACCGGGACATCTAGTCATCACAGATTACATGGAAAATTCATCTAGTTGCATGACAAGGTTTTTCCACTGTCAAGGGATATTGCCTCTTAAAACCACAATCCTCATTTGATATACACCACCATTTCTGCCAAAGTGTGAGAGTGCTGATGGTTTTTACTCAAATACAGACCATGTAGCCCCCTGCCACAGGCGGTGGAAATAGTGCTGTCCCACTTGCGAACTGGAGCTCTAAATCTAAAAAGGTAATAAGACGACAACAAAGAAATCACAGATTTTGGTTGCTTGCAGCTTTAAAGATCTCTAAGCTGCCTCCTCCGCTTCATGTAAATCTGTCATGACTGAAGTGGATTTAATAGGTGAAATCAATCAAAGATCAGAGCCTGGATTCTCCTGATCAGCATGTGGATGTAACATATTTGCAGCTTTGAACACTAAAGAGAGAAAGAGAGAGCGATAGAGATGACACAGAGAGACAGATGAATTGGTATCAGATCTCTGTAAGCCAGGGATTCTGCACACTGAAGCTCATACAGATTAGCTTACACTGCAGCTGCAGCAGCAAGAGGGTGTGTGTTCTTCACTGTCCAGCAGTGCATTTAACCAGGGAGCAGGGTACTTGTTGTGTGTTCTTTCTCACCATGCACCACGCAGTGCAGCTATCAGAAGAGCAGGGATTTTGTGTGTGTGTGTCACTCTCCCCTCTGTGACTGCTATCATATATCCCAGCTAAGCTCCAGGCAAGATTCACTCTCTTGCATCAAATCCATTTCAGTGATTCGGGCCACTAAGCACCACAAATCAGTTTAACTTCCACTTGGTTATCACAGCTCTCGACTCACCTCACAGTTCGTCCTCCAACACCCAACTTCACTCTGTACCTTCATGCTGTTCACTTGAATCAGAGTAGATTTCTAGATTTGTCCCAATTTTAAAACGTTCCTAGCAATATCACCACAGAAACGTGTCACAGAGGGTTTCTTACAAGTGACATGTTGACTAGGTGCAAACGGAGGCTCACAAATGGAAATTCTAGCAACTCCACACTGAGAATAAAGAGATATCAGAATGTGGGCTTCGTGAAATTTACATACAAAGTACCTCAACCAGCAGAAAGTCAGAATATCCATGTTTGAATTAAAATAACGCCGTATTTTCTTGCATTAATTTCATCCACACAAATCATAACTTATCTCATGATTTTTTTTGCAATGAAATCTTAAAATGTTCGATGGAGAATAGTTGGACACTAGTTTAAACCACAAAAACCATCCACAAGCCCTCCACATAACACATAAGTTCATTATTCAATCAATACAGAAGCATAAATTTAAATGCTTAGCTAACATTTAAATGCTTAGCTAACAAAAATGAGGTTCAACTGAATTATTCATTAGAAAAATAAAATACGATAATAAAAATTCAGTGTCACCATGTTGAAACTGTAATTAATACTAATTGCTCCATATATGATCTTGTATATTAGGTTTGAGCGTGCAGATGTTTTTGCCTCACTTTCCACTAGCCTGTCGCTCATTAGCACTGCAGTGCATTTCTCTGCTGCTCTCATTAACAAAATATTCCCTCAGCAGCCCAAGTAAAATAAGAGACAAAGAGGTTTGGTTCAGTGAGAGCAACGAAGAAGGTCCTCTCGACGTATGTTAACTCACGGACAAGCAGGGCATGGTTGCCAGGAACTGCTTAATTTATATTCAAGCAAATTCACACGTGAAGCTGCCTGGGACAACTGCAGGCCTCTGCTGCTGGACACTGGAGCACCTATATGGGCGATTAATTACTAAAAGGGCACCTCACCAGTAGTTGTTGACAACTCACCCGCCCACATTGTCCCAGTTCATTTGAGCATTTGACCTGGCAACCTTCCAAATACAAAGCCACTCCTCTAAACCTTTAGGCCACTGGCAACACATTTTATCATTTATATTCCCAGTGAGTCCCCCCCCTCCCCTCACTCAACCCAGGGATCAAGTGTTAAAATACAAGATAAACAAAGACTGACTTGAACACTAATTAAAACTGAAAATGTGTAATTGTACACCTTGAATTTTTGGAGAATATCAGCAAGCAACACCTTTTTTATCCCCACATTTCAACCGTATCTGTGACTGAGATGATTTTGTATATTTAAAGAGGTTTCTTTAAATGTCTTGATGTCGTTTCATTTCAACCCACCGTACAAGAATTTTAAACACATGCGTATCTTATTACTTACCCTCCGTTAAGTGCTAACAAGTGGCTACTGCAGTGATTTTCTTCCCCCTCACACTACTCTACAGCAACCCCTCTGCACTTGTTTATTAAGTCTGCAGCCAAACACTGGACTTCTTACATCATCCACCACATCTGTACCAGCCTTAGTCCAATGTGGCCAAACATAGCCTCATCCTTTTTTGGAAAAGTTCCCCTTGTTGCTAACTGACCAAAACTATGCTGGCTATGTTAACGTGTTGTAAACAGAAAATGGTCACACAGGCTGCATGTGGGGTGGGGGTGGGGGGAGTGCATGAAGAAAAAAGAGAAACACTTTCAGAGGCTGCCGAGAAGTAGTTCTAGATACCCCATGACCTTGATGACTTGAGAATCTTCATAGACTCAGACAGGGAAAGTGTACAAAGGCAGACAGAGCCGAATTCCAGCTAAGAGGTCCAATCCATCAGCTATAACGTGTGATTATATTCCAGCTGATTTATTGGTGCCGCTGGATCTCACTGCAAGCTGATGTCTCTGTTTATCACAGTAAAAGAAAAGGACAGAGAGAGGTGAAGAGGGAGACCGCATGAGTGTTGGTGGGGGGCAGCAGCAAATTTCAAATACAAAGCGGAGTTACTGAGTCACTCTTTTCTCATGCAATAAAAAAGACAAAAGAGGACAGAGCAGAGTAGAACATAAGGTACAGCATAACTGAGCAACAATTTAGGGATGTGTTCGCCCTGGTTTCAGAACAGACCATCTCTGTCTGACCATCCCTTTAGTTTTCAGGACTTGAAAGGCCAAGGCAGTGAGGGTCAAGGAAATGGTTTGGACTATCTTTTCCTCAGTCTCTTTGAGGTTTTTTACTTTGGCACACTGGTACTTTGAGCTAAATGCTCATCATCACCATGCTAACATGCTCATAATGACAATGCTAACATGCTGGTAAAATGTTTGCCATGTTCACAGTCTTAGTTTAGCATGTTAGTGTGCTAACATTTGCTAGTGCAGTACAAACTGAAACTCTGAGATGATGATGAAGCTAGATTAAATAGTTGTTGAGATACAGTATTTACACTGGGACCAAATGACCACTCTGAGTCATGACAGCAGTGCTATCTATATCTATTTAATATCAATAACAATTCTTATAATATTGTTATTGTTAGCATACTTATCTTCAACAAATAAAGCATGTGAGGTCTGAAAATGAGATTGAGGACTGAGAGTTATGGGAGGAACAGGAGTGAGGATGAGGATGAAAAGTAGGGAGGACAACTGTGTTAAGAGACTGTGGTTTTATCTACTGAACAATATGTTGTGGCTCTGTGGTTTAGCTGAAGTGTAGTTGTATTTTTCTACCTCCGCTTCTCTCTCACTGCTGTTTCTCTTTGTCTCTCCCTTGATAGTCTCTCCGCTCTCCAAGTTTCTCCCCTTCTCTCTCTTCTCCATTCATTTCTCCACGGTCTTTCCTATATCAGTCCACCTTTTCTCTACTTCCATTGATTTCTCTCTCTCTCTCCTTCCCTCCCCTCTTCTCTCTCTCTCTGTCAATGCAGTACAATAAGCGGCAGAGAAGAAGAAGAGAGAAAGAAAGAGAGGCCAAGCAGAGCATGAAATGGTCTGAGCTTTTACTACAACTGGCAGCATTTGACCACATACAGCACCAGCCATTGCCGTGGTTACCCACAGCAACACTGCGCTAATAGAACGGTATGCTGAGGGGAAAAAAGAACAAGTAAAGTCGGTGTGTTCTGCATTCAGAACAGGTGTTAATGGGAAAACATGCATGAACACACACGGACAAAGTTTGCTGGATAAAACGCTGTCTTCCTCACTTTGTAATGAACTCAAACATGGTTTACCTCAGGCTTTAAAGCCATAAACACACTGATAATTTGAAACCCAAACCCAGCCTTTATCAACATCTTAGGAGCTGACCCGTCTAAGCCCAAGCTGTACTGCCAAAACTGAGACCTGAACCTGCCCTGACCCAAAATCATATTTTAGTTATTCCTTCAGTAAAGAGAAATATATGTGTCTGCTCTGGACACAGAAAGTTTTTCTCATGACACTGTAACATCTCATAATAACAATCCATCATTTATCTTCAATGATTCCAAACAGATTTATTTTTTACCCAGTACTGGCCAGATAAACATGGCTGCTAAAGCTTAAACTGTTTTTCCCAGTGAACCTTGACAGTTCAAATAATCATAATCCAGAACAAAGCTAGATAAGTAACCATACAGGTCATGTTGCTTCCACAGTGAAGAGGGGTCTTCCCCGAATCACTGAGGACGTTGGGGAGCTCGACTTTAGCATGTTTCTGTTTTCTTACATCCATTACTGATGATTAGTGTGCCAAGTCAACACACAGGTTACACTCTCTCTGTTTCACTTTTCCCGCTGGCCTTCGCATGTCTTATTTGACAACACATCAAGTACAAGTACAAGTTCACCCAAAAATAATCAAACCCAAGCTGAGCCCCAGACTTAACGAAAACAGCCTGAGCTCAGTCTGAGTCTTCAGGGACCTGACAGAGCATCAGGTTTCAGGTAGCAGAACTCTAGCACACAGTTTAATACATTCAATTGAAATAATCCAGGACATAAACAATAATGACACCGGTTTCACTTGACCTGCCAATTTCACACACACACACACACACACACACACACACACACACACACACACACACACACACACACACACACACACATTTGGCAGTCTTCCTGTCTCTGTGGTGCCTCTGTGACTAACATGGAGGATAAATAACCCGGTGAGATTCAGTTCCAATATCACAGGCCCCGCTCGCCAAAAAATTAACATCAGCATAATAATATTAGCCTGCTCATAGTCATCCATTAAAACTACTTAGGGCAGACAGGCAGACAAGCCAGGGGAATACACCAGCGCTCTTATTAAAGCGCTTCCCTTGTAGATAAGCACCGAGCAAAGAGCTACACCATAGATGAGGAGATGCCACAGGTTTGAATCTGGCTCGTGTCTGCCTCATCTTCATCATTGAACTGCTCTTAATCAACCATGTAGGAGATGAACAGTTAGTTCGACCTGGTTAATTGTTTGGATACATTGTAAGAGACTTACAGCACGCAAAGAGAATGGCACACAGTTAAAGCCCGACAATAAATAAATCCCTCAGAGATTTGATACTGTGTTGAAGCAGATAACACAGATTCCAGTGCCGTAACATGAAGCAAAGCACAGTCAATCCTTGAAGTTTGCTCGACTAGCCCTTTAAGACGCACATCCTCTAAAATGAGATAGCGCCTTATCTTTTGGCTTTTCAAATTAAAAGCCCTGGCTGTAAAAACAGCACTGACATGCGGTGTATGCTTTTATAAGCAAACGCAGCCTTATCAGCCTTTTGTCCTCGCTTTGAAATCCTGCCAGAGATTTATTCCCACTGCTTTGTTTTTTTAGACAGTCCCACCTTTCTCTCTGTAAGTCTTACTGAGCAACATTCACAGCTCTCAGCTACAAAGTCAGATGTCACAAATAAAGAGAAAAAACAGTCTTCAGCTGGTTCAACTGCCCATACTTGTTTAAGGGGCTGAATACCCAAGCTGCGCAGAGGAACTGTAACCTGAGCTGTCGCTGGCAAATGGGTGTGGCTGTTTAATGGGATAACCCTCTCCTCAAACAGCTGAATGGGCTGGCAGGGACGTGAATAGGACGGTGAAATCAGTGAGCCTTATCTTGGCCATGGGGATGGTGAACAATTTAGAAGGAAGTATGTGTCATGATTCACCGGTAATTCAAAGAGTACTAAAGTAAAGTACTATACTAATCTTTTCCTTTGAATTCTATGAATAATAACTTATATCTTATAAGTAAGATCTTCTGTTAAAATTTCGGAAAGACAAAGTGCCCCGCGTCCAAGGAACTGCCCTTTCATGAACTGTGCATGTTGCTTCAGAAATGTCACTGATATCAAAATGTCATGGGGTATCACTCTAACAGCGCATCAAGCAGTTATTCAGCAGCAACAAGCATAGTTAATTCATTTCTGCTAAATGAGTCATGCCCTCTTGTTTGCACTGCTAGATCAAAATCAGTAAATCTGAACACTTAACATAATCAGAGGACACATCTGGCAGCAATAAGAACAGGAGACCATCTGGTCTTTAAATCTATATATTCCTCTCCTCCTCTCTTTCTCTCTCAACCCCAGACCACCCCCTTTCTCCCTCTCATGTCCTTTATCACTCTCCCACTCTGCATCCCTTCTCTGCCTCTACTCTGTCTCTTTCTGAGCCCCTCTTCTTCTCCGTCTTTCTCTCTCTCTCCCTCTCCATCCCAGTGGTTACCAAGGCGATGGTGTTTTGTGGAGGCAGCTGGTTAGGGCTCATTTGTCAAGCTGCTGACCTGCCCTCCCTTCTTCTCTCTCCCTTCTTTTCTCTCTCTCTCTCTCTCCCTTCTTTTCTGTTATTCAGTGTAGTAAAAAAAAATGAATAGACTAATTTTCGCTCTTGTATATCCTGAACAGTCATGAGATACAGCAGAAAATAGCACATTTCAGTGTTGACCAATTCTCTCATTATGTTTATGGGACTGTCCATTTAAGAAGGGTGACTTAATCTTTTTTTTTGTTTGAACAATAGGCCGGCACCACTTTAATGCTGTATAGTGAATAAACAAAACTACGTCTGGGATTGCAAAATGATCTTGACAGGGAATTCTGGAACATTGATTGCACTGTCCTTCATAAAAAACACAGTGACTTTAAAGCTTAACAGACAAGTAGGGTGAGAACATGCCAAGACATGGTGTTAGTCTCCAGCCCCTCTCTCCTTTCTCAAATACTCTTGCATTTTTTTCATTGTTTACTTTCTCTTTAGCTCTTGCTCCTTCACATGAATGCAGCTACTCTAATCCATTTAATCAACTAATCTTTTTTATAATTTAATTAAAAAGTAAATTAAATTAAAAAAGTTTGTAAATGTGACCAAAGCAAGAACACCAGAGCATTCGTTAAGATGTTACTAGGAAATTGTAATAGATTGCTAACAGGGTACGTTGTTGTTTGTTTGTCTGTTCAAGTGATCAGCGTAAAGCACATGCATAGTTGTTTTCATGCCCTCAGTCAAATATATGCACACGCACACAGTAACAGGTGTGCGTCTCCTGCCAAGAGAGGTGCTGTTAGCATGTTCTCTGTAACATGAGAACACAACCTTCACACCTCATAAGGCACATAGATTTTCTTTTATCTGTCCTTTAAAACAGAAAAAAATGTGGCTCTTCTGTGGTTTTTACTAATGATACTGCAGTCACTCCAAGGATGGAGTGACTGTATGTGTGCGCGCATGTGACCTACAAACCTCATCAAGCCTCACTACCATTTAATGCCTCACTGATATGAGTATGCGAATGAGTATTCAAGTGTCTGTGTGTGCACAGAAGTGTGTCCACACAATTATATGAAACATTTGAGATTTTTACAGCTAGACTCTTTCCAAATTCTCCGTGACAAAAAGACAATTTGATTGTAATCTGCAGATGTAGAGTACAACAGTATGAAAGCCATCTCAGACACTGTGAAAATGTACGCCATTATCCCCATACTGAAACAATTATCCTGTCTTCAAGTGAATAACCCCACTTTCAAGCAAAGATGGACAGTAAGCGTAACAAGGGATACCCACCTACAAAAACTCCAATGTTACTGTACAAGTGTTTTCCATTCTGTAACTATTAAATTAGTAAATAACGTGATGTTAATGTTCTCTGAAAAACAGGCTGGCCTGTTGAAAATGGAA
>JBBMJY010000003.1:4988744-5012820 GCA_037833715.1 Toxotes lorentzi
CACACACACACACACACACACACACACACACACACACACACACACACACACACACACACACACACACACACAGTAACCTGGATAGTCAGATGACAGACAGTCCATCATTTGATTTTTGACAAAGTGTTATTAAAACCCACTTAGTCCTGGCTGTAAGAGCTATAAGCTATGGAAACTATGCAGTCTACCACAGACAGCCCTGCAGACATCTGCTTCAAATCTGACCAAAAACAGCAGAGAGTGTAAGAAGGGCTGAGTTTTAGACTACTGTTACTAAGACAGTGTCTCCCCCATTCATTCATCATGACAACACTTTGTTTCATGTCATTACAACCCTTCTTCCATCTCAAAAACAATCTGAACGTTTCCAAACAAGCACTGTGAGCAAACTTCTGGTTTCCAAGGCAAATTACTGCAGCTAACAACTGATGCCTGCCAGCTAAAAGCAGACAGAGCTCTATATCCCCTCACTTCATGTCTAAACAAGTCAAAGCTAGTGTATTTCAGGTAATCCCATATCAAAAGCAATTTATCAATTTATCTTACAAGCCCACAACAGCAGACATGCTAAACCTGGCTCAAGTTCTCCAAGAGGACAAAGAAAAACTTCTAATCTCCAAAAGATTGTAAGACTGAAAGACAAAAATGGAGGACACCTCCAGAGAGCAAAGACAGATCCCTTCTTCTTGGATGGTGGAGGTGCAAAAGCAGTCAGTTACATGCCTCTGTGGACAAATACAAATAAATAACAGAATCTTTTAAGTTTATAGAAATCCAAACTACAACCATGGGATCAGAACTTTAAAAAAGATCTGTAACAGTCCCACAACTAATGTAAATTCAATAGTCCTTCAATATAATACTTCCAACATCAGTTGTTGATAAAATATTTTCATTTAGCCAACACTGTGATAATTAATGGTCCAAGATGTTCTACAAATCTACTGACAACTCCCATGAAGCAGCACGTGGCCCAAACGTTAAAAAGGCCAACTCCTGAAAGCTGTGAAGTTTATTGTATTTTCACTGAAGCTATGAGCCCAACGAGCCTTCAGTCAACAGTTGAATGGTGACAACACACGGCCAAACAGAGGCATCCATTTTATGTTGGTCAATAAACACACAAGATTCAAATCAACAGCAGTCACAGAGACAAATCCATACGAAACCATCATGATACTAAAAATGGCAATGAACCTGGAGATTTGCACTAATAAATGCATTTCGAAATGCAATTATAAGAGAGCCTGTGTGCAACATGATGATACTCTGAGCTTGATATCTACTGTTAGCAAGCACAAATTAGAAACTAACACAGTTATGATACTTTATTATCAAAATATCAGCATTTACCTGATGCCATTATTCAGAACTATTTCCTATTGATTCTACAGTACTGTCAATATCTGAGTCAACATTTGAGTCACTGCATCATCAGGCCAGCTAATGCCTTGTAATGATCAAATAAAACAGTGGGAAGAAAACAACTTTCATGTGTGTATTCACAGCAATTGTTTTCACTATAAAAGATTCAAAGAACAAAAGTGGACTTGGAAATTTGGTTTGGTTTCAAGCCAAAGTGTTTAGCATTGTACAAGCATTTGGCTGATGGCTGGAGCTAATTCTCCACATAGTGAGTAGGTCAGGATGAAGAATACAGCAGCCGGCTGTGAGCAAAATCACCACTGTGGTTAAAGGCCTCCTGAATTGTTGTCAAATTGCAATCGCGAAACTCACCATAAATCACCATCAGATAATAAGGCCTCTCTGTTTGGCTAAGAAGAGCTTTGAACTGGCTGCTGCATTTCACAGCAGGCATCCTTAAATAGAGTTTCAGGTCCTTTTCACACAGGAAAGATGACAAAAAAAGCCCTTAGCTGGCTTCATGAGTGGTTGCTCTGGGATGTTCTCACACATTATAAAGACACCTAAAAGGGCAACTGGGATTTTTTTAAACTAGAATTATCGCCTGACAGTTGAATGCCTCCACCAACCAATCAAATTGCAATTTAGTCTGTCCGGACTCTTCATATATCTAGTGAAGACATTGATGGAATTTAATAAAAGATATTTTGAGTATGGATTCTTGCATTATGGTCAAGAACATGTTTTGTGAGGTCACAGTCACCTTGACATTTGGCTACCAAAGTCTAATCAGTTCATCCTTGAGTCCAAGTCAATGTTTGTATAAACTTTGAATAAATTCCCTCAAGGCATTCCTGAGATATTGCCTCTGGCCATGGCTGTCGCCAGCACGGGGGCATAAAAGGCCTTAAGTTGACTAGATAAATGCTCCTTCTTAGCATTGCCCTGATTCCCTGCTGCTTATTGAGTTCTTGTTTCCAGCAACCAGCTCCTCCTGTTTTTCCATTAAATGCCTTACTCACAGAAACTTGTCCTTGGAGTCCATCTACTTAAAATTCAAACCATCAACTGTCCAACAAATCCACCAGTTTCCCAACTTCTTAGCTTCTGCAACCCACAAGCTAAATCTGTGGTGCAGACTATACAGCAATACAGTGTTGAAATGGGTGAAACCCACAGAAGCACAACAGAATCCAAAGCAAAGAGGAATGAACAGATCGATGAAGATAAAAGAAGTGAATGAGTGAGTCAAAGTAGAAAATAAAGACAAGGTAAAAAAACATAAAGTGGCGGGGAACTGTTGATTTTGTCGAGTCCCCATCCGCAGTCCGCTCATCGTGACCACCACATCTCACTCACACCCTCACTTTCTCACATCATCAGCAGTAACATTTGAAACATCACACTGACACAAAGTGTGAAAAATAATCAAGAAAAACATGCAGATAATTACAATGAAGCTGATAAATGTCTGCATGAATAAATTTAACAGCTAGAATTGCACGATCATGATGACTGATCAGAGTTACTCACAAGATCTCGTCGTTCTGAAATTCCAGGATGCCATGAGTGTCTTCGAAATCCTCTCCATTGCCTCGCGCTGTTCCCTCCACTGTCTTGTATGGCAGCATGACCACACCGCGAGCCCCCGACGTTCTCAGCACCTTCACCTCCATGGTGCCAACGCTCTCACTCACATGGCATACAGGCTCCTCAAACGTAAAGATACCGGCGTGATCGTCATCAAAGATGGTAACGGTTGCTGTGGAGGGTAAGCCGAGACATGCCATTGAGTCGACGTGATTAGCTGACTCAGCTTCCTCGGGTTCCTCGCCTTCTGATGTCAACACCTTGACATTGGATAGGTGAATCAGGAAGTTTTCATCCTCTTCAAAGATGTCGTCGTCAATGATCCCCACACGGATCTCCTTCAGCGTCTCACCAGTCTTGAACACCACCACGCCCTCTGTAAACTCATAGTCCGAACCAGCGTTTGCTGTGCCATCTTCTGTCCGGTACTCCACAGAAACTGTTTTGCTCAGGTCGCCACCACGCCGCACCACGTTGACCGCCACTGTGCCACAGTTCTCAAGGCACTGGTAAGAACCGGGCTCAAAGAATATCTTAGAGATGGGATCATTGTCACCAGCATCAGAGCGAACCTCGTGCATACTGACAGCCTTTCGTGCCTGATCGGCTGCATGTTTCTTCAGGATGTTGCCAGCACCTGTCATCAGCCGGGTGGCCTGGCAACGATAGAAAGCACGGCTTTTCTGCTGTTGGCTCAGGACTTGGTAGTTGGCAAGCTCAATGAGTTGTTCCACCTGGTAAGAGAAAACAGAGGCACGCCAAGTGTAAAAATTGTGTTCTCCAGAATGATTAGTGGATGTGGTGTAGTATCCTCTACTGTGGAGAAAACTCCTTCTTTGTTGACTTGTCTGCTTGATTAAGATACATTGTTGAACACTGGGCTTGACTGGCTGAATAACAGAGTTTCATCCTGCTTGTCTGGATAAATAAGATTTAATGGTGCATCATGTGGTTGAACCCAACATTAGAAACAGTCAAAGAAGGGTGATCTTATGAGTCATGCTGTCATAATATGTCAAGCACAGTGAAATTTCTATCAATAGTGTTTGTGATTTAGTTACATTGAGGAGTATGTGTCAGATTATCCAAGGCTTTTTGAGGCTTTACACAGCGGTATATGATGTGAAAAAGTAAATAAGAGCAGGTTCGTAATTTCAGAAGTATAGTAGTCCTTCTTAAATGAGAGAATCCAGGTCCATGCCCACATGACAGCACATCCATCCTGCTTAGGTATTCTTTAGAAATGCACTGAATTCTTGGGTGGATCCCAAGGTTTTTCACTAGTCCCTCTTTTCCTCACCCCACAAGTCCTCCTCTCTTACCAGAGTTTAGTATTTGGGATCAGGTAAATAGATTCTTTTCTCCCCAGTTGGAGAAACAACCAAGCTAACCAAACCTTTTGGACTAAATTAGTGATGTTCAAGATCTGAAACATTTGCTGTAGCTTATCTCACCACAGGCAACCACTTACAAGAAGGTACTGTCAGACTGAATAATAGAGTGGTAACATTTTTAAATCAGCCCTTTAATAATAGGTAGAACCTGTGCTTACAAAAAGCAGGGGCTTCATCTTCTTCACTATTACATCAGTCAGCAAAATGGTGGCACCAGTATCAATTTCCAGGTCTCAAACAAATATGACTGTCAGGAATAAGAAAAACTCTGCTAGTATTTGACAACAGTTTTATCAGCCTTATTGTTAATCCAAGGGAAAAGCAATAAACCTATTTTAGCAAGTTCCATCATGCATATAAGAAGAGTTGCCATTTCAGCAGTTTGCTTTGATGCTTGCAGCTTCCATTACGCCTTTTAGTGTTAAACCTTGTCCAACCAACTAGAACAAACCTCATCATGCCTTATATGATGGCTACAGTATATTGCTGTTTTGTTTTTTAATGTATACTTTGCAAAGATAGACAAAGTTTCTAAAGCCCATGATAGTATATTTTAGTTTTGTCATTATTGTCATGATATTAACTGAAGTTTGAAACTATAACCTTTCACCCTGAGGAACCTGAGGTTCCCCAAAATTCATAATCAGTACAGTATTGTATGTGCTAGAGGGCACACACTATTCATTACAGCTCTATAGTCATTCTTTTTGAACACAATGCTATAATGTCTTTACTGTAATTGTGCTGTATATGCAGACAGAAGTAGACACTGTAAGACTCTAACAATAAAACCCAAGAAATACCATAATTCCTATATTTTTATCATGCCCAGGGACTGAACTGCCAATTTCAGAACTGGATTATCTGGGTTCATCTTTTTATTTGTATATTGATTTAATGGGTGCTCAGTTTCCTTTGCAATTTTCTTTTTTTAGATGTGCCATGATCAAATTAATTTGAGGGGCTGTGATGAGACCTTAGCTGCACTCATCACCACATTAATCACTGTGATAATGGAAGCAAATAGAAAGTGCACCATCTGTTGCTGTTTATTTTGTCATTTCACTTCCTATACAAGAAAACAACACTGAGAAAAACAACCCTGAAAGGAGCAGCAGTGACAGTGTGTCACACTGCCATCGCACTTTATGTGATGTCCTTTGTAACTTTGCTACCCACCTCCTTGTCAGGGTGTTTCTGTTTGAGTTCCTTCAGGATCTTGGCCATGTCTCTGCGGGTCTCCTCCTCATCCAGATCCTTCTCATCTAGATCCAAACCCAGCGGACCATCCAGGAAGTCAACACCATGCGAGTTCAGCATCTTCCCATCCATCTCAATGTCCACCTCATGAGGGGAAAAGAAGAAATTTAATTAAAACCACAGATTTTTTTGTAGCAAAATGCTAACTCTTAAAGTGCTCTTCTGGTAGTGACATGGGGATCAACTGAGTGTGTGTGTGTACCAAGACTGGCTTTAAATAAAGGCAGATCTATCATTTTTGTGGCGTGGCACGTTCCCCAGTTTTGATGCAGCATCCATGAGCACCCCCAATTCCAACTTCATTTAGTTCAGTTCAGGTTAAGAGTTGGTTGTTCTATTGTTCATAGAAAACCTCTTTTCTGTTGAGTAGTTTCCTTGATGAAATGTGTTTTAGCTCTTTAAGCAAAATGGCAATTTAAACTTCTAAATTATTAGGCCTTCCCCTCAGGAGCACTGTTTGATTCAGTGATTTCTTGTAGCCAGCAGATGAAATTAAAGTGCTCTTCATGTACTAATGGAGCAGTGATTCTTAATCTCATATAAAAAATGCGAGAAACAATAACAAGTAATTTTCACATTGGAAGATGAGACAGTGAGAGACTCTAAATTAACTGAGTGGTGAATAAAACGTACCCTTCACCAAAACGCTGAAAATTTACTTAGATGTGAACAATGTACTGCATAGGACATCACACAAAGCATCAGATAGTAGTCAAAACAGGAAATTAAAAAGTGGAAATACTTAAGTATTTGTGGTGTGTTGGCCATAATATGCTTCATAGCATTAGTTTACCTTGGCAGAATTCCTTTCAGTAATGCTGATAATTATTTCAGATACACAGAACTCGAGAACTCACATCCGCCTACATAGAGTGCCTTATCTGCTTCATTGTTATTTCCACTGCATGTTTGGATGAGGACAGCTTAATTCATTTTTACTGGTCGGCTGTTCTCTAACTATGTCACAGGAAAACTGCACATGAACAAGTATGGCAAAGTACAGAAGATCAAACTTGGATCTAGGAGATGTTCTGTAAATTGTGATGGAAGTTCAAAACAGACCAATAAGACCGAGATTGTAATAAACCAAAATTGGGCTTTAAGCTGATCAGTGGTGTAGAAAGCTTTTATTGTTTTATCTCTTTGGTTGTTAGTCATAGTACTGATGAAAGCCTTGATATGGCTTGTATCTATACTAATGTTTCTTAAAGTAGTAGCAGTAGCAGTATTTGTGTAGTAATGTTAAGTATACCTTTGAAGGAAGTGGACGATCGCCCTCAGTCTCAATGATCATGCCACGTTGCTTGCCAGTGCGATAGCGCTTGTAAACATACTTGTAGAACAGCAAGCGGCGGTCGGCCACCCAGGCGAACACCACACAGATGGGGAAGAAGAAGAAGGTGAGCAGCCCCTCCCACACCTGCACAACACCAGGCGAGATCACAGACAGGATCAGATAGAGCCAAATGTAGGCGAAGATACTCCAGGTGGCTGTGACGAAAAAGACGCGGAGGTGCTTGACCTTCCTCGTCTCGCCATCAGGCACAACATACACACAAATCCCAATGATGACAAACATGTTGAATGCTGCAGAGCCCACAATGGTGGAAGGGCCCAGTGTGCCAGCATTGAACCCATGACCCATGACTTCTATGACGGACAGCAGGATCTCAGGAGCCGAAGAGCCCAGAGCCATGAGGGTGAGATTGGAGACAGTCTCGTTCCAGATCCGAACAGTAGTGGTGGTGGTTTCCCCATTGGGTTTCTTGATGGTGATCTCCTTTTCCTGTGACGTAATTACCTCTATTGATGCCATGAAACGGTCAGCAATAATTGACACACCCAAGAACATGTAAACCAGAGCCACGAAGTAAACTGTTGCCCGAGCAACCTTGTCACCAAATGACGGGTTTTGGGGCTCCCAAATAGGTAGGATCACCCCTTTTGAGCAGGGCTCAGCCTTGCTGCATTCACTTTTATTGGTGGATGTTGCCGAAACAGAGCCACTCAAGCTCGGCTCAGGGGGGGCGCCAGCCAATGAGGGATGGAGCTTGAGGAGGAGAATCACTGTGACGACCGCTAGCCTTAGAGCAGGGGACACAAGGGAGGAGTGATCCCAGCGACCCATTGTGATGTCTAGACCAGTACTGTGAGGTGACGATTAATGAGGATCTTGAACCTTTAGGGAGACAAGAAGAGAAGGGGAAAGAATTCATGTTAGACCGTCATACACCTGATGAATGTTGTTCAAAATTTGTGATATGTTTGACAGGGGATGTTTAGGTTTGATTCTCTCCTTTCATTTTTAATTTACAATACTTATTTTATGATTTTAATACCTCATCATGAATAGGAAGAAACTAGCACTTCTACAGCACGTAGTACAGAGTAAGAAACTCTTGTTTCCACTCTCTCTCTGATCTCAAACATGCAGATATAACACTCACTAAACAACACTGGGCTGTCAGCACACTACATCACAAAAACAAAAACTTATATTTCAGGTAAGATATTGCTTAACTTTTTAGGGGCGGCAACTTCAAATAAACAGACCAAAGATAAACCTCAGCTTTTGAAATCTCCTTGCCACATTACAGTAGCGCTAATATCCTGCTGTACCTTATGTAACCTGGCCAGGAGTGGCTTTCTCTAATAAAAGTCTGGTTGACTTCTGTCAAAAACACCAGCTTGTAAATTAGATTTCTTTAATCAGACAGCTTTGTAACTGGTTGGCCATTGTTTGAAGGTAATTGTGTATTCTAAATGGTTTTTCTAAAACTGAGTGGTGAGATAAAGAAAGCTGCTGGAAAAATTAGGAATGCAGGGGTCCATACCCATACAACAGCTCCTAAAATGACTTCAAACCTTTATCGATCTTTCGAATCTTGAGATAAATGTAACATATGAGACTCACAAGTATCCAGATCTATTTCACAAGTATCCATTTCAGATCTGTTCAATCACATTATACTTTAATTATATCCAGACTCCAGACTGTAACAGGATTATCTAACAAAGGGCAAACAAAGACAGTCTATTTTTTTGGTATTGATTCAATACCAAAAATTGAGTCAATCAACTAATTGATTAAAACAACTAATTGTGTAGACCTCTATCAGAGAGACCACAAAATCCCAATTCTGGGATTTCAAATCAGTCAATTCAATTTCCATGTAATTGCTTCCACACAAACATAAACATAAACATGTCCCTGTAGCCCAACACTCATTCAGCCCAGTTACCAAACAGAGCAAGATATTTGGGGACATTTTCCCTCGGTGCAGTGGAAATGTTTTCTACACCAAATTACAAAGTACTTTGCAAATAAGAAAAAGAGAGGAGATACATTCCTTAATGTTTCCTCATTGCATGCAAATGTAATCTGAACAGCATTATGTTTCTTACACATCAAGATTGTTCCAGATTAGCAGCATATAAACAATATTTCTAGAATACAGAGTTACCTGGTGATTTAGCATGCACTAGCCAGGCAACCCCTGCTTTAGAGCCCGAGGCTATGTTGTGGTTCATAGGCTTAAAAGTTAACAGTAAGATTAAAATCAATTCAAAAATGCACAGGGAGTCAGATGTCAAAGGTCTTGAATGGGAGACAGGGAAGCAGACATAGGGAAAAGGAAGTTGTGATTATATATTTTAGTACAACTTTTGAAGACACATCCTCTCCTGAGGTTTTAGGGGATCAGGGAATAAAAAAAACCCAGTTGAGTGCTGCCAGAGGATAACAGAGCATCCAGACAGATTTTAAATTTGTATAGCATAACAAATGCCAACCTCATGGTTACATTAGAAGAAATGTCAGGGGATCATCTAAGTCATTAGGATTGCCAAAGTCAGAGGGATTTATCCTCTGGGGACCATGGATTTCTGTTACAAAGTTCAAGGTAATCAAGCTGTTTTTTTTAGATATTTCAATCTTGACCAGAAGGGTGCATCGACCGACCAACAGCCTAACATATTATCAGTGCAGTGTTGTGGTTTGCTACATTCTTGTCAATATCCATGTTTCTGTCTTCCTCAATGGAACGCACAGCATGCTTCACATTGCTGTCCCACAAACAATACAGAGTGACATCATCCCTACCTGCCTGACCGTCCAACACACAGTGTCAGTCCCTCTTTTGTTCAGTCTCACATCTGGATAGAGAGTTACCCAGGAACAAACTTTTACCACTTCATAAGTAGTAATCCTTTTAATCAGGGATCAATAACAAGAGCCAAGACCCAAAACAAAGATCATCTACGAACTCTCCTCAAACAAGCTTCTTCCACATTCCTGCATGCCAACATCTATTTCCCAATAATTAACTGTTCACGCTCTTACGTGCAGACACAGCACAATTTACCAGACATCGATAGTTACATCAGTACTTTCCGCCTTTGCTTCCTCCACAATGCTCAACATTGATGAAGCTGTAAATCACCTAATGGTACGAATGAATATTTCACTCACATTGCGTGCAGCGAAGCTCGGAAGCCATTGGACCTTGACACAATTTAAAGCTAAATAAACCACACAGAATACATTTCCGCTAAGGATGTAATCAATATTTGAATGTTCAATCAAGACATACAGTACTGTAGAAAGTATGTGTGTGTGTGTGCCTGGTCTAATGTTGTTGACAGCTACTTGCTGCAGAAATCGGATATTGTGTAATGCATAATGAGCCCACCCAATGGTGAATTTAAATATTTGGGTTAAATAAACCAAGTGTGACAAGTGTTCAGTTTGCTGTGTTAATGCGTACTGAGTGGGCTCAGCTGTGGTGTGAGAGCTTTTTGCTCAGATGTTAGAAGTTATAAACTTAATTCTAAACATAATCACATGTCTGCTTAATAACACTACAATTCAGTGAGCTCATAATCAAACATTTTCCTCCTGGCTAATGCAAGCCAGCAAATCCTTGCCTTCAATGGCCTGCTTGTGTGGTCACACGAGGCTTTGTTTGGCATTTCCAAGTGATCAATAATTCAGTGTGCTTTGGGATTTGGTTGTTTTCACTTAAGGATGTCATTTTTTCCCCCTAAAAGGCTGATGGCCTTGTTCTTTATAAAATAAGAGTGCTTTAGGTAGCTTCTATAAACCAGTGGATTCTCGAGGTGAGGTCCATTTAATTTTGGACAATAGAAACTGTTGGAGTAGTAGATATAATTTCACACTTTTACATACAATGGCAAGTTACACAGAAATGTATGACTGAAAACATATATATATTTTTTAAACTGCTTTGTATCATCAGAGTAACGTGTGTAAAAATGTAAAAGTACACTATAACATCTTTTAAAGCTGTTGTCAGACGCCTTGAAATGTTAATGTCATGATTCTAGGACAAGGATCCCAACAGCACAACTAACTTAGGAAAAAAAAACAAACGCAGAATAACAGAATACAAAAATCAAAGCAGGTATACGTGTAAAAGGATACATACAGGCAAAGAACATAGTGCTAGGAAGCTAAGGTACATGAAGAAAAGCTTGCCAAGTGGAAACAGACCAGTATATATATTAGGGAGCTAATGAGGGAACAGGGAACAGGTGAGCAGGAGAGAGCTGCAGGGGAGGAGCATGGCAGGGTATTCTGCTGGTGGGAAAGGCAGGCAGGTGGGAGTGGCAGGATCTGAGATTTAGTTAAAGCATGTTTGCACAAAAAAACTGGACAGTGGTTCAATTCATTTCATTCTGTGAATATGTTGTATTACTATTGTAGGCTATACTGTGCAGGTTTTAGCATAAAGCCCTATCTGATATATAGATACTACTATTAGCATTTAGTGCCACAGTTGCTAATATGAAACACGGCTCATTTATTAACCCAGAGCCAGTGCTTTCCTTTGCTTGCTCTGCCTTTTCTGGCCAGCTTGCTTAAAATTCATGCTCACGAACATAAATCCTTGATAAACGTTGCTTACACAGTCCTGATTGCTTTACACTTTATCAGGAGATTACACGTAAGATGACTTTAGATAATTACCTGTTCTGTTTAAAGTTCTGTTTTGTTGTACAACTGCAAAATATATTCTGCAGGAATGTTCACTCATGTTTTCTATCTGCATTAGAATCATTACTGGCTATTTGATGAAGGAAAAAATGACCAGTATCAGCGCCAAGCTCAAGGGTGTGCGTTTATGCGTGTGATGTTAACACTAGAGCGGCTTAGTCGCTGAACAGTGGCTGATAATTTGGATTTTTTTAAAATTGAAATATCGGGTTTCAGAATATCCCGCCGTGGTTTTCCCTAGTGTTATGACCTCAAAACTTGACTCCATTTCAAAAGGAATACAACATAAGACAAGCCAGTCTAGCTTCTGAAAAAACACAGACGCACACACACACAAACTGGACCACTGAATCCCACTCCTCAGAGGCAAAAACAAAAGCACAATACATAAAGTTAAGAAAACCAAAACCATGTCCTGCCCTAATACTGTCATTCCTCAGGAGCTTCTGAAGGCAGCACCCAAAGGTGCCAAGGAGGCAGCCGATTAGGCCAGCAGGCAACAGAGAAAAGAGAGGAGGAGGAAGCCAAGGGAGCGTGTAAGACATGAACCCACTCTCCGCATCAACCGCTAATGTTCATCAGAGACTGAATCATGCACGGACATTGTCATCATTACAAGTGATGTAGTGGTAAAGTAATTTAAAGAGTAGATGCTGAATGTGTGCATGCCAATGAAAATAAACGTGTGTGCTGCAGGAAAGCACAGAGAAATGCCTCAGCCTGCTGCTCTGAGGAGCAGCCTGTCTGAGATGCATTTTCCTCGCTACAGGGCAAGAGGCGATGATAAAAAATTTAAAACAGTGTGAAAGAGAGACAAAGAAATATGGAAAAGCAAATACGAAGGCGATGAGTAGAGGAGTGAAAAGAGAAAAAGGCCGAAGGAGAGAGATGTAAGAAACTGTAAAATGTCTAGAGGAGAACGAGAGATAGAGACAGATTGAAAGAAAAAAGGAGTATAAGGCTGGGAAGCCAGAGCTAACAAAAGGTGCTATCACCTTTTCTTATGAAATAAAACCAAAAGAATATTACTCTGGGTAAGTGTGTGAGAGCAGAACAAAATGTGCACACAGACACACAAACTAGCCGCTGCAAACAATTGAAGATTAATGGTGTGCGTTTACCGTCATTAGAGTGATGTTGAACTCTTTTAGCCTGGATCTGCCCCACAGCCGATCCTTGAGCCAAGATGTCTTGTCATATTATTACACTTGGAGTGGAGGGAATGATCAGACTGGCACTGTAATACACAGGACTATTTCCTACCGCCTGTCAGTGTCCGTGTATCCATCAACATTATCTGTCTAACCAGGATGTGATGAGGGACATGAACATGTGGGGAAGCAATGATGAGCTATAGGAAATGAACAGGCAAAACAAAAACGAACAAAATGAACAAAAATGCTCTGTTCATGCAGGAGAAGAAGCGACCACGTGAAATTAGTTATTTACATTTGAACCCTCCTTCTCAGTTTGGTGTTATGATCTGTATAGACAGCACATGCTGTAAGTAGAAATATTGCTCTGCCAGCACTCTGGTAGATTTTCTCATAGACTGTTTCTTTCATCAGTCCTTGTGAAAATCTTTCCATCTTTCCGTGTTCTGAGGTAAGTTTGAACACCCAGTCATCTTTTCTTTATTTTTTCTTTTTTTTTTTAATCATTCTGCGACAACATGTTAGATGTTGAACTGTCCATGAATCACGGCAGCTCCAGGTTTATTTTCTGGCCAACTTGCTTTCAATCTCAAAAGACTTAACATGCAAATTTAACATCTAACATACATAAAAAAAAAAAAAAACTTGTAACAGTAATAACAAATCATTACTCTGCAGGTTCCCTCAGCTCCACGGAGCATGTGCTAGCATCTTTCAGCTCATTGTTTCCATTTTACAGTTTCAGCAGGATGTGGCAGCTGTTATCAGCGGAAAAAAAGCTCTGATAAATCCAGTATATACACCGAACTGCTGACAGACAGAGTTAGCGACTAGCTGGTGAACACAGTGGAACATTTAGCCGCTAAAAACTCAGATTTTTCCATCAGGAGTTGGTGGAGAGTGAAAATTGGACTTCCATCAGTTGGATCTCCAGAAATACCTCTCCAGACACTAATGTCCCTCTGTCTCCCACTAAATGCTAGTCTGCTGTTTGCTAACACATTTGCCATATCTTTATACGCTGATAATGTATCTTGTCTTTACAGCATGTATCAGTGCTTTTTACTATCAGTGGGGATTTACTTATCCACAGTTCTGCAGTGAGAGGGAGCTGAATAGTTTGTACAGATAGTAAAGCGCTCTGACCAACATTTGCTTTACACTCTGAACTGATTTGACTGTAATACTCTTTATACATGCTTTTACCATACTATGTTTAACTATGCTACACCACTATGCTTCACATTTAACCTTGTTTGAATTGAAAGTTGTAGGGGGTTGTACCAACTCTATACAATCTTCACAACCACAGACGAGGACACTTCAGGAATACTTTATATCCACATGCTTGTTAAGAGGTACATGTATTTTTCCATTTTTTAAATATCTTTTCAGTTTAATTCTAATGCCTTCATATAATAATTGTAAAATGCTGAGGCCATGATGGAGACAACGGGTGGCCTTAACCTGTTGGGCCCCAAATCCAGTTTAGTGTATTGGTCAATAAAAGGCTGACAGAGACTGGATTATTTGTTTACAACTGTTTTACAAGTTCTAAGACTAACACAGTAATTGATTTTATTTGCGTTACTGTGATATAGGTAGCAGCAGAGCTAACATTATGTGTGAGAAGAGTTAGCGGTTTCCCATTATTCACAAAAACATGCTAAAAATGTGCGTTATCCTGTGAGAGAGCCAGTTCAGTGCCTGACAGCAGCTGTTCTTCATATGTTCCTGAAGAAACATGTGGAGTCCATGCAAGTCTTACAGGAATCTTGTTTGTGTTATTTTATTATCTGTAGCACATACATCCGTACTGAAGCTGACAAAAGATAACATGCATTGTAACGTAGCAGTGCACCCACTTAAAGACTTACAATTGACAGTGGGATTACACATATTAGCCTGTCAGCGTGACTGCAATTGACCTTTGATAGATGGTGAATTTGCAGGGAACCCACCAATCTGCATATTGATTTCTAATAGATGGGCCCTTCCTCAGGGTGACATTGAATTATATGATATTATATGATGGAGTATCACCTATCAGCCTAACAGCACTACATACATACACTACAGTATTCAATATGCTATGCTATACTTACAGCAGTTTTACTTTATATATTCAGACATTGTAAGAATTTGTGTTTATTTTCAATATTAAACACAAAACAGATTTGAAACAAATCAATTTTTAAAAAATCATGGTTAAAACTATATTTTTTTGAGAAATGGCTTTAAGGGACTCAATTAACAGCAACAAAATCAGAAGCTTTTTGCATTTTCTCCTGATTTTTCATTTCATTTTTCGTAAGCAGAAGCATTCCCTGACCTGTCCTCGCAGTGAGATTACCCTGTTTACTGTAAACTACAGTGAACAGAGTCCCCTTTGCAGAAGTAGGTAGAACAACTGTTTGGTGCGTGGGAACATAAGATCTGGATGAAAAGTCAGACAAGTCAGATTTGTATGTTAAATGGTGAAATCATAATCAAAATTTCAATGTAAAGTATTAATTTTAATAAACTTCCACAACAACCTAGGCAGACAAAAGAAGCCAAAATGTAATTATATAGGCCTGGCTGCAATCTTCCAGTGATAAAGATGTACGTTAACAAACCACTCACATGACATATCACATATAACCTGAACCCCTTTTGTTGTGAAGCCTCACCACTGGGCTGGCATGATCTTTTATTTCATCAATAACCAACTGCACCACTGCTGGAAGGTAAATAAAGCAGTTAAGACACTTGACAGTTGTCATTGTTATAAATCCATTTTTTCATGAGCTACAGTTCCTGTGCCATGCCCATAGAGCTCCGACTGAAGTCAGCTGGAAAAGAATCGCGTGGAAAGCCTTGATGTTACCTGCCTGATGTGCTTAGCACTCGTCACAAGACGAAGCGCTCAGGAGAATGAAAAGCTGCTGTCTGAAGCCTCCTCTAATATTTTATGTGCCAGGTTTACAGGAACAGGTCAGTGATGTGTGAAACTCTGCCACATTTTCATTTCCCTTTTATAACATTCTCCAAACACAGCAGGCAGTAGGTAAAATGCGCTTCTTGTCCACGGATTTCTCGTTTAGAGCTAAAAATCTTACTGATCCAGTTCTGTCTAAATCAGAAGCAATGCTAAATTAAACCCATTCAAACTCAACGTCGGGGTCCGGACTCAGATTTCTCCCCAACCTGCACTGCACTGATGTGCAAATGCACTCCATCACCCCCCAAGAGCACCGCACTGTTTGGCGCAAAGGATGGAGACCTGCAGAATTGCGCCAATGTGGCTGTCAATGTGCTTGCGACCAAATCATTTACCCTCTGCAAGGATTACCATCTCTAAGGGGAAATTTAGCCTGGACTGCGCATGTTTGTCACTCAACTTCCACACTGAAAGCCTATAAAAGGTGCAAGTGTGTTTATCTGAACGTGCTCTGCATCCCTAATTAGTATTCCTCTCGAAATACGCGATGCAGGCGGTCAGACTTAAACATGCGAGGAAGGGAGAAGAGAGCAGTGAAGGAGGGTGGGAGTGAAGGGGGGAAAAACAGCTCCTGGAGCGAAAGAAAACATCCTCCGGAGTCTAAGCCGGTAGCTCATTCTTGTGGAAAGCGAATGACAAACACACCTTCCACCGCACCCAGTGGTTTTTAAACCAATTGTCCTCTCTCTGTGAACCTCCAAATCACAGAGGAGGGAAAGCGCAGTGTGGAACGCGTGGTGGGGAAGGATGATGTGAGGAAACATCGTCTCCACATCCCATCCAAACCCTTCCGACGCATGGTGCTTCCGAGTCTCCAATCTCTTCCCTCCCTCCAAAAAAAAAAAAAAAAGAAAAGAAAACTTGCTTTCAACAGACAATGCCGCGAACCACAGGCAAGGACCCCCAGCATTCATCGTCATTAACATCATTGTCTCCGCTGAAAACGCTCTCAGAAAACTGCAGAATGTCTTACCTTTTTATCCAGAGTGTCCACAATCCAGAGACGACCGGTTTGTAGTAAAATCAGCACTATAGCTCTACCAGTAATAGTAGCAGTACAAGGAGTAAGAGGAGGAGGAGGAGTAGAGGTAAGCCAGTAGTGGGGAATGGTAATGGAGACGCAGGGAGCTCTTATATGCCAGTCAAGACGGCGTATCCACCGACCAGGACGCACAGAAGGAGGGGAGAGGAGTCCGGATTCCCATGCACTGACAGTGTTTTTTTATTTGTTGTTTGCCTGCTGTTGCCTACTCCTCGTTTCCATGCGGCGCGACCTGAGTGACCTGTATGATCGGATGACCGAAGCGGCGCTTCATCAGCAAACCCGCATTTTTTGGGACGAGGCGCGCAGCAGAGCGGACTTCTTCCTCATTCTTCCCTTCCCGTTCACCCTCTCGCTTCGTGCAAGCGCAAGAGCCGAGGAGAGAGAGAGAGAGAGAGAGAGAGAGAGAGAGAGAGAGAGAGAGAGGAGGAGAGCGAGAGTGTGTGAGACTGAGGGAGAGAGTGTTTGTGAGTGAGCGCGTCTCTGTGAGCCGGTTTCCTTCGTCTGTTCCCTCACACACCGACGGAGGATCAGCTCGCCCTCTTCCTTCTCTCTCTCTCTCTGTGCTGTGTGTGCGCGCGCCTCTCTCACTTCTGTCAGTGCCCATACACAAACATCTTTCTTCTCTCTCTCTCTCTCACACACACACACACACACACATTCTTTCTCCCGTTCTACCTCCTCTCTCTTCCTCACGCACATACACACATACTCGCTTCACCCCCACTCTTTCAATAACTGAAAATAGAGTCCAGAAACATGTCACACACATCCCACTCTCCGTGTTTGCGTTCCTGAGTTCCTTCCGTTTCTTTCTGTCTGTCTTATGAGAGATATCCAGCTGAATGATGTTATAAAGTGTTATTCATTGCACATTTAGCCCATGGGCTGTCAGGATTGGCCAGCAGGTGTCCATTAATATCTTCAACTGGGACAAAACCACCATTATAAATCATAAGGTGAGACCTTGCATAAAGCAGCTATGTATAATGAAAGGGTTTGATCACAAAGCGATAAACACATAAAATGCATACACTGAAAATATATAAAACATTTGACATCCTGTATGAAACTATAAGGCTATAACCACACCAAAGGCAGTATTCAGAAAGGAGTCAGAGAAGGACACAGAAAAGTTTGAGTGTGTGTGTGTGTTTGTAAAACAAAGAAAAACATGTGGACTTTAATAGTTATCTCCAAATAATAGGCAAACTGGGTATTATACCAATCTAGTGCTGGGAAACTCAAATCAATATTCTTTTCAAGCAGTGATTTTAAAATCCCTGCATGGTCTCTGTTTTGTTGCCAACTGCTGTGCATTCTAGGCCAGTAGGGGGCAAGAGACATTATTTGTGGTGATGTTGATATTGTAAGAAATAAAATGAATAACCTCTACAATTACATTTCTGATGACTGTTATTCACAGTCATTAAATTGTTGGCTCTTGCGATGAATCATCAAGTGTTTCATTGATGAAATTATTTAGGAGCATTAATTCAAGACATTGCAGAGATACGCTGCAGCAGTGTGACCCTGGTTGGTTCAGGTAACAAACTGACTGAACAGCAGAACTCACCGAGAATGTCAAGAATTAATTATCATCAGCAATGTGAGCCAGATTTTCAGCGCGAAGGTCATGTTGTCAGAAGTCAGGTTACTCGTAACAGGAATGAGGAGCAGACACTGAAACTCGCCTGGCAAGTAAGAGTAAAGAGCAGCTTGCTAAGTACCGGTGTTTGAGTAGTTGCACATTTTCCAGGTAGATCAGGAAAATAAATCATGTAATTATCTGGGTCCAGGCACGGCTGCCACCCAGTCCACAATGCACCAAAGTCCTGGAGCACCTCCCACTGGTGGTGAGCCCATGGGAGGCAGTGCCGCCTGGAGTGGGGCTCAAACCCACGTTGTTGACGTTATTGCCCAGAAGCAAGCAGACAGAGATGGTTCATCATAGTAAAGCAACATAGCTACTCTTGCAAAACCTGTCTGAAAGCCGGCCTCAGTATTATATTCACTGGGGTTAATTGTGAATGAGGAGCAGCTGGGTGGGGAGGTAACTGGGCCAACTGATCTCTAAAGGAGGGTAAACAGTGAAGGCAAGTAGAAGGAAGGTGAAGCAGGACGATGGGAAATCTCAGAACAGACACTTTGGAAAAGAGAAGAGAAAGAGTCTGAGACTGAACAGAGAAGGCAGAGGCAGGGCAGGTATCAGTTTAGGATGGAATATACCCACGTGAAATAATAAGTGAGGTGATCATGTTGAAAGTGGCAATGAGTCCCATACACTGGGCTGTCAGCCTGTGGCACAGTTAGCAGATGGACAGCCCATTTCTGTTGCCTAAGGCTGTAACAGGGAGCACAGGTACACTGACTGTAGTTAAGTAGATTTTCTGAGCACAGATGATATGGAAGACACTGGTCAGGAGTACGTCCTGGACTCTGGAGAAGCAGCTATTCAGGTGGGCCAATAGGATTGCTTAAGAGGATCACTGGAGCAGAAAAACTCACAAGAGAGGAAACAGGCTGACCTGGGTCTGTGGGGTTAGAGGCTGGAGGGCAGAGTTTTGAGGAAAGTCCACAGGGAGCAGGCTGACAATGAAAGGACACTCACTGGGTCAGAGATTTAAGGGAGATCATGTGGGACAGAGACCGGGTGGAGACACTGACTCGGGCAGCTAATGAATAGAGACAAACTGGAGTGGAAATACAGAAAAGGCAGGCTCGAGAGATGAAGGGTACAGAAATGAAATAGAGGCAAGCTTAGATGGGCAAAATGGCACCGACAGTGACACCGGAGAAAACTCTAAACAAAGGATAGTTTCAAGCTTGATGGACAGAAAAAGGCTCAGGCAGTGAAACAGAAAAGACAAGCTCTCAAAAAGAGACAGGCTAAAAGGCTGCTATAAGCTCCTGCTGAGAAACAAAAAGAGATTCAGGCTCAGACAGAGACACAGGTTCAGCCAGAGGAGAAAAAACAAAAAAAAACACATGCAAGTTCAGGCAGAAAAGCAGTGAAGGACAAATGGAATGATGGGAACTAATACATAGGAGGGCAGAAGGAAAAATAATAATTTGGGAGACAGAGGGAAGATTGAGGAGCAGAGGACAAACTAGCTGTCAGAAGGGGGAAACAGCTGGAGAGCTGGGCAGCACAGAAACAAATAAGGTGGCCGACTGAGGACGTGAGGACTGAGAACATAGAGAGGCTGATCTACCAAACAGGGAAATAAGTGAGTCAGCAGACCATGTGACTGCCGTGTTGGCTGGGCAGCTGAGGGGGGGACTGTAGCATGGACCTGACAGGGGCCCCGGAAACCACACGGAACAGTCTTGGATCCACCGGGGCCATCAGTTGATATCCCTGAAAGATGACAAGCCAAGATCTCACAAATTCTGCCTGCTGGTACAGACGGCTCCATCTGATTTGCTAAAGGCTTGGCAGGCTGATGCTGTGGGATGGGGAAAACACTGGGAATCTTACATGAGGGTTTCAGGGACAAGGGAATAGGATGGATGAAGGCATAAAGCTGCTAGTGATGCAAAAAGAAAAAAAAAGAGGATAAGTCTTTCAGGTCAGGACTAGAACTAATTAATCAATAATCAGTTGAATGAACAGAAAGAAGAAACATTATTTTTTCTAGAGGGGTTTGTAACAGTTTTGGAATTCACAGAATGATGTGTTGCGTGTGTCTGTGTAGAGGGTGTGGAGGAATGACCTACTTGTTGACTGATTTGGGAAAGAATTCAGTTTTCTGATATTATGGAGGATCTTTGCTGACCACAGTCTGTAAAATCTGTCCAACTAATTCAATAATAATGTCAATGTATAATTTTTTTCAAAGTAAATCGCTAAGTATGAATTAAAAATATATACATTTCCTATCATTTATTTTTACCTTGGTTAATATTATGCTTTCACAGAAGGATAATATTATACTTTAATTGAACTGGCTTCATTTCTGCCATGATGATAAAGCATATTTCAATGATATTGGACTGAAATAGAGAAAGAGAGGAGAGAAGAGGGAGGAGAGACGAGACAGAGCCCTCTGCAGATGTGAAGTTGACACAGGGAGGTAAAAGCTTCAATCTGTTCATTCATAATTTAAAGAAGCTGCACCTCGGGGTGCCTCCTTAGAGCACAGCCATTCTCACACCTGTCACTCAAACAACCCTGCTAACACTTTAGGAAACCAGCAAAAGCTGTGCAGGTGGCATAAGCTAAACATATGTATAGACTAAATTTTAGTGGAATGATGCAACTGGAAAACAAGGAGCTCAAACTCCATGTATGGAGACTTTAAATTCAAAGAAAATAACACTGTGCTACAGTAAATACTCCTTTATCAAATCTATTTTGTGTCATGTTCTGAATACATGGTTATTTCCTTCTTTACTTAAAACCACTATTTTTATAATAAAAGCCCTGTTTATGCAGCTGTTCTGCAAAGAAACATCATAACGTCAAAGTAATGTTTTTAAGAGAACTCTTTTGTAAAAGTTGATATCGTGGGTCGGCATAAGACAAATCGTTTGAGGTTTTGCTTTCAGTGTTTCAGGGTGAATTTCTCTGGTACTGGATAATATCAGTGTACACTCCTTTGTGAATGCAGGCTGAGAAGCGTGCTGCATCACTGCAGGGATGCATTTTATTAGACTGTCACCATGATTATGATAATAGTAGACTGCTGTTTTGAAACAGGATAATTTACATTTTAGTGTAATTTGGATGTGGCAGGGTAAAATATGGGAAAGACCTTCTGCTAAAGATGACAATTTATCATGCAGTTACAAAGCTAGCACACACACACACACACACACACCCACCCACCCACACACACACACTTGCTCACACATACAGACACACACATACACACACAAAGGAATAAGAATAGGGAAGTCACACACATAATATAGAGGAAACCCTAATTCTCATTTAAAAAGTCTTGCTCTCTCACTATCAAACACACACCCACTCATACCTGGGTGCAGAGCAATGGTGCACAATGATGCATAAAATGCCACAGGGGAAAACATTTTGCAGTGTTAAGACATTGTCCTCCAGGAGCAGCTTACGACTCAGATTAAACTTCAGTGCCGTGATTCTTCTGGACGTCTGCAGCTGAGGTAAAAAGCCACTAATGGACTTATTTCTCAAAATATAGTCTCAAAGTCGACAACAGCCACGTAACACGTTACATAAAGTGTTTAAAAGTGGACAGGTAAACTTGAATTAACGTCACAGCAAAATAGCATTATTAATCTATGTGTTGAGTGTCAATGCTATTTTTTGTGATTGTATCATTATTTAATTCCTCAGCTAAGGGTGCTTATGCACTGTAGGCTAATATGCTATGTATACTGTAGTTTATGTATGAGTTTTAAGTTCAGAACAGTGAAACTCTACAAAGATTTGTCTTGGATGTTGTTTGTAACTCGATCCAAATTTTTTTCACACTCCTCATCTCTTCCCTGAAGACACATCACCTCCATCGCTGCCAAGACAGAGGCAACTGGTGCTATAGCTCCGCTATGAATGCACTGACAGTGGTGGTAGTGGGAGGGTGAGAAATGAAGAAAAGAAAATTTGCCAAGCACTTTGAGCTCTAGTCATTTTAACAGCTAAGCAACCTGGCCAGTCACTGTGTAAAGTCAGCATGACTTTGTAAAGTTACAAAAATTGAGGGCAGTGCTCCCTCTCTACTCTAAACAACCATATAAAAGGAGTTTCACCACTCGACCTGTCAAACCTTACTTTTGTACATTGGCCATTTACTGTTTCTTTATGATATAAATGCTGTTTCAGAGTTTCCACAGTCTAAAGGAAAGTCTGAACACATTTGAAACACATTTAAAAGAAGAACCTCTGCATAAAACCAAACAGTTTATCAGTGTCTTTACAGGCCTTCAGAAACCTGCCATTCAGACTCAGGTCTGGACCATATATCGCTCTCCTCGTCTTAATGACTGTGTTGAGTGTGTCTGCAAGCCTGTTTGACATGCAATTGTACATACACTGAGGCTGTTGATTTGTCTTAAAAATGACAAATCACCTAAATGTGACTTCCCAGAAATGGCGACAGACCAAAACGTCAGGCACTCATGGCGCACTCTTCTTCTGCAGTTTTATAATGGCACCTGACTGGAGAATTAGCTCCACCTACTGCTTAACTGAATGAACCAGCTCCTAATATTATCAGTAGTGGATGGAAACAGGCTAAAAATAGATTTATAGATATGTCTGCTGCATGAAAAATAAGTTATTTGATCTACATGTATGCTTTACTGTACACACACATAAACACACACCCTAAGGCCATACCAGCAAACGTATATACGCACACTTATGGGAAGCCAATGATTCTTTATATGCTGCTGAATTTGTCTTTATGTCTCATATCTCATATTTGCATGGAGATGATAATATATATTTATACACACAAATGCGAGCACACACACACACACACAAAAATAAGTACAGGTTGGCCGGGGCAGGCTGGAGGTGACTAATCTAACCAAAGGGGGGATCTACAAATGCATTGCTGAGTCACTCAGCATATACCTCTCTCACACGCTATCTCCCTCTCTCTCCACCACCCTCCACATCTCCCTCTCTCTCTCTCTCTCTCTCTCTCGGTCCAGACAGTGTCAGGGGAGCTGGCTGTCTAACACAGATTGCATAACATGTTTGACATGTTCACCCGAGTCCACCCAATGTCCACATTTGATGATAAAATTAAAGTGATAAACACTTTTGAAAATGAGCCACTGCATCTTAAAATGCCCACATATGTGTCTGGTAAAAAGATAACAGATGAAAATGGAGCCAAGAACTGGCAGGACACCTGTACTGGTACCTTTAGGTGAACACGGCCCCTAATGGGGCCTAATGGTGACAATTCTGTGAGTACCTCTTATGCCCAAAACACACTAGAACAACCACATGTCAGATGAGAATGGGCAGAAAAGAAGAAAATACACTGAAAGGGTTCACTTTTATCATCGCCTTCAAGCCACTCTCCATTTTGACCTACTGATTCTCATTTTACAAACAGTATACTGCTGGGTTTCCCTAGTTTATCCAGTTTTGTGAAAGACACCGGTAATGGGACTGTCCTCACAAGCAAAATGGTTGCATTTTATGTTTGTTCATAACTCATTTACTCATATATATATATATATATGTATGTATATATATATGTATGTATGTATGTATGTATGTATGTATGTATATATATATATATATATATATATATATATATATACAGTATA
>JBBMJY010000003.1:5012920-5052434 GCA_037833715.1 Toxotes lorentzi
CAGTTATATATACAGTTACAGTATATATATATATACAGTTTTGGAACTAAAACCTGATCAAATCATAACTGCACCAGATTGGAAAGAAATAGTGTGTTGTTTTAGAAGGAAATGACAAACACGTATTTGGTCATTTAGTTTGGACCCGTTGCCAATATTGAAATGTAAGAAGGGAACAAGGTAGTTAAGACTTAGACACTGTTAGTGAGGTTGTTGAAAATACCACCAGTGTTCATCTGTGGGGATGTGGTCCAAAAAAAAGAGCCACCTGTAGTGAATTTTTCTTGTGTGACACAGGCGGGTGTGATTGTGGTTCCCTCCTGCTGTGCTGGCTGGTACACCTGTTCCGTGGCAGGTTGATTGGCTCAGGACAGGTGCAAAACATGCCCATGCACTGACATTGTGGTGTTTTTGTCATCTTGTCTAAGCTTAGCCGCAGAAAATTGGAAAACACACCACCTGACAAAGTCTGGAGAAAGTCAAGCTTTGACTGAAGATGTTTTACCACCCATTCAAAGGTTTATGTAACTATTGTTTATGTATGCATTTAGATGTCTTATTATAGATGTTTGAGAAGCTCCAGCTGAAAGACACTGAAACAATAAAGTAAGAAAGGGAGACCCTAAGATAAAGGAAATACATGGGAATTCATAAGGAAAATGAGCAGGTTTGTTGAAAGGCTGTCCTTGCTGAGTGGTGCGGTTTCTGCAGGGCAGCGATGATCAGTCTGCCGAACTGGATTAGTCTGAAATGTCAGCAGAGGAAAACTGTAACAGAGGTGAAATGAAAGAGGGGAGAGTATCAGACATCAGCTGTGAGGAGAGACCAGCCTGCAGTCTACTGTGTCCTTAAATACTTACCACACGTACACACACACACACACGTCACATGTGTACATATCTACAGTATATACACACACACATCCTCTTCTCTTTTTCTCTAAGGCAGGAAATCAGAGTTTGCTGGCAGATGTCCAACCATAGTTTTGAACTTAGACGTACATGTATAAAAGCATGTAAGTGATATACGACTCTGTACAGAAGGTCCAGTACCTGGGGCATTTAATGGCATCTAAACACAGTGTGTGTTGTTTAAGACAACGTGAATAGTGACCTTTTGATGATTAAACTTTTAGTGGGTATATTAGACCTCCGGGAAAAGACAGCTGTTACACAATTCACACACACACACACACGTTTGTGTAACTATCTTTGCTAGGACATTGTATTGCATTCCATACACAGCCTAACCCTCACACTCTACCCCTAACCGTAACAAGGACCAGGACTACAGATGTCACCACCTCACTCATATGTATGCATGTCTGTGTGTGTGCATGTGTGTATGTCAGTGTTGTAAAGTTTAGAACCACCAAAAAACCAACACCAAAACTCTTCACAGGTTGTTTACAAAATCTTCAACTTTCTGAAAAAATGTAAACAACTGTGAGGATAATGGAGCCTCTAATTAGGCATTTGTGTTTCAATTAATTTTTGGTATGCAGTAAAAATGTCCTTGATCAACCCAATAATACGAACCAAAGCATAATTTATACTGACAAAGATTTGAAATGTGAAAGGCAAATGGGGCAAATCGAGGTGATGCTTTCAGAGGGTTTTGGTGATTGGAAGATGATAGGTTTGAATTCAGTGAATTTGAATACAGTACTTTCCACAAGGCCTTCATCCACAGAGAGAAAAACATGTATGAAAAACAAATCCACTGCATGAGAGAAATCAGCAGGGTTTATGGAAAATTTGTTCTTCAGTGGTAGAAACACTGGCATTTATTATCCATCTACGTCTGAAGTGAGAGGCTACCAATCATCTACATTCTTATTGGTTCATGTAATTATACACAGGTATTATAATGAATGCAATGATACACTGACATTAAAATGTACACACTGAGAGCTTCTGTATGTGTGTGTGCATTTGCAGAAGCAAACAATGGGAAAATGCTTGCATTATAAAAAGGCCAAAATACGTCATATCTTTGTCTTTAATATTTTTACCCCATGAATTTGGACTTTGCTGACGCCAGGAAGGAGCAAACATGTCTTTATCTCCTTTATCTCTCTCTCCCTCTCTCTCACCTGCAGCCACTCCTCTGTTATTGGGGACAGCTTAAAATAAGGGAACTATTTTGGAGGGGGGAGGCTGGGCTAAAAAATAGCCCATGGCTCTTCTCTTTTTCCTCTCCTCCTCCCTTCTCTCTCCTCTCTTCTCCTCTCCAGTAGCCTTGGGCCTCAGTAAAAACAGAGCAGTGCAAAATAAAGTAGTACTCACTAGGGCTAAAGTCAAGCGGAGAACATTTTAATACTAATATAAAAACATTACAATACAATAGGTGATAGTAAGTCGCCTGGAGAAGAATGAACTAAGGAAGACACAAATAGAGCATGATAAAGCAAGGCAACAGTAGATGAGATGTTATGGGCCATCAAGATAATGTGCACAATCTGCACATAGTGTCTGTAGAACTTCCCTCGTGCTGTTTAACAAACTGCTCCTTTATTAATCAAACATTTGAACGCGTGTGGCTTCTATTGTATCCGTACTGTTTGTCGATGAATCATTTGTAAATAGGGCTCGACCTATGTTCACATGACAACACTAATTATCACAAATTTACATTAAGGTGGAAACCCGTTTCCCCACCCCCTTCACAATCTCCTCTCTGAACTAACTCTAAAGTTTAAAAAAAAAAGAAGAAGAAGAACTCAGCAATTCAGAGAGTGAGGAAGTACTTTGTGCCATTGACAAAAACAAATAGCCTGTTCTGCAGCAGAAGCAGAACAGCTTCACAAAACTATGTCACAGGAAAGGAAATCAAAGAGCAGGTGAACACTGTCGCTTCTACACTCAGAATTGCACCAGGAGTTTAAAGAAAGTCTGCAGACTTTGAATGATCAGTAAAAGTGTGACACAGTAAAGAGGCTGTTTATGTTGGTTTCTTTATGACATGTTTATCAATTATGATACAATCAACATCCTACTTAATGAACAGTTTCATCCTTTGTGCACAAAGCTGAAGACGGTTCCCAGTGCAGCACATATACAATTCATAAATGTTGCAGCATTTGTTGCATTGTTGTGTTTTGCCCTAAGGCCAGATCCTCCAGATCCCACCTGCAGTGTTCCCAAAATCAAATCAGCTTGAAAGACAAAAAGAAAAAAACAAACCTGTAGATCAGGACCAGCCAATAGTTTCTCTGTGTATTCCAATAAAACCATTCACACACACACACACACACACACACACACACACACACACACACACACACACACACACACACACACAAAAAGGAACTGGGGGAAAAACCCACCAGAGTGATCCACTCAAATGAACAGAACAGAGCAGAAAAGGACAGATCAGAGAGAAAGAGGGAAGAGTGGAGCAGAAGGGAGAGAACAGACTGATGCAGTGCAGGTGCAGTGCAGCCCAGTTAACAGTAGAGCTGATAGAGGAGGGCAGGAGGAAAAAAACGAAACACACCTCACAGCTACAAGAAAAGCTTGTTAGAGCTCATATTCACTGGGTTTATTTACTGTCGATTAATAAGGGAACTGAAAGAAAGAAGGGGCTGAGAGGAAGAAAGTAATGATGGTGCAAGAACATGAATGATGAGAGAAAAGAGAGGCAGATTTTAGAGAAATGGAAGAAATGTAGGACAGAGGAAGGATGGAATGACAAATCAATAGAAAGAGGATGAAAAGCAAGGATGGTGGAGAGGGACAAATGCAGTGTGATAAACAGGAGGGAGAGAAGGAAGGTGGGAAAAGTTTCAAGATGGAGGATCAAAGAAATGACAGGACAAAAGCAATGGAACAAGGAAAGGAAAGGAAAGGAAAGGAAAGGAAGGTAGACTGATGTAGGAGACATAAGTTTGTGATCTCTTTTTTCTTTTCGTCAATAATCACTTCACTTGAAAAGAAAGAGCAGAGACTGTTTTAATTGTCTGACGTCGGGAACAAACAGCAGATATGACGAAAACCAAATACGTCTCCACTGATGACAGATGTTCCCCAAAAAGAGTTCAGAAATACAAAAAGGTTTGGGCAATGTTCGCTGCTGCAGCATATTTTAACAACATTAGTCTCGTCTCCTGCATTTTTCATCCTCCTTTCCATTCATCAGCCATTCTCCCCTCTCTTTATCTAACCTTTGCATCTATTCCCTTTTTGTATTTTCTCCTTTCTTCTCCTCTCTCTCTCTCTCTGTGCTGCTGTATTTTCTATTTTTATCTCTTCGCCTTCCCAATCTTTCTCTCTACTTTCCACCTTTCTGCCTCCACCCTTTTCCTCTCTTTTCCCTTCATATTGCTTTCATCACCTCGTCCTTCTCTAACCTCTCCTCTCCTTCTTGCTTTCCTGCACCCATTATCTATCTTTTGCTTCCTCTCCTCACTTCTCCCTCCTCTCTCACATTTTCCTCTGCTCTTATCTCACCAAACATTAGCTGTTTCCCCCTCTCTCCGTTCTCCTCTCCCTCCTACACTTTACACCTACCACTTTTTCCCCTCCTCACTTCATCTTCTGTTTTCATTTCCTTTTGCTTTCCCTCTTTCTGTCGTTCTCTCCCATTAAGATCTGGAGCTTTGTTCCAAACCTGCACCACAAACAAGGCTGACATTTACACAAGTGCTAATCACAGTGGACATGTCTCTGTGATGTTTCCGGTCAATCTGAAAGCCCACTCACACACACACACACACACACACACACACACACACACACACACACTGGGGTCAATGGCTGCCAACTTAGGATAGAGAGAGAGGGAGAGTTCCATATTAAACCTGCATCTCTCTGTACTGTACAGAAAAATGTGATTGTGTGCCGTTGTTTGTTTGCTATTTACAGCTATTTTACACAAAATACTTTGTGTAATTGTGTTAGTCTAAATCTACATTCCGATCTTGAAAAGCAGCTGAAAAAAAACGTTTGAATTCCAGTGGTGAGCTAAATTCTGACAAGGTCCTGTGTCTGTTTTTGGATTCGCTTCTTATTATTTCAGCAAACGTTCTTACATGCTGCAGTACAGTTTGCAAAGAAAAAAAATCAATAGAACACAACACCTGGAGTACGAAAGTGCAAAGGAAAGTGAAGCTAAAACTTTAAGATTTATATTTTGGTCTTCACAATTGCTTCTGCCTGATCTCGAGAATACAACACTAACCGCTCTTGAAAATGAATCCCAATAATAATCGATGAAACAGGACTTCAAACCAGGACCCTCCTATAATCCACAGGAGCGGAGATGTTTACATGAAGATTTACATGAAAACACTGATGATTTAGATGGTTTAGTCAATCACTACAGCTTGACTAAAGCTTGCATTTGTTTCTAGATCACTTTTGTTCTGTGAATAATATCTGTGATATTTTGTCTTTCCAGATATTGATCACGACCGGCACTGATGCTTCAGCAAATGCCCCGTTGTCAGATTATAAAGCACCCACATCCCTCCATGCTGTACATTAATTGATTACAGACCTCCTAAGTACTCTGACTTGGCACATTTCCTATGTGTGCATGAAAGGCAGAAGAAGAAGAAAAAGAAGAGAAGAAGAGTGTGTTGTCTGAGAATTTCATGAAATGTGCAACACATCATAAAATGGAAACATGCTCAAGACAGGAGCGGTGTGAGAAATGCATTTTGCCGTTGTGGCTGGATGAGATGGAGGAAATCTTAAGTAGTTTGACATTTAAAAAGCAGAGGTAGGGGTAGTTATTGTGGAGATATTCAGAGCTGCAGTATATAAATCACTTCTTCCATGTTCTTTGAATATGGTGCTGTGGGCAGCACCATATTCCTGATCAACGAGCCTGCAGGTCAATGGTAAAACAGAAAACAATTAGCCAAGTTTGGACATGAAGTTATTGTAAGCACCAGTGCACTCAGCTAAAGTTTAAACATACAGAATCTGGATCTTAACAAAAATGAAAACCTTACAGAAGGTCTACTTGCCCAGCTAATAAGTATCAGGTAAAAACCATGTCCTGTTTGTTCACAGCTGAAGTAGCGCTGCCATTTTTCATCTAAATTCCTTTAGCGAATTGGCCACAAACGTAACTCACGTCAGTTTTTCACTGCTTTCCACATTCTCTTCACCTGTGTGACAGAGAAAGTTCCCCATTGGTCCAGAGACCTTGAACTTTGCTCAGTCCATTAGTGCTCACAATGGAAATTATCTGATAAACAGTGTAAAATGGCCTAGTAGTCATGGCCATGACTTGGTATTTAAGTGTCTCAGAGCAGAAGAAATAATTTAAGATTAGTTTTGCTTGAGGAGTCAGCAATACAATGGTATTTTGAACTAGTTTAGCCCATTACAGTTCAAAATATCATGTGCTTCACTTTTGTCTCAAGAGAAAAAGACAGATTCAAATGTATCCAGGGATGGTTTACTGTATGGAAAGAGGCTGCCCCCCAATGAATCACGTGCATTCCATTCTACTCATTCACACCTGCTAGCTGGTGAAGACAACCACAACCTGCTATTGTCAGCCACTGAGCAGGTCCATGAGAACAGTTGGGAATAAACCTCAAGCAAACAAGCGCCAGGGTTTATTTTGTGAGAGAGAAGAGAGCTCTGCACAGTCACTTTCCTTGCCAGGCGTTTGCCAGTCAGGGACCTAAATGAATCATGATCCTTGCAATGTTTTTATTCTTAATAAAATGAAAGGTTTTGTGTGTATGTGTGAGTGACTGTAGCTGATAGATCACAAAAGTGAGTGAATGAAAACTCAGAGTTAAAAGTACTGTAAAATGATCTGTGCCTGAGCCCGACAGGTTTGTATTGAAATAGGTCAAATTTACTAAATATGAGAAAAGAGTTATTGGGGACTACTTTCATCATCTTCAGACTGTATGGGTGATGAAAAACTGTCTGTGGCTGAAAATTATTGCACAGAGGAAAAAAGCATTTCAAAACATTTCATCTTTAACAAAAGAGTGCTGGTCTACAAAGTAGTTTCCAAAGTCTCATAGCAACAGTAAGAGTCATGACCAGCACTTTACCGAGCTGCTGATGAACACTGTTACATAAGAAGAGGCGCTCCGTGTATGGGTTCTTACCTCTCAAGTATGTACTTATATGTTTCTCCAAATGGATTTATTCACAGGCGATGGGCCGTGAAGCCCTCATGCTTTCATATGCATATAGTGGTACATATTAGAGATGGAACAAGAGTCCATTTAAAAAAAGAAAAAGGTGAACTGAGGAACAATGAGATTTGATGAAATTTAAACATCTTGTTTAACAGCTGCAATGCTTCCTGTGTGGCATTTTCAAGCAGTTTATTCTCACTTGAGATGCGTTAGTGGTAGCAGTAGGAGTAGCTAAGGTTAATGAAAGACACACTTCAATTGCAACCCCAGTTCTGGATATGAATGTCAACATTGCACGATTTTGCAAAAAAACGAATTGTATACCAGAATGTTTCTCCTATACCTTGCATTCCTCAGCATCAGTGCTTGGCAACTACAAGGCTATCGTTAAGGTCTGGGAAAAATAAAAAGGCAAACTTAGTGGTGGGTCTGTAATGAGACGCAAACTCCAGTCTCCTGCATGAAAGTCAAAAGCTCTGCATGCCCGACTTCCTGCACTGATTCTGAACATTGGTGATGGGAGGTAAAATGTGAGCTGCTAAATCATCAAATATGACGTAATGAATCGGGATACAGGATAAGCGTAGTCAAATCCACATCAGAGAGAGAGTGTTTGCATCTGGTTGTGTATGGATGCAAATCATTGCCATATTAATTGGAAACATTTGGCATTCAGCAAATGAATGCCAAATTTTGACATTTAATCATCACTGAACACTCTTTAATCTCATCACAATACTTCATTCATGGTTCTGATTATGTGGCTTGTAACATAACGGTTAACAACCGGCATCTTCCACTCTGAAATAATGAACTTCAATACAACACACGGCATGATGCCAACAGCAGTGTTGTTTGAGTAACACAGCGTCTTGGTGCTCATCTCGAACCACCATCTTATCAGTCTGCTTTCTGTCTTCCTCTTTTGTTTCTGTTGTCTCTTTTTATCGAAAGGTGTGAGCAAACACACACGTGGGTCGTGGAGTTTCTTCTTATTTTGTTCCTTTTGTGTCACGCCACTATGCTTAGAACAAAAAGTGCTTAATTAGCACACAAAAAAAGCATTTTCCTCTTCCCTTTTTCAGATACTGGGGGCAGAAACATTGCACGAACCACATAAATTATGTTTAATTTTAATGATCAATTCTGGTGAGGATAGTCTCATGTAACTTGGTGTCTTTAATCTGATGCAGTCTGGACTACATAATTATTAGGTTATCTTATATTTACAGTCTTCAGTTGTTAATAGTCATGTTTTATTGCATTTTAAATTGCATTGTCTCAAGAAAGCATATTAATAATCTGCTTCATCTAGTTCTCAGTAGTTGAAACTTTTGTTCTTTCAGTTGAAATAATTTTTTTTATTATTCCAAGTCATGTGACCGTGACTGGCTAGTTCCCAAGAACATTTATTTCAGCTTCATAAAGTTGTACATACAAAGGCAAATCACTTGTATTTAATTATAACAATAAAGAATCTTGACCATTCTGCACTGCTTGGTGTTCAAAACGCCATGAAACAGCATAGCTCCTTTCATTTCACTGGCCTTTTACAACATATGCATCCATATATTATGTCCAACCAAACACGAGGCAATGAGCCATAAAGCACAAGTCATTCACAGTGATAAAACTACTCACAGGTGTTGTTAGGCACAGTGTGAAAGGCTGTTGCATTTGAGTGTTTACTGGGATTTGACATGATTTTAAATGTGACTCGACCAATCAGAGCTAAGACCAGAGATGACTGATGTATGATCCCCACCAGCCTCACCACAGGTGGTCTGCGACACCTCTCTGGTGCTGAGCTGACACACTTCTTCTGGACCTGAGAATTAGATTCCTGGTGGAGCAGAAAGAAAATAGAGGAAAAGAAGGCTATTTGTCCACTTCACTGTCACAATTTCAACTGGTCCTTGACCTTTTTAGGGCTCCAACACATTTGAACACAATAGCAGAATTGTATAATGCGCTAAATTATAGAATAAATTGCTCGAAAATGTCACACAAGGGCCTGATTGTACAAGATGATGCATACTGAGCAGCTAGATTGCTGTTGCAGTCTGCATCATATTTATTTGTCCTTTTAAGGAGTAGCTACCATGAACTGAGCTTTGTTGAAGAAGCAGATATTCAACTTACCCAGTGTTAAGTGCCTTTTACAAAGTGAATGTGGACTTGTTTGAAATTAAGATATAGTAAACTCTCTGCTTCCACTGTCAGGTCTGACTTGGATGCATGACAAAGGCTTATTCCCAAACACGGTTGAGTGCATAACCTACTGCTTCTCGAGACTCATAAGGGAATGCTGTCATAGCTGTCAAAGTCACCTTAATTAACAAGGCTTTCTGATGAAAGTCAGCTCATTTCTTGGCCACGCCCCCAGGAAGCCTGAAACTCCCACTCACTCACTTGTTAGCTAGCAGTTTTCTTCTTCCCTGTGTTTTATTATCAGTCCAGGGAACTGCATGGCTTGAGTGTGCAGTGCATTTGCAATGAGTCAGAAGCAGAAGTTAACTAAGACTCCAAAGGTGCCTTTTAGGATAAGACATTAAATCAAAGAGCTTAAAATTCTGTTACACGCTCCACTAATGAGAAGTGGAAGCTAAAGATGATGGATTTTAGAAAAATAAAGAAGGCATTTGTTATTTCAGTGTGCAAAAGGTGCAGCAACGCTATCCTCTGAAAGCTTAGGGAAGCAGCTTTCCTCCCTGTCCTTGAGCAAGATACTGAAGTCCAAATTGCTCCTGATGGGTAGGCCAGCACCTTGAATATGCTGCTTGCTGCTGTTGGTGGGCAAGTGTGTGTGTGTGTGTACGTGTGCGTGTGTGAATGAGAGGCAAATTGTAAAGTGCTTTGGATGAAAGCAATATATAAATTCAGTCCATTCCATTTAATAGGACATGTATATCGACTTCAGTGGTGTTTATCGTGTATACACAGCATCCTGCTGAGCCACCGGGGCACCAGCAAACTGTTCACCACTGCAGGCTGCAGTGCTGTGCTGTGCATGTGTCCAAATGCCCTCCACAGCTTGATAAGATTTTGCTGAATTTATTGTGACTGACAAGACGTCTCCCCGTAGGAGATGATTTAACAGGCTGTACAACTGTGAGCTTAACGGGCATGCTGATTGCAAATGAGTCAATTGGATGAGGTTGGCTTTACTGGCCGTTTGTCTCGCTGCCTTTCCTTTGTTCCTTGTTCATCTGTTCCTCTCTCATTCACTTTTTTCCTGGTCTTCCAGTCTCCCTCCATAATGCACCCCTCCCTCTCTATTTTGCAGTATTTCTGTGGAGCTGCCCCACTTTTTAAAGCCAGGGAACAGAAGAAAAAAGAGAAAGTGCAGCATAAAAAAAGTCAGCTGCTTTTTTTTAAACCTTCCTTCTACCTATTTGGAGATAGAGAGAGAAAGAGAGAGAGACGAGGGAGAAAGAGCAAGCAACACAATAAATTAAACATGTATTCATGTTTTTTAATTGTCACCTTTGATTCCACAGCTTTCTGTTATAAGAATTCTTTTGCACTTTTCTTCCTCTCTGCTGAAAATCAGCAGGTTGCAGGTGTGCCTGCCAGATAAAGACCAGGCAGTGGGGGGGGGTTGTGTCCATAAGGAAGTAGATATGGATTGGTTTAGATAGAGGGAGAGAGCAAACTAGCTTGGGCCTGCAGGACTTATTTTTGCTTCTGACCACTACATTTGAGTTTAATTTCATTATTTTTTCAAAGCCATGGCTCCTGCCCCTTTCTCATCTCACACATCTTAGGTTCTTTAATTTAAGCTTGAAATTTCCTATTTCTCTCCCTCTCCTTCCTCGTTCTCTTCGTCCTTCTCTTTCTTTCTCTCACACACACACTGCATGCACAAATCCAAACACACACTCTCCGGTCAGACGAGTGCTCCTCAGTGTGCAGCGTCTGTGATGTTGCTGAGGATGCAGAAAGCAGCCGACTGAATCAGTCCCATGTTGTTACATCCACAGGCAACAGAAAACACTACAGAGCAAGTGAGGCTGTAAGATGAAGAGAGAGAGTGCTGCCTTTCTAGCAAACTTTTTTCTGCAAATGAACGAGGGACAATGTGAGATCCACAGGAAGAAAGCAGGGGAGGAAAGAGGAACAACAAGAAGAGAGCGATAATGAGAAAGGTGTATAGGGACAGAAGATGAAGATGAAAAGCACAGGCAGGAGAAAAGAAGGGGGAACGTGACGAAGGGCGAGAGAGGATGAAGAAGAGGGAAGCTCATTATGAGCACATCATGAAACCTTTGTGTGGGTGTTTTCATTGCAAAATCTTGGAAAGAGGAACACGTGCGACTCAGTGATTGTGCCTTTGAGTGTCTGTGTGTCACAGCTGCTAGTCACTTGTGACTCAAGGTGTCTAACCTGTGCTTTGTGTTTTTGTTCACAATTCCTACAATCTACCACACACTCATCCCTTAAAAACTGTCAGAGCTAATGTAGTAAATGCATTTTATTTTATACATACATTTTATACATATTATTTATTTTAAAAAGGTCCTGTTGTGTTTGGAGAAGACACTGCGGCCTTGATCTTTAAGTGAAACTGCAAACATGATGGTCAGTGTTTCTCTTCCTTTTTCTTTCATGTGAACACACTGACATGTGTGAAATGGGTTTTACTAGAGAATGTTAAAAAAGAGGGAACTCTGGTCAAATGATGATGATGTACACCTTTGCTGTTTCATTCATTTTGTGTATTTTAATGTTGGGGGGGTCAGAAAGATAGCCAACTAGGTGCCTATTTTACATGGATACGGTGGCTTGAGGGTTAAATGTCTATTGCAACTGTTGATTAGCATTACCCAATAGGCTAGCTAGCTAAATGCAGTGCGATAACCAATTGCACTGAATTTGTTCATTAGCAGTGCTACACTTAGCATTATGATTGTTGCTGTTATTGCTGTAAGTTGCATTTGATTGCTATGGTTCATATGACTTTACCAGGCAGAGGAATTGTGACTGCTGAGCATGGGCCTATACACTGTTTCTAAAACTTGAGAATAAGCTTAACAAACCACCTCTGTCCCTGGGAGATGTTTATAGGGTTTAAATTCACCTTCAACATCAACATTTTTTTGTGTGGAGCATGTTTGTATCAAATCACTGCAGGAGGTTTGTAACAGCTGGATTTAAAAAGCAGTAGAGCTGTGAGTTTTAAAAGAGTTTAAGGAGCAGAGAAATTATAGATGGACACAAAGCAGTGCCTGTCTCTTCTTGTTAGAACAGACCAGCCAGCTTTTTGATATGAATCACAGGCGTGAGTGTGAAGCACAATTTGTCTGCTGTAAGAAAACGGTCAGCACTGACTTAGATTGCATCCTGAGGCTTTTGAGGGGAGTGAGCTTGTAGAGTGTTAAGCCTAAGCTGTTTAAACCCACCGTCTTTGCTGATCCAAACCACGTACTGTAATGAATGAAAACATGTAACAACGTAAGTGTATAAGGTTTAGTTGTTTAGTCCTTTAGAGTGCAATTTAGACTGTAGAAACTTGCATTTTTCCAGTAGTCCATAGGAGAGAGAAATGCCCTTTGGTATGTCTTTTGAGCATTTCTATTATTTATCTAACAACTATAATTTATATTTACCCTCCACTTCCACCTCTCTATGTTATTAAAAGCCAAACTTGTCTTATTTTCTCAGGCTTTTCCATGACTTTAGGTAAACTATAAAATAATAGCTTACACTACATTAAACTCCTATGAATATGATTTTCCACTGTAAAAGACACACACACACAACCTGTGTGAGTGTATACTGAAACACAGAGAGTAGACACACTGCTATAGACTCATACATCGCGTACAGCCGCATACAAACTGAACACGTGCGCACACAAACACTTTTTCACTGTCAAGAGAACCTCACATTAGGCAGCGAGCTTCATGTTAGAAAATGAGATTGTTCATCTGCTTGGAACATAAAGAAACCCTCTCCACATGGGTTTTCAAATGGCCATGACATCAGGCATTGCTTCAAATGAGCATCATTACCTTGGTCATAAGTGCTTTTTAGTGTGATTGTGTATGTCTGCACGTGAATATGAAGCACTTTTGCATATGTTTGAATGCCCCCTTTTACCTCTGCATAATTACCAGCACGTGTTTATGTTTGTATATACTGGACTCTATGCTTGAACTGAATTGTGTTTGTTTGTCTGCAGTTGGCAGGCGGTTCCATGCGTGAGGCATACCTCCCACCTTCCCTCACCTACACTGTTTCTACATAATAGCCACTTGCGTTATGTCCACACAAACAACAAAACAGGATTATGGCCTTTTTGAACAGCCACTTCCATGGCCTTTACCTTCCTTGAAAAGATAAAAACAAAGGCTTGTCTGCTATTTTCACCAATTGAGACGTAACATTCATTTGAACATGTAAAAGGTACTGTAAGCCTTTCACTGCAGCAGGAGAGATTTGTGGGATCAACACTTCAGTGCGCTAACAAGCTGTAAACTGATGAAAGACTGCGGTTAATTCCTGTTATAGCTCCAGTTTTTTTGTTGTCTTGTGTCACGGGAGACACACTATGCAGGTGCCGTACGGATTTTTTCTGCATTTGAAGGTTAGCATGCTCAACATGTGCACAACCCTTTTCTATCCCTTTTTGTAACCCTGCATGATGTGGCGATATGCTAACTCCTGGCCATGGAAGTAATGCTATGTTGCAGTAGTGTTACAGTAGGTAATTGGTTCGCCATGCATGCCAAAATAAGTGGGTTACATTAGATCAGACAAACACTGTTTCATGAATTCTCTTCACTTTTCTAGTTTTAGTTTTAGAAAGATGACAAAAAGCAACACCCTCCACCCTCTTCAAATGCAGAGTATTGGTCTTACTACAGACCCATGCAAATCACTTTTCCATGTGGAAAAATGCAAAGCCTGACAACCCCTCCTTGCCGAGTATTGGTTGCAAAACAATACGACAGTCGCTGTTCTAGGGAGGGCTTTATCAAATGGTCTGTCTGGAAATGAAAGTGTAATGGCATCTTGTATGCCAAACTTGGAGGAGAGGCACTAAAACGAACATTTTCACATCGGTTTTACAAAACAAAGACAGGGGTACACGTCCCATTTTATGGCATCAAAATACAAAGACACAAAAATTACATTTTATTCCCACACACACCTACATTACACTGAACTTGCAATGAATCTGCAAAAGTAACAAACATGAAATAGTCCAGCCCACAGCGCACAGTTATGTAACCAGTGTTGGTTTTGTTCCTGAATGGTAATGCATGTGTAGGATTAAACATTCAGAGAGGAAACAGAAAAACAAGTATATTTTTTTCAGTATAAACACAAACACTGACTCACACACATGCTTATCAACAGAACTGGGTCACTGTTTCATCAGTATATGTGTTAATGCATGTACATATCAGCATAAACACCCAGAGAGCTTTCTACAGCGCCGACACTGCTGTCTGCTTTTTAGTCTGAGGTGACGACCTTTGAGTGGGAGAGGTCAACTCTTACAGAACCCCTGAGAGCTAGAATTGATAAACAAATAGATTTAAAATAGTTTAAAAAGGTGTTACAGAATAAAAAGTGCACAGTAGGTCTGAACACTTTCTGCTGTGGCTTTCATCCTTTTTGCGATTTGTCCTTTTGGGATTCATGGTCAGTTTCGCCCAAAAAAAAAAAAAAAAAAAAAAAAAATTATTACAAAAATTACATTTTTTTATGTGATTGGAAGTTTTCACAACTCAGAAATGTTCTAAAACAAATATGCAAACATGATTTCTAACAAAAATAGGAAAGAACGGAAATGATCTTGTTATCTGATCAGATACTATGCTTTTAATTTGGTTAAAGACTGTTTTAGATTTGGACACAGTGCTGAATGAATCATTAGGGTGGTCACGTTATTTTGCTGTAAGCTATTTGTAGAATTAATGATTTTCATTGATAGTTTCTGGACTCTCTGCATGCTGATGGGAATCTAGAGAACTAACCTGTCTCTCAGTGACCACCTGAGGTCAAAGCCTCTTACATGGCAGCTCGATCTATACGGCAAAACAGGTCGAGTAAAGGGTCAAGAAAAGAAATGAATAATTCATTGGTAACATGACACCAAATTACTGCAACCAGTATTTCTGAATAACAATACTACTTTCGCCAAATTTATGCAATGAACAGTAAAGAGAAGTCAAAGCAGATTTACCTTATTTTCTGGTCAAAGCAGACATTGTCCATGGAGACCGATCAACAGATTGTGTTTTTTAATCAAACTGGAAAACAGCCCTATCAAAAACATATTTTTTTTAGCTTCATTGCATTCTGGTCTACTGAGGCCTGAGGAAGTTAATCTGCCTGCTTCTTTTGAGATGTGTCAGTATCAAATGTTGATTTTTCACTTTCAGACGTTAACTGCTTAGTAAGGCGCACAAGTGTCCAAGATTTACACATGTATAAATATACACTCACTTATACCCTTTCCTCAGGCTTGTGACTGTCCAGCCTGTTGGATTTCATGAGTCATCTGCGGAAAATCTGAGTGGGTGGAGTGAACGTACAGCAACCAAGTCAATACCTACCACTGACCTGCCCTTGAGCCAAGCACTTAAACCCCAGCAGCTCAGTGATCAGTGGAGCAACACAGTGCACTGTGTAAGCCATGGCACTTCCAAGGAGAGAGCGAATGGATATGTGCAACCCTGCCATCCTGCAACTATTCCCCCAGGATGCTGTTTCTAATAAGATGTCCTTAGTCAGCTTGTCCATAAAGACTCTGACAACCTGCTTGATGAGGACAAATAAGAACATTACGCTTCCAGAAACAGAAACAGAGCCACACACAGAAATAAGACAAGACACAGGCAGGAGAAATGAGCAGATACAAACCAGGGACAGAGGAAGCTTAAAGCTGGAGGTTTACAACGTGCGGAAGAGTTACAATATCATGAGCTGAGTGAGTGAAGGGGGAGATGGAATGGAGTCTGATTATAATGTATAAATATAAATATATAATATATAATGTAAGACTGGAGTGGAAAGTTTCACCACCCCAATTGTCTGCAGCTTGCTTCTGCTATACTGTTCTTACAGTATGAGTCAGAATCTGAATGTGGTCTATAATGTAAAAAGTACAAAGACAGCAGCCAAAAGCCCTGCTGGGCTGGTACCCAACCTCCTTTAGTTTCAAGTTCCTAAAGCAGAGAGTGGGAGAGCGGGCTGAAGGAAGAGGAAGGAAGTATTAGCGATTTGCTTGGCTGCTGTTCTGCCAGCTACTTAACATGAGGAGAGCAAATCCCCTTTCATAAATAAAGGCTCAGCTAACTGCTACTGTTGGCTCAGACCTCTTCAGTACTGCACTGAGCTGGCAGACTGGAGGAGCACTTACGGCGCTCATCACCCACAAGCTCGTGGCTTACACTGCCAGCGGTTTTTATTCTGGGGTCAAGAACACCAGCATGAAATCTTATGAAAGAGAAAAGGTAGAAAAAATTAATCTTGCAAGATGCATGGTACCTTCATGTTTTTGGTCTTTTATAGTCCTGAAATGTCTGAGGGCCTCTGCCGCAGTTGGCGTAAATGCCTGAGCATATTTTTTAATAAGGAAATACAAGATTGACATGAGTAGAACCGACTATTTGCCAATTCCAAAAAAACAAAAAAAAACACCACTGGGGCAATGCACATTTAAAAAGCCAAAAACTAAAGTTTGTATACACTGTTCAGAACGTACCAGTAGGGTATTATTATTTTACCACCACTTATAAATAGCTACCTAGACAAAAGACCATGGTCCACAGCGTTCATGGCTTCATAACTCATCAGTCAACTGATCGGTGTACACTGTATTCAAAGCAAGTTTTTTTGGTTTGTTTTTTTTTTTTAATTTGTTTTACATTACTCCCCAGGTATTTAACAGCAGGCAAATTTGATTCAAGGTTAGAACAAAAAGAAAAACAAAACTTGCAGCGAGAGCAGTGGCACACGGTGATTTTTGATTAATTGCCTAGAGAGGAGACTGAAGTGGGACAGCCCTGTAAAATAAAACCAGTGAACACAACTGAATCCATCCTGGGTTTTCAAAACACAGCAGCTTCATCTGAAACATGATCTTATTTTACATAAGCACAAAACACAGCCTTCTGGTGCTACATAGTAAACAGGTCATGCAGAGCACTGAAGTCATGTCTGGCTATTCTACTGAATCGAACTGTATCGCCTTTACTAAAGACGATAAATTTCTTGACATAAGTGTCTCTGAAATGGACATATTTAAATTGAGAAATAGACCATACGCTTAATAAAAGGTCTGAGAGGCAGCAAAGCCAGACTTCTGTGGAGAACCCAGAGTTCATGTAATAACAGCAATAAATTTCAGCTTGACATCACCACTGGGTGATTGTGCATTGGGTAATTGTGAGGTAAAGCTTTGGCGATCTGCAGAATATAGATCGTTTACTCTAAGATTTCATGTAGGATGTACATTTAGCAATGACTTGCAATTTCAAGAAAAAAATCTTTAATTATTTATCTTTTATAAGAACAAGACAAAATGTTACTAAGCTGGGATTCACATCAAAAACATTCCTGCTTTACAACTGTAAAAGACGCTGTGTTGGTGGCAACACATGGTTTAAGGTACAGGTTGGACTAGGAAACATGATCCAGGAAGTGCAGCTGGAGAAACAGATTCATTGTAAAGCTTAAAAGTCTTTATAAAAGCTTGAGAACCTCACATGTTAAACTTCTGGCATTGTTTTGTTGGACCCGGGTGTGTTGGCATCTCTGCTGTGCTGCCAGACTAAATCCACTCAAATGAATGAGAGAGCTGTGTTTTCTCATGCAAGCTACTGTCAATCTGAACACGGCCTGAGGTTCTCCACCAGTCAAATGAATTCATTCCCTTACCAATGTTGGTAAGGTCAGAGGAGTATTATTGTACACCTTAACCATTGTTTTCTTGTCCTGACACTTCTGTTAGGCCTATTCTACAGTTTCAGTCGCGGTGAGTGAACCTGAGGGCTTGTTTAGCTGTAAGCTATGGAATATACACTATTGGGTCCAGACCTTCTTGAATGAAACTGACACCCGGAAAAACACCACCCTTACAGAAACCTGAACAAACAAAATATCTGAAACAGCAGGTCTCACCATCTCCAGCTGTGAGAAAGGGACTGAAAGAGGGACAGAAGTGAAGAGAGAAGGTGATTAACGCAGAGAGAAAAGGACGAGGAACATGGGATGCTTTTGGTTTGAAGGTTTCTCACTTACTAAACTTTAATCATATTATCATTTATCATGTCAAAGACAGAGACAGAAAGTAAATGTAGAAATAAGTGATTTTTGCTGCTGGTCTGCCAACCATTCAACATGTGGAACTATAAATTCTTTTTCATAAAAAAGCTGCACACTAACAGTTCCACTGTCTCAGCTGAATCGGTTTGCTGAAGGAGAATAGGATGGTTACAAAGTGTCAGATAATTCCCTCGGTTTGAGTGAGCCAGTGCTAACAGGCAGGGCAAGAAGCCAAAAAAATAAAAAGAAAGCCAAACATTTGACCGGTATTTGTGGAGACTCTTCAACTCAGTCAAAGCTCAAAGACAAATACTGTGAGGAAAATGTGCGGAAACAATAGATACAAAAGAGGTGACATGTTTTGTCATTGCTCTTCTGTGTCTTTTCCGTTAGTTCATATTGGTATCAGATCTGAGTTACATCCAAGAATAGATACGGACAGTCATCTAGAAAAATCAAATAAAGCAGCTTTTCAGGAATGAAGACCTGCAGTACTGGTGCAGCCTTTGTCTTCAAATCAGATCAGATACTCTTGTTACTGCTGGCTTCAGCTGAAATGGCTCAGCGAGGGTTTTAGAAAGCAGTTAATACAACGGTCTAGCTGTCAGCACATGCCTTATTCATATGATAAAGATTACTATGCTAATAATTGTACTCATGAGATGTATTCATATCTGTAAATTCTTCCCTTGAGTCCTTTTGGGGTAAACCAGCATCAGTGTGGATCTCACCAAATGTCTGAATATAAACTCACAAGGTTTTTTTTTCTAATCTGTGTTGTGCCTTTGCTTTTTCAAGCAGCTGTTTTGTCTGCATGAAGGTTTCAATGCGACAGGATATAGAAACATGTTTGAAATATGGCTTTAGCTTCTATAACAACTCATGTGTAGCATCAATAATTGAGAGACGTTTGATATATTTCATACAAAAAACTGCAGGAAGTAGAAATCTTTTGAAATTATTAAATAATTATTGAAGCGTGGGGAGCTACAAGCCTTTGTGTGAATGTGCATATGAATGTATCTGATGTAAAGCTTTGTAAGTGCTTTGTTTTTGATGCTGCGAGCAAGTAAATCTCTGATTTATACACAGAGCTGCTTGAAACTGCTGTCCAACATTTATCAGGGGCACTGTTTGTTTTATGGCTGTGTTTGTGACTCTGCGCATACACGCACATGTTAAATTATCCAGCATCAATAGATGTTTTGACAGCCCCTTGTCTAAAAGTAGCCAACCATTAAGTATTCATGATCCGTTCAGAGAGTTAGTGTAGAGGAAGAGAGATCAGAAGGTCGCTTACTGTTAGGATTTTTAATATTTACAATCCCATTAAATAACGGAGATGGAAAACATTCTGCTGAGGCTTTATCACTGCTGATCTGTTCAATGGGATTCTATCTTTAATTGGATATAGAAGCTGTTGTGTTATGTTTCCAGGGCCGTCCTCAGCAAAATGGTGGTTTGTTTAACCACCTAACGTCCAGTTTTCTTTAATTTCCCTATTAAATAAGTTGCTGAAGAAGCGTTCTTGTCCATTTCTGTCAACATGTCTACGTGTTTTTTATGACTAGACAATGCTAAGATATTTCACAAGTGAAATAGGAAAGCATGGATGGAACTGATAAGACAATGTTGTACACTTCTCCAATGAAGAATGGGTGAGAATAGGAGAGGGCTTAATCAACAGTTAGTTGATCATATTAATATTAATGGATTCGTGCTGACTGGACAGATCCAGTCAGATTCAGTCAGTGTTATTTTCTAACTTGATTGTAGCCTCTGACCAGCTCCTTCTTCAGGCCACGTTTAATATATTCACACATCAGACCTTGCAGTTCTACAGGCCTCCAACTTTCTATCCAGACTTTCAACATATCAACCCACAAGCATAGCAGCCCTGCATCCTCCCAAACCTCCAGGGCCTTCAGGGGTGGTCAGAAGCATTTAGCTCCCAAGTGTAACCTGCAAGCACTGGGCTTAGAGAGAAGCTGAGGGCTGATGGGGACAGTCTAGAGGAATTGGCTAAGTCAGCAGTTTGTCTCAGAAAGAGGGGAGACAGAGGGAGGAAGCAGAGCAAGAGAAGGAAACAGAAGCAGACAAAGGAGAAAGAAGGGAATAAAGGCAAAACATGCAGAAAAAAGAGAGATGACAGTGTAAGGAAGGAGGAAAAGATAGTGTATGAGAAGTGGTTTGTATTTAAGTGTCTTTGCGTCTTTGGGACAGGTTGTCAACTGTCAGCTGTCAGTGTCCGACAGGCTCTTGGCCCTCAGGGGCCCCTGTCACCAGCCCTGGGCACCTCGGGGTGACGGTGCGGGATCGAAGGAGGATTGGGTAAAACTGTCACTAACCCTCAGTGCTTAGGGTTTTGCCTGCAGTGTCTGTCAAAGATCTGTGCATGTGAGTGTGCTCTTGTTCTTTTATCCTTGTGAGAATCAATTTAAGTTTTATTATACTACCTTTTTTTTTATCAGTCCACTGCTGCTGCTGAGTGATGCTTTACATAGTGTAATTCCTCCCAACACAGCAGAGAGTACACAACGACACACAAACAAACTGGTAAATAAATCTAATAAACCAAAAACAAAACTGAAGGTATCGTAACTGGTATCATTAAGTGTACAGAGAAAACTCAAATTAAACAGAACTGGACCTCAGCTGAAGAGTCATGCTACTCACACTGTTTGCTCATGTTTATTTCGGTAGCGCACATCTGACTGCAGGAGGGCAGGCTCCTCTTCTGGAGTCAGATAATCCAATATTAATTGCCAAACAGACCTTGGCAGCAATAGCTTTCTTAATTAATACTCTTCAGTCTGGCTGATCGCCCCTTGCACACAGACACACATGAATGAGCACACACACACGTGTGCTCTCATCATGAACCACACTGAAAAATGTGGAAATACATGAGGAGAGATAGGTGCACACATGCAGATGAAAGCTGCAGTAACATACAGATGTGCTGACACACTCATGGCAACCCACAATAACATTCATGTGCACGAATCAAATGATCAATTAAGGAGAAAAAATACAATTAAGAAATATATTTCTGACAATAATTGTACAGGACGTCTGAACAGGTGCTGACTTATGCCTAATCACTGTATGTGTTCATATGTGTGTAATAAATGTGTATTAATGTGCATTTCTTTATAGGATGACAGTTGGCTGTGAAATTGTGCTCTCCTATGTGTGTGTGTGTGTGTGTGTGTGTGTGTGTGTGTGTGTGTGTGTGTGTGTGTGTGTGTGTGTGTGAGTAGGACTTCACTTCCAGCCATGTCTGTCAAATGCAGATAGCCCCCTTACAGAGACAACAAGAAAAAAGGAGGACGAGGTCTTGGATGATGCTTGTCATATAAAAATAACCAAAAACAAAAACAAAGAAAAATAAATAAATACATCTGTTTTAGAAGTCCAAGATGAGCTGTAAATTTGTGGAGAATGAGAAGGCATAAAGATGGCAGGCTGTGTGTGTGTGTGTGTGTGTGTGTGTGTGTTTCTTTACATGTTAAAAACATGAGCTCAGTGTGAAATATGAAAAGTAATCTACACTTTAATTTCTATCCTTCCTTGAGAATTCATGAGGTCAAGATGAGTATTTGTTTCCCAGCGTGAACGTGGCCCCTCTGAGTGTGTTTATCCTCACCCATCCCAAGTCTAACTGGAATCCCTGTGTTGTTGTAAATTAGAAAATCTCTGCTCCTTATGTCCCCCTCTCTCCTTGTTTCCTGCTCGGCTTACAAACACCTAAAAAAAGAACCAGCGACACCCTGTTTTTTTTACTGTTCAATTTTGTGTCCAGGAAATTATTTCTCCAGTTATTTCTGTTGTTCCTAATGGCTTCAGCTTCAGCTTGGTTTCATTTATTCCAAATATGTCATGCATGTATAATGTTATATAATGGTATTATTATGGCAGCGTGAGTGCATACATACTGACAGTTTACTAATTTATTTCCAACAAAAATTACATAATGATGGCGACACAATGATGGGATTTAGGTATTTAGGTATAAAACAGATTATTTACCCCATCATGCACCTATTTCTCCCACGTTTTGTTGTACATTTTTGATAAACTGCTACGTAGAGCTTGTATTGTTGCTCTTTTCACAGCAGCATGTTTTCTGTGATTGTTCTGTTGCTGACTACACGCTGACCAGTGTCTAAGGCGTGCCCACAGTGTGTACTGTGCCTGTGTTTACTGACCACTTGTCTGCATGACCTCTGAGCAAAGCCATCGATGACAAGAGCTCATATCCGTCGCAAATAGAGAAAGAGGGAGAGGCGACAGTGAGACCGGAGACAGCGGCTGCAAAGAAAAATCAGTCGGTAAGAAGAAAAGCGGGGTTTCAAATCAGCAGAGATAGAAGGTCGAGGCGATTGCTGCTCCTCAGAATATATATCTCAGACAGGTGAAAGGTGTCATTTTGAAGATGTATTGGGCAATCAAGTGCATCTATCAGCGTGCTGCCACCACCAGATGAGACCGGTAACATTTCACATTCATGCAAGTTACTGAACACAGACAAACAGCTTCTCTCTGTTCATCAGAAAGTTTTATTTTTAAAATTGCTGCATGTAGGATTCTAAGAACAATTGATTGTAAAGACAGTACTAATTACCACAAACAGATGTGATCATCACTGAGAAGACTGCCTGTTTCTGGTGACCTCTACTTTGCATTTTATTAACTTAATGTTAATTTTGAATCCAATACAAACTGAATGTCTTCTAAATTAACTGGGAACAAAACCCAGATGACTGGGGAACACTGGCTCTCCAGCTCTATGCTGTTCATCATCAGTTGATTTGTTGTCTTTTATACTCACGTCACATAAGGTAAACATGCATACATATACGCAGGCACAACTACATGGCAACATACATAAACACATCTACGTTCTGTAAATACCACAGTGTGGACAAAAGACTTTCATTAAAACAGAGACACACTCGAATGCACACAGGTTTATTGGATACATAACAAGAGCTTAGGGAACACACAATGGGTAGACAAACAGGTTTACACACAAACTGACATCTGAAATTATGCATAAATAACGGGGAAATCACAGTAATATAAACTTAAGCAAACAGGCATAAAGACGCTCACACACAGACACACACTGGCTGAGAGCAGTGATTAGCCCAGCTGTTGTGCTCGTGTTTAGTGGAGGTATTGTTCTTCATGGCTGAAGACTGGAAATCCCTGTAGTTTTCTCCATCTCACAGGTCTCTACCTGTTTACACATGCTTTCTCCTCAGCTCCTCTCTTTTCATCGCTTTCCTTCTATCCGTCCTTTTCCCATTGGGCTCAGAGTTGTTAAAGATCAAATACAAAGTTGACTTCTTTCACATCTCCCTTACGCTCTACTGCTGCATCCCTCATTTCCTCTCCTTCCATGTCCCAGTGGAAACAGAGAGACAAATCATGTAGTCGATCTTCTCTATCTGTCTGTCCTCCTCCTTGAGACAAACTTTGGCAAAATGACAGAAGAGAAATAACTTTTAAAAGTTGGACCAAATAGATCACTGTGGAGGTTGAATGTTTGCATCCTGCCACAGGATGACTTCCAATATACTGCCACTGCTTCTATAGTCACCATCCATATGCAACATATTTTTATGCACTTGGCTTTAACAAGTAGGTAACATGATTTGTTTGAAATGTCTTTCCACAGGTCAGCAGAACAGTGATCATAAACAGAGCTTAAATAGCATCTATGCTTATAAAGTTTATTGTAGAGACTGGACTGCAGCTGAAGAAAGACTAACTATAAACAGAAATAAAATTTAAAAAAATGGGTGAATATGTCAAAGTGAAGACCCCATAAATACCAAAAGCTTTAGCTCCTTCAGAGGAGGTTGGACTGGTGGAGTGAGCTGCAGCAGTGTGTTGGCGTGAGGGTATCAGCAGAGTTATAGTGAGAACTGACAGGTTATAAAGGCTGCTGTAAAAAATAAAATCATTGTTGCAGGTGACAGAATCAAACTTTATCTACTCAAACACAAGGCAGGTAAAGTAAAAGCAAAGTTCATCATGTTGATCAGGGATTGTTAAGAGGAGATCAGTCCAGAATAACAAACAAAGAGAAAAATGACAGGCGGGAACAGGTAATAAGAGGCCTGGACATTAACAAAGACCACACAATAGACAATCTGGCAGGGAAGTGAGGAGTAGTGGCAGGTATATATTTTGGGGAGCTGATTAGTGGATTGGGAACAGGTGAGTGTGGGACTCATGTGATGACTGAGGGCAGGGAACACTGAGGCCCAGAGCAAGGCAGGGATGATACAGACCTGTTTCACAGCCTTGTCACAGGTGTTACTCATAACGTTCAGGAGTCCCAGTTAGCCTTGTCTGTGTGAGAGCAAGCGAGCATGAACAATGTAAAAGGCAGGGAGAGTTTAGTCAATTATTCACCTTTTCTCAGTGGCAGCAGCTGTGGACAACGCAGGCTCATTGTTAACTTACTTGCTTGCGAGATTTGATGCAAAAGCTTTAAGGTGCACACAAATGCAAAGTTAAAATCAAGTATCAGTGAACTCAGTGACAAACAAACTGACAGCAGGAAAAAGACTAGGTAGACCAGATAACGCATGAGCGAGATAATGCAGGTGCTACTTCAACACTTTTCCTGAACCAACGTTATTTGTACACACATTGAAACTTAACAGCCACGACTGACACAAGTGCAGGAATACATGTCAAATATGAGCCCAGCCAGCACAACATATCAGGAATCCATTTATGATTAGATAGGCTCCAAGTGACTGTGTAATGGTGTGTGTGTGTGTGTGTGTGTGTGAGAGAGCACAAGCTTTCAGTATCTGTGGGGTTGCCTGTGTCTGGCTGTTTTGTCGGTGTTTAGTAATCACCGACACGCTCCACTCACTGCAACTGGTCCTTGTGTCTGTGCATGTTCGTGTTCATGTGTGTGTGCCTGTGTACGTGAGCTGCACGGGATTTGCTGTGGAGAGCATGGAGCCCATTCATAATTCATTTGACATGTTGTGGCGTTTCTGTCGCTGCTCCTTCAACACAAGAGGCAACGTTAACTCACTGAAGCGCTGAGCGGCTTCAGTGCACATGGAAAGACTCATTAATAAAAGGGATTTTCTCTCTCATTCATACACACACACACACACACACACACACACACACACACACACACACACACACACACACACACACACTTAAACCATCTGTAAGCACGGCACACTTCACTGCAAGATGAACGTTTTATTTTTTCAGCTCAGCTTTAATGTATCCCCTGAGTTTAGGGGAAATGGTTTGACCAGTGCTGACCTTACACCTATTAATTAATTTTGTAATTAATCTCACTCAGTATCTTATCACAGTTTGAGCAGTACACCATTTCCTCTGCTTGATTAGTCTTTTTAAATCTTCCTGGGATTAAGATGCCAGCCAGTTTATTTGCTAGCAGAGCTGCTTGATATACAGTCCTCAGTGTCAGCACATTATGAGAAGGATGATATCTGACGACACAGGCTGGTGAAACAATCGGTGTGAGGTTATGAGGAGAGCAGGAGTTACTCTTCATGATCAGGCTGTCATTCCACACAGAGACGACCAGCTGACACACTGTCATCAGAGCAAATAGAGTTATTAAACTACAGGAAATGTTATGAAGACCATAACCCTTGTGTCAAACATCTGTAATTCTTTGTTTCACCATTTTGATTTCACTCATTCTGTTTCTGTTAATTTGGACACAATAAGAAAAAAGCACCTCTGCAGTGAAATGTACTGTGTGACGATACATCTTAGAAGTGGGAAAGGCTATTTTGGGTAACCCAGGTTTGGGAAGCAAAACCTCCACACATTTTTCACCCCGATTCAATGTTAGGTGACTCACAAATGAGGCAGTTCGACGGCTTAGATGGATAAGAAATTCTGCTGGTTGAATCATCAGAACAAAGGATGAACAACCGGATTAGAAAATGTCTGGGTTTTTTTTTTTTTAATGTCAGAAGTACAAGTCTGTGGACATAACAAATATAAGATGTAAATCTGCAGCTTGAATCAGTTCATTCACTTTTGGATTGATTTGGCTACTGTTGTGCAATGTTTTGTTCACACTTGCAATGAAAGTGTTTTGAATTTGCTACAGTTCTGATTCACTCTGGCTGGCTTCTTCTCCAAAGGAAAAGACATTATCCATACTAAACTGATGGAGAAAAGAGGATGTCTCAGAGATGCGGTTGGAATAATTGAAACTAATGTCCATAACATCAACCTTTTGAATTATGTGTTTCTGTGCTGATGAACACTGAGGGTATCAACATTTTGGAATGGGAATTTACTTTGAGAGCCAGCAACGTTGTAAGTCAACTGATACTCTACTACTACTACTCTACTGGAAGAAAACACGACATGAGCTGGGAACCAAACCTGGATCATCAGTGTTGAAGAAATAAGTCTAGAGCTTATCTTAGTGTCAGCACAATGTTTTGTAAAGATAGACCTTCTATAACCTTTTTCCACCTTGGACAATCTTCCCTGTTTTCAAAGGAAAAACAGATCCAGACTCTCTCCCATGGTACCACATTTTGTCCTTGGCTTGCATACCCTGCACATCTTGTCCTTATTGTGAAGTCAACTCTGGAGCGGAGTGCATTTTGGGGAAGCATAAAGCAGAAGTTTGAGGGTGATAGGCAATGTAGAAAATGAGTTAATGAGAAGTTGTAACTGTTGGTAAGGAAACAGGACACGAACCATAGTCTCCGTACGTGAAGTCAAACTCTTTGTTCACCCATCTGCCACCTTGAAATCCAAACCCCACTGTGATAAATTAACATCACATTTCCTCCTGCTTTTAGCACTAAAAGTAAACACGTTAAGTGAAAGCTGTTTCAGCAAAGCAAACTCCAATGCTGTCATTTTTTCTGCAGAGGACAATCTGTTGTTTGCCACTGCGATAAATCTGTCAACTCGCATAATCCACTTTGCCCTGTCCTCCTTCAAAGTTTGTTTCCCAGAACTCATGGTATAAAAAGGCAACTTTTTGCCTTAGCACAGTTCAAGCTTTGTCTGACATCGTAAACATCACTATTAGCACTGAGTCAGAATGTGGGAGAATGATCAGCCACACAGCACAGGTGAAACTTAAACGAGATATTCATCATTGATTGGTGCAGAAAGAAGGCTGCATTAAAGTACACGTCAAATACGGCACGTTTACTGGTGTTATTGCTTCATTTTCCTTCAACAGAGGAGAAGAGGAGGAAGACAGATGGTAGGTAGGCAGGAAGGCAAGAAGAAGAAATTGGCAGGTAGAATATAAATGAGTCTGCCAGCCAGTTGCCAATCACCAGCCAGGAAAGCATGCAGCCAGACAGTCAAACAATCAGCCAGCTACAGGCCAAGAGTGAGCCTTCAGTCGAACAAGCAGACAGAAGAAAGAGGTAAGTTGATTGTTTCTTCATGCTGGCAGACACAGGGAGGTTCAAACCCTGCCAGTTTTGTCACCTCCACACGCCCGGCCTGTTGCTGCATGAAGTAGGTGTGAATGTCGAATGGCTGAAATCGGCTTCAGAAAGTTACAAAACTGCAATGTGAGAAAGGTGTGAGGAGAGTGGGTTTCAGCTGTTGTTCAACCATCTGAAAAGCACTTCAGCTGAAGCATGCAGCAGCTTCCCCTAATTTAAATGTGCTGCAAACTAATCTGGTTTTACTTACCGCAGTATCAGATTTGTTTGTGTAGTAGCATTCTTTTCAGAAGGAGGGGGTCCTGTTGAGAAAATAGGATCTACACATGAAACAACAAGCTGTCCATTTTTCATCTGACTGTGCGCTGAGGGGCAGTGAATGAATCTATGAAATTCTGGACATGTTCAAATGTCCAGCTTGCACACAATGCACTGACTGAAGCCAAGAGCAGGGTTTTATTTTTTCATGCAAACCCACAGTCTGAATAAACATGCCAGCTTTGTTTTTGCTACCTCTATTCTTGCCCTTCTATTCTCTTGGGGAATTAAATTGTTTAAATTGTTAAATTATTTTCCCCACATTATTTCCTCTCTTATTTTTCCTGTATCTCTGCTGTATTTTTTACATTTCCTCCCTGCCCTCTGTCACCCTCTTCATTTTCCGTTAATTATCAACATGTAGGGATTACATGTATGTCTGTAAGCCTCAGTAATTAGCGTCTACGTTTTTTTTTCTGCAAAAAACAAAAACTAAATAAATCTGCACTGTAATTATACCATAATATTCTGTCACAGAATGTAATCTCCCCATTTAACGCTGGTCATGTACAAATGTTTAGGACACCGAAATGCAAACCTACTTGAAAATACTGATGACAGAAAATTTCCAATGACTTCATCATTATCAGTGAAACACCAGGCATGGTAATAACATATACCTGTTACACAAAGTTAATGTGATTACTGGGCAACTGCATCAATACCTCAAATCATAATTACATATCTGTGAAGTCACATAACAGCAGACATGTAAATTTAAGACACAAACAACACTTATATTTTGTGACTGTACATAAGTGATTAAAAAGAGAGTTGTAGGTGAAGGAAAGTGCATCAATGTCGAGGTGTACTTGAGTTTGTGTCACTTCACAAAAAAAAGTTGTATCGTAACTTGAAAGATAGAAATAATATACACATCGATTCATTTTTGACAGGCTCAATTTTTCTGTGGTAAAAAAATACTACGTTTATTGCATAAAAAAAATGTTCTTCAAATGCACCTGTCACTCATGCTGATGCACCAGATCACCAACATTACATGAATGACAAGAGATGAGGAATAAATTTCTGCTTCAAGACCAGCTGCACACTGTGGTTTAATATACAGCCATCAGCTGCCATGTTTTTCCACCATTTAATATATATGTGAGTAAAAATATTTCCCTCTGCCCTTTTTGATTGTTGAGCACAGTCCAGTTCTCTTCATACACCTCTTATTTACTGTACACGAAAGCAGCTACAAGGCACACAAAAGGTGGGTGCTCTCAAACAAGCATTGCACCAGGCAGCTGTTCCAGCAGAGCAGAGAGCTTTCAAACGCTCCGGAAGGTTGAGCTTTTTTCTCTGCCAAACAAGAATGAAGAAGATGTTTCATGCTGTGTAGGAGGCTGGCTGCTTTTTCACTGCGAAAACAAAGATGGAAACGGAGCCGATAAAGAAATTAGTTTCTGTACATGTTCGATCAAAACTGGCTTGGTCAGCCTTTTTTTTTTGCTCATTTTCTACAGTGAAATAAAATTAATTTCCATCAGATACACTATAGGTCTTAAATGTGACCTGTGCAGCCTTACTCACAAACTTACTTCCCTTGGTTCACTTCTGCTTTAAGGGCAGAGCTGTTCTGTCATTCCAGGAGAAACGGGTAGATGAATAAAATTTGGGAAGAATATAAAATGTCTCTGTGAGGAGGAAGATCCACACTCTCAAATACACACACACACATTACACTACACAAACTGTGTGGGACTGGTATGGCGATGAGAGATATAAGTGAACATGACGGTGAGAAAGTGTAGCTCTTTATCACAGGCCCAGAGAGTTGATATCATATGTGTGTCTGTGTGATTGTGTATGTGTAAGTGGGGAATTTTGTGTTGAGAGAATAAAGTGTGTGTGCATGTGTGTATTGTGTGAGGATGCTTGAGTGTGTGTGTAGACTATATCTAGTGAGAATTAGAAGGAATGTGTGTGTGTGTGTCGGTGTGTGTGTGTGTGTGTGTGTGATTTCCTTATTGCGATTTCCTCTTTCCTTCTAGCTTCTAAATTATCTGAATGAACAAATATACTCAAATACTTCCAGAAATGCAGACATCCGTCACTCAGCAAGTTTTAAAAAAAAAGCAAGAAGTAATTACACAAATGAGTATCACTCATAAATTCTCAAGAAATTAAATCTGCCACATACAGTTTGTAAGTTTATCGTGATATGTACTCGGTTCATATTTGCAGTGTAATCACCACAGCAGTCAATTACTGTAACTACAGTGGAGGACATTTTGCCACAAGGAGAGACAGAAAGAAACAGAGAGACCTGAAAGACAAACAAAACTGGTCTGAATAGAGCAAAAAAAGGCAACAAGCCAGGTATATTGGTCCAGTTATATAAAAAGCTCCCACCTCAGAATATTTATCCATTTTTTGTTTTTCTTGGATTAAAAATTTCACCTGCTTTAAAGATGCTAGACAGATGTTTCTGAAGTGTGTGTGAACATATATCCTTGTGAGGACAATTAGGTAGGTTAGGGTCAGGGTTAGGGTTAGGCATTCACTTCAGATGGGTGAGGGGCTAGGGAATGCATTAAGTCAAGGAGAGTCCTCACAAAGATATAAGTATGTGTGTTAAGTATGTGTGTTTTGATTGTTTTAGATTCTGTGGGTTTCTTATGTAATGGTGTCAAAGGGAGGATGACTCTATAGGGCCTATACAACTGTGTGTTGGCCTGTATGTTTGTGTATGTATGTGTGTGTATCTGAACCTTTAGTGGGGTAAACAGCAGTTATACTTGTGCAGCTTTTTATCTTTTCCGTTTGCGCTAATGAAGATGAGAGTGTTGTAAATATGTTTTCTGCCCCAGTGAGACAGGAGATAATTAGTGATTTGGCTTCATTTGTCACTCCACTCACCCAGTATCTCTCTCTCTCTCTCACACACACACACACACAAACAAACACACACGCAACACGCACACAAGCTGCAAATAGGCACAATAAATGGATAAGATAAAAATTATCAGCTAATATGGATTATTTAAGCAGTTTGACTTTCTACAAATTATGATTCCTCTGCTTCAGTGGTTTGGGCCCGATAACTGTGACAAGAAGTATTTTTCAGTGATGAGACATTCGAGAGAGAACACTGTTTTCATCATTTTTTTGATGATTATCTTCCCCCTAGTAGGGAAAAAAAAAAAAACTTTAACAGCTCTTTAAAAGTTGGAGTTCCCAGTCAGGTCAGGCACATTTTCTCAACAACAGGATTAATGACTCAATATGATGATGATGATGAGTCGATCATCAAAGGTCATGCAGGGATGGGGGACAGGAGAGAGACAACATCATCATGTTGTGCTGGAAATGTGATGAAATGTTGGGCAGGGAAAAAAGTAATCCAACAATCGGTATCATAAAACAATAAATGGACGAGTTTGCATTTACTAACCATGGATGGTGATGGCAACTGACCAGACACAACAAACAGCAACAGGGTAGTCCTGTAACCTCAGCGGTCCAAACTTCTTGATCTAAATCACAGCGTTGAAATCACAGATGATGCTAAGCCAAAAGTAACAAATGTTGGCCCCCACCTGGTTAACTGCATGTTAGGCTGTTAGGAGTAAACATAAAACGTAAATTCCTTATTTTGGGTCCACAAGTTAAAACAAAGCATCTATGATTGATTTCTTAGCAAAACTGAATTTAAACTTCAGTTCGACCTCAGTGACTAATGTATTAGATGTTTTCACACAGTGCAGGCAACACGCCCTAATCCGCTGAACCAAAGTGCACCCACCCAAGGTCAAGCTTGTGTTTTCCCACTTGGGAACAGGACCAGGAAAATGAATGGGTACAATCATACACCACTAATACAGCGCCATAATAGGGAGATGCTGAAATAATGCAATTAAATTAGAGCGCTCATGTGTGAAAGATTATCCTCTCGGTTTGGTTGGAGGAGTGAAAGGAGTGTAATCAAAAGAGACATTGCAGAGGGCAAATTAATGGTCTCTGTTCTGTGCACTTTATTTAGGATTTTTATGATAATTTTGCTTTATTGGCTGGTATACACCAACACACAACAGGAAATGAGAGGCAAAGGCAGATGAGGCAGATTTCAGCATCTGGTACAGTGTGTGTATTTACTTGTTTGACCCATTAAAATAGCTCACTTTTCTCCATTTTATCACAGCCAGTGACAGTTGGCTGACATTTTTATCCAGAGTGACACAAATATGTGTATTTAGCATGCATAACACTTTAAACTAACAAATATGGTACCATGCTATAAGTAAGTTTGGATCAGGTCATCAGACCAATATGAGAATATAAAACCTTTTTCTTCTTCTGGCCTTCATTGTTTGATCATTTTCCAACCCTTCCTTCTGATTAGCTTTCTTTCTTTTCATGTTGCATTTTCCTTCTACACAGTTCAGGGCTTGGCAAGGTATGTTGAAGAAAAGCCCAAAGGTCCTTTATTTTCATTTGAAGTTCACCTTGAGATGCTCTCGGACACTGTGGCCTTTAGGAATTATGCCATATTGACCAGTGATATTGAAGAAGACCGGTCATTAGAGAGCCTTTGACCCTAGGAATCCAATAGGAAAAGCCAATATAAACATCTGTTCTTATCCAGTCAAGATATAAATTAAAAGGCTGGAACTTCAGATCCCAGAGGACAGAGGACAGATGCTGGACTCACAGCTGGGAATGCCTGGGGCCGAATATGTCTTTAACCATATAGAGTAACAGCGCAGTAAAAACGTATAAATGTGTAGAGCTCTACAGTTTATGTGAAAGTGCACAATCACACATTAGCAACAAACAGCCATGTAACTGCTCGTATCCCTTCATTTCTCAGGTTAATGTAAAAAATATTCTTGGTTCACTTATGGCCTTAAAGCGCTGATGAATCCCAACTTGCTGGGTTCATGTCTTGCAAGGGACCTTTGTGGCATGTCATTACTCTCTTTATAATCATTTCCATTCAGCCCTTTACTGTCAGTGACCTAATAAAGACTCACAAAGCCCAAAAATACCGGTCAAGTATGATTTACTTCATCTTATAACAATAAAAAAACAACACTGCATTCAGAGCTCCTCACCTTTGTCTTTGTCTTGCTGTAAACAAACACAACATTACAACTGCAACACTACTAAACATCGTTCATTTTTCTTTAGAACTTTATTCTTTATAAATGTTGACTATAGAAACATCTCTGCATGTTCATCTAACCTGCTGGACTAAAATAGTCCTCTAGGTATACTAGCAATTAATTACAATTTGCTGAAAGTGTACCGATTGAGCAGAGAGTCTAAATCCCCTGCTACTAGTACTGAGTTACACAACTCTTCCAGGAGACTTCCTGGACATTATTGGGAAATTACAGACCCTAAAATTAAGTGTTATCCATCACTGTATTCTCCGTTTATGTTTGTTTGGAAAATACAAACTCATTCCATCTCATTAACTATTTTTTGTCTTGCTCATTGTTTGTTTTTATGTAATTCTGCAATTAAAGAAATTCAGTGTTCATGCAGTACCCCTGAAAGGGCAGGATTGTCAGACTTTTTTTTTTTTTTTCCCCCAAACTTGAACCTCTACTTTCGAGATTATATTTTAAGGTTTCACATATATAAATAATTTCCAGAGACATGTACAAATTAAAATGTTTCATGTCTCAGATCTTGGTTGATGTGTTTTAACTGACCAGCACAACCACCAGTGACAAGTTTGTGTTGTTCAAAGCTATTTGTATGCATCGGCTTAATGTGACATTTGGACTGCATCAATTGAGTCCTGAGTCTGTTCTGATAGTGACCTTTGTTAATCGAATGCACCATAATTATCTGACATGTTGATGTCAACATAACTGACATTGTGATAAAAATACAAAGGATTTGTGACCTTGGCAACTGCCAGTTCTCAGGAACTTCCCCAGGGAGGAAGAGGAGGTGGAGGAGACTTAAGCAGTCTGAGGTTTACTCCCCTGGAGGAAGAGACAGGGAGACGGAGAAAGATAACCCCAGGGAGGGTTTCTCCAATCCTTTCAGGAATCTCCCAGCTTCCATCCTATCGTTCTCATTCCTCTGGCTGTCACGGTAACTGTTACCATGGCGCTGAGTGGGCAGGATCACCTTGTCACCTCTTGTTTGCTCTTTTCTCTTTCTCTCTCACTCTCTCTTTGTGTGTTTCGCCAACTTTGTCTTTATCTAAATGACACTAAATTAAAAACACAGACAAATATATTCCTTGTGGCTTTCGCTCCATTTATCCATGAAACACACACAAATACACAACGGCTTAACAGTAGGACACTCAGAGGCAACAAGAGGTGACAACAGAAGATTAGTGAGGAACATCAGGTGGAATCCAAGGTCACTACTCCCATCAGATACAGAAACAGAGGGAAAAGTGGGGAAAGGGTTTTCTTTAGGCTTTAAATGAATCTGAGAGGATTTTGAAACCAAAAAACAGCAGTCAGAATACTCTGTCAGTGTCAGTGTACCTCATGAGTCTTCAAGGCAGGCGCAATGGTTATGTATACAATGTTCCACAGAAATTGCATTAATAACTCGGAAAATAAAATTCACCAGCGAGTCTCTGCACCAACTCAGTCCTCCAAGAGTTTTTCCCACTCACATAAACACTACAAAAGAAAACTATACTAAGCCGGCAGAATACAAAACTCTCAAATGAAACACCTCGTTGAAAGCTTCTATCTCGCATGCGTTTAAACCAAAAACGTAGCGGTTATTTCACTCTAAAGAGCAAAAAAAATAAATAAATATGTATGCAAGCATTACCTTTCAGAAATGCGTGGTCCGCAGAGAAGGTTACCGGTCCCTCACCCTGGTGTTGGAAACAAAACGGCAGCATACAGGAAGAGCGACGATGTCCTGAGGATGTCCACTGTTGCTAGCAGAACTCTGAGTATCCCTGGTAAGTCCAGAGAGACGTCCGGTTGCTGGCTCCCGTTTTCAGCTCGAAAACAGTCCATCCAGAGACAAACGCTCCAGACGAAGCTACTACAACTCCGTCGTGTTAGCCTCGCTACTCGCCTAGCTAACGAGCAGCTATCTCAGTCCACAACAAATCAAAACTTTGAACAAAAATTCTGTGACTGACAATACATGTCCCCACACGGATTACCTTGCTAATCCCTGGAAACACCTTAGAAACACAAACTTTTTTATGTCCTCATCGACAGGTAAAAACTCTCCCCAAACCTCCGTCAAGTTCTCCCCCTCCTCCTCCTGGCACATCACGTGACCAAAATATAGACGTCAACCTCTCATGTGATCCTAAACATCTCTCCAAACAGATCCCTTACAAGAGTTTACATCTTTTTAACATAAGACACGAAAAGAAATATATTTAATTATTATTTTATACAATTTCCAACATTTATTTTAACTTCCTTATGAACTTTATAATCTTACTGCATATTTTAACACATCAATATGTATTTTAACCACACTTTTAAACAGTTCTTAACCTTTATGTATTTATCCATTTATTAAGAACAAATATGTATTCACATTAGTCCACTGGGCTACATTAGTACATAGAAAGTCTGAACCCTACAGGGGTCTTTAAACATTATGACACAGCCCTGACCTGGATAAATGTCATCCATTCCAATCCATACAATCCAGTACATCATGGTGTATGACATTACACATTAAATTCAAAGACCAAAAACTAGGAAGCATGAAAAAAACACTTTCAGCGTGGTGCTGTGTGTTTACGCCACCACTGTCAGTTCAGGCTCAGGTCTGCACGCTCCCCACGCTGTGTGTTCATGCTCGGTTATGAACATAAAAATCTTTAGGCAATCGGGACAAAAGCTTTCTGTTGGAGGCACAAGATGAAAAACACAAGACATGGTTCTCCACTCCTCTTCACTTCCCTTTCTGTCTGCTGTAAACCCCTGTTCTCTGCATATCCATTTGGGTCATGGCTCAACACTCCACATATCTGTCTTCATAAGATGGTTTAAGGCAAAGTAAATGTATGAGCTTTCTGGCTCATGCCTACCATTATTTTAAAAAATGAGGGATTTTACACAGGGAGGGAAGGAAGATGGGAAGGAGGGGGAGAGAGAAATCAAAGAAGTGGGGCACACAGGAAGGGCACACAGGAGGAAAACTGAGAACTATTAGTCTGTCACTTGGTCTCTCAAGAAGACTTCATCCGATAGGTTTAGAACAGCATGGTATTTATCTGAGATGAGATGAAATCTTCCTCCCTGAAGCTGAAGTATAAAGACACAAGCAGAGAGATCTAGAGTTCACTGTCAGTTTTATATCACAGAGAGGACATGGAAAGCCAGAGTAAAGATGAAGGTGGGTGGACTAAGGGGTTAAATGAGTACTTATTGAAGTAATGGATGGATGAGGAGAAAAATGGATGAGTGCACAAATGAATGGAAATACCATGTATTTGATGGGTGAATGGAAGCAAGAAGGCATGACGGTACACTAGGATGTATTGATAGAGGGTAGCAGTGACGATCGAAGTTAAACAAGCCTTGGTTACACACTGTAACCAAGCCACTTAAAAATCCACAACTTCCCCCCAACCTCCTGATGCTTTTGTAGAGCTATTATGCAATCGCTTCATCCACAGACACACAAAGACTGGAGAGGCACATAGCAGATAAATGCTCTGTGCTGCAGCAGTCTGTGGAAAGAGATGCAGAGAAGAAGCTGGAGGGAGGAAAGGGTAATGATAGAGAGATGATTGAGAGAGGACGCAAAGATGGAAAAGAGTGTGAGTGCTTCAGGTACACACGCACACACAGGTCAGTCTGAAACACACACTATTCATGGTAGCTAGCTATGTATGTATCCCTTTCTTCTTTTTTTAAAAGCAAGACTATGTAACTGTTGCTGAGCACCAGCAGCAGCCTCTGCAGTCACAAGTGGTAATTAGAGGATGTTGGCACAGTAGAATCTGTTGCGTTTTGAGTTTGTGGGGTTCGTACCCCTAGAAGTTCATCAAAAATGACTCAGAAGTTGCAGATGTGTCGGGAGGGAGACAGAGTTGAGTTATGAGAAGTTGTGAGTGGTTTTGGTGAGGGATTTGGGACTAATAATGATCATGTTTGATTCATCACAGTTTAGTTTGAGGACGCTGGCTTGCATCCATAATTTAATTTCAGTGATACAACTGGTCAGAGTGGAGTGAGTTGCAGTGGTGATGGATTTGGTGGAGATCTAGAGCGATGTGCATGTGGAGGATAAATAGAAGAGGACCAATTACTGAACCCTGAGGAACTCCTTCAGACAGTAGAACAATGGAGGAGGTGGAGTTGTTGATGAACTGTTGTCTGTTTGTGAGAAGAATGGTGTAGCTGATGGTGTCAAAAGCTGCAGTCAAAGTGAAATGCAGTGAAGTCGAAGGAGGATGAGGATGTTGAGGTGACCAGTGTGTTGTTTTATTTGAAAAACGAAGGAAAAGCGTTGCACTTGTAAATGGGCTGCATTTATATAGTTCTGCAATAGCATCTCCCTGCCCCTTAAAACAAGGTTTATCACTGTATAAATCAGATTGGGCCCATGGATTCAAGATGCTGATGCCAAATTCTGACCCTACCATCTGCAGCCTCAGCAGAAACTGAGATTCATCAGACCCGGCTACTTTTTTCCACTGAGCCCACTGCAGCCTCAGATTTCTGTTCTTGGCTGACCAGAGTGGAACCCGACATGGTCTCCTGGTGTTGTAGCCCATCCCCCTCAAGGCTGGACGTGTTGTGCATTCTGAGATGCTTTTCTGCTTACCACAGTTGTAAAGAGTGGTTATCTGAGTTATTGTAGCCTTTCTGTCAGCTCCAACCAGTGTGGTCATTCTCCTTTAACCTCTCTCATCAGCAAGGCATTCTGGTCTGCAGAACTGCTGCTCACTGGATATTTTTTGTTCTTCAAATCCATTCTGAGTAGGAAGACTATTGCCCGTAAAAAATCCCAGGAGATCAGAAATACTCAAACCAGCTCCTCTGGCACCAACATTCACGCCATGGTCAAAGTCGCTGAGATCACATTTTTTCCCCATCCTGATGTTTGATGAGAACATTAACTGAAGCTCCTGGACTGTTATCTGCATTTCTGCATTGCACTGCTGTCACATGATTGACTGATTGGAAAACTCCCATGAATAAATAGTTGCACTGGTGTTCCTAATGTATAATGCAGCTTGTGGAGTTATTTAAAACCGTATTAGTGTTAGTGCATCTTGCTCACACAGAGATCCTCACTGAAATGCAGCCCAACTCTTAAAAAGAGGATAAATATCTGTGTTACGGTGCTGTATAAATTCTGTTCACATTAATTTCTTATGACAAGGACTTATGACATAAGTACAGTTCTTAGACTTGCCTCTTTAAAGCAATACTTTCATCACTGAAAAAGTCTGCGTGGCATACATAACCAGCTGGTTTTGCACTTTGGAAGTGAGCTAATCAGCTGTGTTGTGCCCAAACAGATCAGTCAGTCAGTCCCAGCTGATCCAGTGATACTGTTGATAATGGAGCACTGATGAACATTTGGCCTCACGCTATCAATCATCATTCTAAAAAGATATAACTGGAGTTAAGTGTAGAAAACAGAAAAACAGTTGAACATAGGATTTTTGTGATTCAAGCTTTTTTCAAGAACCAAGAATTACACTATGTTACAGTATGTGCAATATGTTCTGACAGAAAACAAGGGAACGAGAGGATGTGAGCACCCTGTGACCTTGAAAGGATACATACAGAAAGAACGCTTGTGCACACTGAGAGAAAGAAGAGTGGAAACAACCTTCTTTTGGTCTCTTGTCTCCTCTGGATATTGTAGCTGAAGGGTTTCGGTTTGTCAGTGACAGCTGGCCTCATGAACGCCTACAGAGAAATGCCAGGACGGATCAAGAGCAGAGCAACTGAAAGGACAGGAAGGGTTTAATCTGCATAAGAACTTTTTTTTTTCAAACCTATTTGAAGAAGCAGGTCAACTGGGAATACAAGAAATATGTTACTTAACCAGGAAATCTGATGGTTATTTACAGACTGAGGTGATTATTCAGTTGGTAAATAACCAGTTAACCAGCTTGAAAAGGGAAATATTAATTATCACACCATTTGTATTTTTCAAAACAAGAACTCACACATATATGTATTCTAGTTAAATAAAATATTCCTTATTAAGCAGGCATTAGGTCATGTACTCTCTGATATTCAACACTGATCCAGCTCATGCAATTAGAGTGACCAGATGCCCCGTAGTAAACACAAACCTGCAAGTTTCCATCATCGTAATCATTTTAATAATCTCTCAGGGCCATCTTAATGCTGGCAAACCAAACTAAAACATGCCACCCAACAGATTTTCTATGCATGTGTAT
>JBBMJY010000003.1:5057909-5071132 GCA_037833715.1 Toxotes lorentzi
TGTGTGTGTGTGTGTGTGTGTGTGTGTGTGTGTGTGTGTGTGTGTGTGTGTGTGTGTGTGTGTGTGTGTGTTGAGGAGAAGGGACGACAGGCAACTGAAAGTACTTTGGAAATAATTTCAGGCATAATTGAGAAGAAAGAGGGTCTATGTTTTGCATTGCCTCATTTTAGCAGCTATTCATTCTTTTTATTACTTGCTTGATAGTTTAGGGGAACTGCTAATTTATCGCTCACTACACCTCCCTGGTAGAGTGTTTTAAACTCTTTATGTTTTGAAATTCAGCACTAATGTCAAAGGGTATTGTTACAGAAAAGTGCCCTTCCTCCTCTTACCCTCCTCATACTTTAGACATTTTCACAGCAGGTTTGTTTTTTAAAGCCTGAATCAAGGTTCAGTATTCCCTGTTCCCATACACCGATCAGCTGCAACATTAAAAGCAGCTCAGCAGCTCCTCAGGACTGCCTGTGGTTGTATTTTATATTTCATATGCATCTGTATGTTAGGCAGCACATTCAAGGATAGCATCTAAATTCACAGGAGGCACAGAAATTTTACTGCAGGATGTGTAATGTTTATTTTGCCTGTTCATTTGCTTTATAAAATTCTACTTTTCAGTGATCAAGTTTTAGTTTTACCGAAACATAAAGATTGTGAGATCATTACTTTCTTACTTTTTCAGTGATTACTTTGCCTCTGTCTTCTGCGAGGCACATTATTGCCAGTCAAAACTCACATTAGCTATGCAAAAGACACATGGGGAAAGAGTGGGAGGAAAGTAATAAGGTCACAGATTTAGATGAACCCAGCTCTGGGAGAGTGTGTGACATTTTCAGGCCAAGTGTGGACACCCAGCGATGTCTCAAAGCATTAGGTTTTAATGATCAGATCAGACACCAATGAAAGAAGATTACAGCTGACACAAAAATCAAAGGTGGCATCATCCATGTGTTTTCATGGCAGTTGTTTCTCAGTGACTCCCCTTCTTCTTCATTTTTCATTAACAAACATTTTCAGTCTGTTTTTTTGCTTCCCCTTCTCTTCATCATCCTACATTTCTGTTGCTCTGATATCATATTTTCTCCTTCATTGTCTCCCCCGTCCACACACACCTACACCCAGTGTTGTCCAGGTTCTTCTATTTCTGTTGATACATCTTCAAGTTCACTTTTCCTTCCATTTAGTGGCTGAATTCCTTTGTTTTTTGTCTCACAGTTCACATTTTCTCACTGCCTTTGTTCTCTATTTCCCTCCTCTACAACTCCAGCACTATTTCTTTACCTTCCCTTGAGGTCTTGTAACTGACTCTCTCTTTGTTACAGTATTTATTTTCTAGCTCCATTCCCTACACCTGATCTCCTCTCTGCCAACACAATAATACTTGGAGACCTGAACATTCATGTCGAGTCTTCCCACCTAGCAACTGAACTTCTGCAACTACTGGACTGTCTAAACCTCACACAGCATGTTGATCTCCCCACCTACACTGGGGGGGCACACTCTAGACCTTGTCATCACTGATTCTACCCCTCTAAAAAGGCCTTGAAGATTTTTCTCTTCAAGAAAGCATTATAAATTTGATTATGTTTTTGTTTTATTATGCCATTCTTTGTGATATTATGCTCTTTTAACCTTGTAGCACTTTGAGATTTGCTTTTAAATGAAAAGTGCACTACAAATAAAATGTATTATTATTATTATTATTTATTATGATTTTTAAAAACTGTTTGGGTTTCAGAGATGGTTTTTTATATTAAAAGAATTATACAACTGAGTTTTAGTTTCAAACCCAAAAAGTAACAAAGAACAGAAGGAGGAACAAAGAAACCTTGGAAACAGCTGCACAAATAGGGATAGTGAGGCTGCACTGTAATTGCTGAGAGTCTGCAAATATTAAATGTCAAGAAAAAAAGAACAAAAAGAGGAAAAAGAGAGAACATGACCAAAATACCCCAAATGAAGCCAAACCATTTCCATAACTCTCACAATGATGAAACAAACCCAGTCTGGACTTTAACTGTGGCATTAACGATGCCACAGATGATGATCTTGAACTTTCAGTGACCTTCATCACAAATGTCCAGTGGCATTAAAAGCTTTTAATTTCTTATTTTTTTCTTTTTACACACTTTTTAGCTGGGTTGCCTTCAGGAGACAGCAGTGTGCATCTACAGGGGTGTTGTGTCCTGCTGATGTCCTTCAGCAAAGCACTAAGTTGAGACATTCCCAAGTCCCCAGTATTTCTAATGACACATTGATACTAAGGTAGTTTTTGTCCCTCTTTTCATCATTCTGTCGTAGACTGCACTTGTAATCACACTGTAAATTAACTAATATAAATCTTTTGGTCAATCTGGAAAACTGCAGACCCACCCAACACCCAACATGCTATATTTGTATAGACTGTTTTGGAATTTTGGAAAATAACTGCTAGTTGAAACTGCAATTTGACCTTTAATGTAGGGTCAAACACAGATGATTATATCACAATCTGCGATTTAATGAAGCAAAGAAGGTAGTGAGTTCTTTATGTCCCAATATATCATAGTGAACATAATTTTTGTATTTCAGTTTCAGTTGTTATTTAATGATGGTTCCTTTTTATAAAAGTGCAAACCTGAGATAAAATCCAGTGACTGGACATACAAACCAATTTTAGGAGGAGGATAAACTCAAAGACAGCTATGAAAATATACAGCATTCTCATTATTGCTGCAAGATCAGTGAGTTCATGTCCTTGGTGAGGTTATTACACTAGTCACGTGTGTGTTTGCATATACTGTTTGGACATGTGTGTATATTTCCATTCTTCTGCATTGTCTCACTCAATGTCCCTTTATCTGTTTGATGACTCAGCTTGAGATACACTAGATTAGATACTGTATCTCCCCTACCCCCTCATTGCGCTCTTTCTTTCCATCCCTCTTTCTTGTTTTTTCCAACCAGAATTGCAGTGCTGTTGTTTTAGCTGTTGCTGCTGGTTAAAATCTGCATTTTGAAGGATCTGGAGAGATTCAGAGGATTTTATGATAAAGAAAATGCAGCCAAAGTCTCCAGCCTGTTACAGTTTTTGATGTTTTCTATACAATTTCTGGAGAACAACGGGATATTTCCTCACAATTACAATTTCCCATATGAATAGTCATTTTACCTAAAGTCTCCCCAATAGGCCTTTTTTTAAAAATTTTTTTTCTTTCTTTGGTCTTTTCTTTATCCCCTTCTTTTCTTTTCCTTCCAACATTCTCTTTCTGTACATCTGTCTGTATCTGTTGAATCAGAGGGCTAATTCAGCTTCGGAGCCACCATCAGCACATTTCGAGCAAGCACACGTGCATGCACACACTCACGTACAGGAATAATGAGTAATGCTTACCAAGCAGCATAACTGTACTCACGCGTGGATTCTGAGAAAGGTTCAAACTGTCCCTTCAATTGTCTGAGTTGTATCTCAGTCTACAAAATGTTATGTTGCTTGTGATGGATTCAAAAACATTACTTCATCACTTGGACAGTCTGGAGCTTTAAATTTTTATTCATAAAAGGCTGCAAAATTTTTAATTACAAGAATGTATTCTCGACCATTTACAGTTTAAAGTTTTGGTATATAAGTCACCTAGTAAATTAAATGAGTGGAAAAGTAGGGCAAACTTCAGTTCTTCCCACTGCTGTTACAAGCCATCAGAAGTAAGAGGTGAAGGGTCAGAGCCACAGCGCCCTGACAATATTCCTGTGACCCTCCAAAGATCATGTACAAGAAAAGTGCCAAGAAAAGATGAGAAATAAGAGCTGAGGTGAAGGTGGAATGGACTTTTTTATTACAGCAAATTGCACTGGGTTGGTATAAGTTGTGGTGACACTTTTAGTGCTGTGTCAGTGTCATTGCTGCCACCTCAGGACTGTGAAACATTCCCAGCCAGACAGTCACTTACAGAACAAAACAAAAGTTCACAGTTACAGATGAGACGCTTTGGCTGAACTTGGACAATATGCAATCAAAAGCTGCATCTGCAGCTTTTAACAAAATCATTCAAGCTTTTGTCAAACCAGAACCACAGGGAATAGCTTAGAGTGTGCATGTGTGTATGTGTGTGAGAGAGAGATAAAGATGAAGTAAATAATCATTTTGCTTGCCAAGATGTTGCTTTCATGTTTTGCCAGATCGGAAACAGCTGTATGCCACTGCAAGATCAGCCGTCTGTAATAACAAGTGTTCTTTTCCGTTTTCTCATTTTCTACGCAGAACGGTTGTACCTCAATTTGCTTCAAGCTGATTTAAAAAAAAAAAAGCCAACAGCCACACTTGAGGCAAAACTTGCTAAAGAAATTGCTGTCATAGTGAACATACACAGGAAGCTTTGTTAGTTTTCAAACAGAGCTATGACCTCTGAGTCATAGTTGCTCAGAAGTCCAATGATCTAATTGCACAGTTTACTGCTGTAAGCCTTGATGTGGTTTGCCTAAGTGTGTGAGGTCATGTCATTCATAGAGCCCTGACATGCCACCAGAGACGCCTAGTAAGTAAGATCTAATCTCCAAGTGTTGACAGTTCACACACAGACACACACACGTGCATGCACGAAGGGGTCGGCAGCGGTCCTCACACTCATGCTGAGTACAATGACACAGGTCCACTGTCCTTCAAAGATTTCAGTGCTTTGTTTGTAAGCTTGAACACTTAGAGCACACACGTATCAGGGCATCCACACGTCTTTCGCACCACACGGGAATCCTGGAAGTACGGGAGAGTTGTGGCATCAACAAGTTTGCCATGTGACAAACACGAAGGCTGACCTGCTATAAAGAGTTCTCGTGGTGCTTTGAAGGTGTAGTGTTTGTCAAGGTGAATGGATCTATCTTTTAAAACAGAGTCACAGTTTGTGTCTCTCACTCTGTTTCTCTATTGAAAAGGTTTCCCTGACAGCCAGTATGTCCTTTTTTTTTTAAAAGTCAAAATTAATATTAATGAATAATTAACAAATGTTGAATTTCTGTTTTGAAAAAAATGGTTTGAATGGTCAATCCTCTGGCCTTAGATGGGATTTTAGTCTCCCAAAATACCTGCTGTGGTAAAAGGAGTTTCAGTGTCATCAAGGAAAACTAACCCTGGCGACTTGATGATGAATTCAAATTGATCATGTTTCATGTTTTCATAGTGAAACCGATTGTTACAGAGATGATGCTGACTGACGGAATAAAAGTGTGTTGCAATCCAGAACAATCCAGAACAAACATACATAAAAAAATAAAATAGAAATAATACATGTAAGATGTAATATGTCGTACCATTTTCTGTGCCAGTAAATGACTGTGATTTAATTATCTTGCTGTTCGTCTTGGCTTGTACTGAACACAGGGAGAGACTCTTCAGCATGTCACACTGCCGTGAAGGGAATGTCAGCCTGATCTCTTTGTGTGAGATGCATGTTTTCTGGCCCAGCAGTGTCATTTCTGTCTCTCAGAGAGTGTCTGTGTGCTCAGGGCGTGTGTGTGCATGCATCTTGGTTCCCAGGAGGAGGTCTGTTGGCTGGCAGAGCTGCCCTGTTGTCGTCACTGTGCCTGGGGCTGCCTCTGGGACAATCTGGCCTCTCTGGAAGATCCTCCGCTGGAGCGACATCAGAGCTCGCATGCAGGAGGAAAACCAAAGAGACGAGGATCCTTTGAGAACAGCCAGAGCTGTCGAAACAGGACACAGCAGAGCAATGAAAGGAGCAAAATCCCAGTTTGCAGCGCATCTTGGTAGAGGGCTGGAGGCGTATATATCCAGCGGTCTAAAAACAATCTGAATGGTCAAATACGTATTCAAACAAAACAGACCACAGCTGTGCTTTATTAGCTGCTCCTACAGGAAAAATTGAAGCTATAGTCAAGGACATTTCATCAAGCTTTTCACTGAGAGAAAACCACTTAGTTGTTACTCAGGTTGGTAGCTACAGATGCCTTTGAATGTGTTCTGAGTGCAGATGGTGATATTCCCCTATAGCTCAAACCTGTTGCATAGCTCTATCTATGATTGAAGTAATGAAAAACCTCTCAGGCTTTACTCCTATATATAAAAAAGAATAGGCACCATTTCCACTATTAACAAACTGATAGACCAACCATACCATTTAATAGACAAGATTAGCAATGTGATCTGGCACCCTGAAAAGCCAAGAGAAACAAAATCTTAATTGAAAATTATGTTTTGGGCATTTTAGACTACCTACTTGCCAGTTGTATCTATTAATGACTGGCTGCTCTGTAGGTGGGAGCTGGAAAATATTAGTGTTATTCTTCACTGGAGATGTCACACACACATATACACATTAACACTGTGATAAAAGGACTGTCATATCCTGCTCCAGTCAATATGACCAAGACCTCTGGGAAATAACCAGCCTCATAAAAGCCATCTGTTTGTGCTTCCAGTCACCCACAGATTAATGAGATGTGGTAAAATGGCTCATCATTATTGTCTCATTAGCACCACAACTCAACTCAGGAGGAGCCTGTTTGAAATTGTCAGTGCCAGTAGGTGTGAGAGTGGTTTTGAGCTTCTTGAAAAGTTGAAGGTGAAATTTAAAAAAAAAGAAAAAGTTAGGGTAAAATATAAAGTCGCCTTCAGAATTTATAAGGTACAGTACTACATACTGTAAGACAGACTGCTTTGCAGGTTGTATGTTGGGACAGCGCTGTTTGGTCATGTGGCTTTGCAGAGTCAAACCCCATGTCTCAGCCTCTGTCAACCGCTAGAACTGATGGACCCAGACCAAGATCTTGGACCACTCAGCAAAGGAGTGTTTAAATTATCACATGACTCAGTATTTCTTGAATCTCCACAATGTCTGAACTTGATTTACCCTTTGAGCACCCAGAGGTCGAGCAGCCAAACACCATTCTCGAGTCAAAAAAAACCTTTAAAATCTGCATCTGTCGGACTGTCAAGAGAAGTGGATTTACTGTGGGAAATCATACACTGTTTCCCAGAATCACCCCCCCACACACACACACACGCAGCCCAAGGCCACAGCTGATATTTACTAAGCTTAATCTGTAGTGCTGTCGTATAGGGGCATGGGTGTACACATGTGTGTCCGTGCTGATAGCACATATCAGCTTTCACATATTATCAATGGGAAATAGTCTGTGTCATTGTGACTATACACACAAACCCACAGGCCACAGTTTTTGAGATGACTAACTTTGGCTTGTCACAGTTGCTGCTAGCCAAAGCAGAGGAGCTGTTTGCACACACACACACACACACACACACACACACACACACACACACACACACACACAAACACACACACACACACATATTGCATAACATTCGTGGTGACATGGTGTCATGGTGTCAAACTATATGTGTGCACGTGTGTGTGATATGAAGCTGTCTCATACCATGCCGTGTGTAGAGTGCGAACCACCCTGACAAAAGACAATGATGATGATTAGGTCAGAGTGGATAACCACACACACACACACACACACACACACACACACAGTGACAAACATTCATACATTCGCCCACATGTAAAATACATCCCTCATCATTCATATATAACCATAATGTAATACTTTCACACACATCTTTGCATGTGGAGGCCATGATACTGACATGACAGTTGATGTTTCAGAGGTTTTAATGCAGATGTAGATGTGTAGTCAGCCACTGTGGTTTCTCACAGCATGCTGTGATACAGTGAGTGAGAGCACAGTGCTCCCAGTGCTCAGTCTGAGCCTGCGCTTTCAACACAATGACAACATTAACATGCTGGTGTCTTTCAGGTTATAATAAATATGGGCACAATATTTTAGCATGCTACAATTCTAAAAAAAAAAAATGCCAATTTGACTGTGGCACAAAAGGAAAAGTAAGGATATCACACTGAAGTGTTTACAGTTTATCATGTGGGAAAAACAAATAACTAGAATAAAAGACAGAGATAAAAAGCTTCATGAAAAGTCAAGGGAACTCTTTAGGATTCATCTTCTGAGGACCATTCATGTTCATGGTCTATCCAACAGTTGTTGAGGTTTTCCATTATAAAACAAAGTGGTGGATAGACCAACACATTCCTTGAGCCAAACCACTAGCATGGCTAATAAACTTGTAAATATAAAGTATCTCTCTGTGCTGTATTCTGTTGTGTGAAAGTTTTCAAGAGTGAAAACTTGAGAAATATAATAATCACAAATACACGACCCTTTGATGATGAAGCGGAAGTACTTTTGAAGATGGACAAGAATAATGTCAAGACAGTACACTGAAATCATTGCCAAAATAAATAAGGCAAAATCTGCTGAGGTTGTAGATAATTTAGGGAATGATCATTTCCTCTGGACCTAAGATACTTCTGAAGGAACTGTCACAACAAAGCTGAAGGCAATTCACCTTTAATACAGGCAGGCAGCAGAGGAGAATATAACTCTATTGCAACCGCTCCTTTCAAACACTGAAAATGACTGCCAGTTGATGAAACTCTTTCCCAGAAGGAATTTAATATCAAGATACAAATATTTGAAGGTGCAAAGGCCACGGACAAAGATTTCTCAGACAACACGAGCAGACTGACCTCAGAAAATAAAAATCGGACTAATTCAGTAGCAGAGGGGTTTGCATTGATGAGGTCAGTATGCTGCACCACCACATTACCTCCCACACAGTCAGATAAAGCAATCAGCCCTTTGGTCACTTTAACTGTTTTTATTTGTTGAAAAGAAAATGTTGAACATTGTTTTAAAGGAAAACTAAGCTTTGGAAATTCTCATCCTCATTTCCTTCAGAGAGAAGATCAACAGATTCACATCTGTCCATTAAATATAAAGCAAAAGTTAGGAAATGGTTAGCTTAGCTTAGCATAGTGACATAGGAAGCAGGGGGAGACAGCTAGCCATGGTCTCTCCAAAGTTCACAAATACTCCTAACAACCCTTTTAAAGCTCAGGTTATGAATTCTTTGTCCGTGATATCGAACTATTCCTTTAAACAGTGGGTTGTACAATGTAACAAGTATCTATTTTGACTGAAAATATATTACATTATATTTTAACTGCAAAGAACTGATTTAACTGAACAGAAATCTAGATTTAACTGTGCTGTCACTTTATCCTGCATTTCCCCTCAGTCTGCATCTTTTCCTGAATCTATCCGTAAAACAGACAAATAGAAAGGCCAGTACTAATGTACAGTGCTGTTTCCTTTGATGTCATCTGCCAACCTTAATGGATTGGTTGCATGTGTAAATTTGTATGCCTTTCTGCTATTATTGGTTTTAAATGGATGGTATTGGAACAACAGAGCATGGCACTCAAAGGGAAAATATGAGTGAGTGTGTGTGAACTGGTGCTTTGGTCTTTTTTTTTCCCTCTTCCTTTTTTACGCCTTTATTCTCTCCATGTCTCAGTGTATACCAGGCTTGTATGTTAACTGAGTCTTGCTCACAGTGGATCACTTAGATCAAGGTTAACTGGTACAACCGTAACATTAACCCTGCAAAGTGGAACCTAATGCTGCTCCTGAGGAGAATAAAGCTAGCCTCAGGCTAAAGTCAGGGTTAGTCAACTTTACTCTGACAGAGTATGATTTCAGGGTACCAGGGGCCAAGAGCTGTTCAGAATAAGTTACATTGGGGTGATAATCTGTCGCCCAGTTCTTGAGGAAGTGATGTGTTTTTATATTTCTGGTTTGTTTATAATAAGCAGAAGAACAACTGGGTATGTTGTTACCAGGAGCAGCTATGTAGCCAATTTGACAACAGTTTTCTGCTTTGCATTATGTGAGCAACAAAACTGGCTGATATGATGTTTTGTGTGTGGATGTGTTGTGCATGTGGTGCACACATTGCATAATGGCTAAGGCATTATGCATTATGTACACAGCAGAATTGCCTGCTGTGATATGTATACATTCATGTGTACTGTGAGTGTAACATTTGTTGACATTGTATACCAGATGTTATGTATATGGGGTTCTGTGTGCTTGTGCTTTGGTGTTTTTCCCTCTGCCTCCTGTGGGAGGTTCCTTCATTTAAGGGTGGAGAGGCGTGGTTTCCTGCTGGCTGGAGGTTGACACACCTGTTACTCATTTCCCGTCATCACTCCTTCTAAGCCGGAGCAGTGCTTCACTTCGACGCTGGATTGTTCACCCTCAGTGGTAACTCTCTCGCTGCTGTGCAAATAGTTTTCTTGTGTTCAGTCCTTGTGACTCTCGTGCTCTGTTGTTTTCTACTCCAGTACTCACCTGTGAAACCGGATCACTTCTCCAGCCAGAAACCTGCCAGCCACGCCACTCTGCCTTCGCTCCTCAAACTAACCGGACTACTTTTGGACCTACCTGTTGTTTATTCATTAAATCAGCTTTAAACTGCCATCTGCCTCTGGTCTGCTTCTGGGTCCTCTTTAAAAACAGAACCTAACACCATAGTCTAATTTGATGTGAAGTGAATGCGTGTGTGCTTTTATTTTGTTCCTGAGGAGACATTTGCCTATTAAGAACTGCCAGTTAGGGCCATACGATGAGTGTGCTTGTGTGCCCAAAGCACTCTTCATGCTGACTCAGTAGAGAGAAGCTAAGTAGGGCATGCTTAGAAAACGTTAAATAATCAGACACCCATAGCTGAACATTATGGAGGAGTGTTTGTTAAGATTATGAGATTTTTTAAAAATGCTTTATCCATCTGCCACGTTTACCTCTGTTTAATTCAGCCATGTGACATTAGCTACATTTAATACCGGCTGAGAGCAGGGCTGGTGGAGATTTAGACTTAGAGCCAGATGGGGGCCATCAAACTATTTTCTTCTGCCTTCATCATCTCATACCCCCTAAATCCCGGGATAGAAGTAAGGTTAGGAAAGTAGTCTTCGGGGCAGTCACAGAATAGGTCACATAATCCCAGTTTAAGCCTTTTCTAACTTTTCTGCCTATTAAGAGATGAGTGAGAATGTTCAATTGGAAGAGAAAATTTAAAAGCAAGCACAGCCTGAGCCTGTTGGAATACAGCAGGGGGGTTAATTTTATAGTAAAAAAAATTAAGCTGAAATTGCATATTAAGCCCTGACTGACTCGTTGAAAGCACAAGAAAAGAAAGAGGAACATCCCTGCTCTCTTTGCCAAACCAAGAATTTTTTTTTTTCCTAACATTTCACCTTTCCCTTTGGTAAATACTGAGGGTAGCACCTACAGTCAGATACAGAAATCTAACTTAAAAACAGCTTAGCTGCAATAAATTATAATTCACTGTTGATAAGACTCTTGGTCATCCAACTCAGGATTTATACAGGAAACATTCACTCACCCAGCAAAAACGAATGAAGTGGCAGGGCACAGCTTTAGAGAGACAGAGACCCTGATTTTTATTTTTATTTTTTTTTCTGAAAACTGGCATGTGATCATACAGTCATCTTATTATTGTAGCTTTGCTCGTGTGGCAACAATAAATTAGATTTGGAGCCCTGTTAGATGAGAAAGATCAGAAAAAAAAACCCACAAAAGAAAATTGCAGCCATTGGACGGCTGGGCCTGTAATGATCCCCTGCTGTAGTTTACAGACCTTTCTATTTACCACATCATGATGTAAAAAGATTGGGTGTCAAAGGTGTGAAGGAAGAAGCTTATGTTTAAGCTGTCAGACACAGAAGGCTGTTGAAGATGATGGTGAATGTTGCAGCATCAGGACATGAAGGCTGTGACAATGAAGTAGTAACGCACATTCACAGAGCTTACGACAGACACAGAGAGGAAAACACTCAAATATACAAATACATGTATAACCAACAAAGGTACAGTACGAAGCACATGTGCATGGATACACAGATGTAAACTCAGTCTGTGAGTCTCAAGGTGGGTGCAAAAGCTAAGAACCACAGTTTTTTGGGGGATATTTGACTACCAGTGATATAATGTTTAGTTATGCAGTAACTTCTCAGTTAGGCAGTAGTGTAAAATATATTGTAAGATTCTTTCCTAGAAATCCTGGTGTGGCAAGGTTTATCTTAAATATACAACAATAACTAAAAAGGCCCAATGAACTGGTGGTGAGAGCATGTTGAGCTTCTGAAAACAGAAAGTGAGAGAAGGGTTCATTCTGAGACAGGCATGATCAAACTATCCAAGGATTTAACTGGATTTCTGAAAAGTAGGTCTGGCTTAGTGAGCCCAAGTCTCTCAGAGGATCACAGGGATACAGGGGTGTAGAGGCTGGCTTCCACTCACACCTCCCTTACTCACGTTTGTTGTCAATTTTTTTTGCTTAGTGGAAAACTTTTTTTTTTTTTTTTGGCCAGTTAACAACATGTAAGATTTAATCTCTGAGATTCACTGTTGCACTAATTCATTTAATTAATTAACCTGCCAATTGACATAAAAATGTCTTCACCTTCAACGTCTAAAGTCAAGTTGCTTCTCAGGTAGATGAGCAGCAATACACACTCACAGTTAACTCACAATTACCATTAATACTTCATCGTATGTCGTAATACTTAATACGTCATCATCTGCTCTTTTACTTGGGACACTAGAACACATTGAGATGCAGTGCTGCTGTGTACACATCTGGTAACACAACAAAATACTTCAGGTTGAACTGGTGATCTTTTTATGCATTTTTATTTTTTCTGCTTTTATTCTCGTTTCTTTTCCTGTGTCCTTTGTGTCTTGTCCTTTCCTCTCATGTGTTCTCATCTCTGATTCTCTCCCCTGATATTTTCATTTCACCCTTATCTCCATTAGGATGCTTTGAAAACAGCGATATCATGCACTAGAAATTGTTTTGACCACGTAAACATTAGTGAGATGAAATTGCTGAAGAGGCAAATTTATTCTGCATTTTGTAATTTTTTTGCTCTACTGAACATATACAGTGGGTGGCATGTCATGTCCAAGGCCAAGGTCGAGGCCACACAGCATGTGGAACGGTCTGACTGTGGAAAGGTGTGGGAGAGCAGATACGGCAGGCAAGATGAATGCTCAGGCTTACAAAAAAAAAAAAAGTCACTGGCAACCTTGACTACTTCTGCAAAGTCACAAATATTCTCATGAACCCATACAGATGCATGTAAATGGGCACAAAAATGCCCACACACAAAATAGTCAAAAGGTATTGATAAATACAGAAGTCTCACCCATCAATGCATCAAACCATGCTTTTAGTTTGCAAATGAGCAGCAAAGTGTCATGACTAGCCCCTATGAGGGGCTGTTTTGTGGACATTTTCTGAATCTAGTTTTGTTTGTAGTTCCTGTTTT
>JBBMJY010000003.1:5079178-5112937 GCA_037833715.1 Toxotes lorentzi
TGTGTGTGTGTGTGTGTGTGTGTGTGTGTGTGTGTGTGTGTGTGTGTGTGTGTGAGTGTGTGTGTGTGTGTGTGTGTATGAGATCTAAAACATCCAATTCCACTAAGTGCTGCTAGCTGGACACTGCTTTCTCCCCTGAAGCATAAAGAGGGAGAAGGAGAAGAATACAGATTACTAACTAAGTGAGCCCACACACACAACTCATTTTACTCAGTAGTTATTTAATATATTGTGCACATACCCACCAGCCATTAGGCTAACGTATTAAGCATGTGTAATGGTGGTTTGTTTTTTTGTTTTTTTAAAGGGGGGGTGGGGGGTTACACCAGTGGGGATGCATCATATTGAGAAAGTTCATCAGGTACAAAGAAGTGGCTGACAATGGCATGTGTCACATTGGTAATATATGCCTGGCCATCCGTTGCCTAGACCAATGTGGCCAAGGAACTGCACCTCATAAGCAAACTGGGCTTTCCTTCTGAGAAAGAGGAAAAATACCAGAAGTTCCTGTCACAATAAAAATCACAATAACCTAGTTACTACTAGAAATTGCATCAACAACATTTAGTTTAGCATACATACTATATATGTAGGATATTTTACGTTTTCAACAGAATATTCTCATAAGGCCTGAGCTAGAGGAATCTAAATCTAGTCCTCGGCCCTCCCTTTCTCTTTCTGCCTTTCTTCATCTCCTTCCTTGGAGATGTAGCCAGTTGAAAGTCCCAAAACAAAAGCTAGTAAGTGGACCTTGAGTTAAAATTATTCATCAAAGAGCTCCTTTTGTTGTCGCTCAACTTCAAGGAATGAATGTCCATTAACTGAAGCACAGTATGGGCATGGTATGTAAGTGACAGCCCTCATGCAACTCTCTGCTGCATCTGACACATGCACACACATGCATGCACAAAATCCCAGAACTGTACCAGTGAAATGATGAAACACATAAGATAAATCTCCCTAATGCAGAAGACAAGAACATCTGTGCGGGAGATCAAAGATCTCTCAAACCTTTCAGATATGTGATGAGATGGAAGCGCTAACCATTCTGCCTCATTATGAGGCTCCTTCCTTCTTGCTGAAACTGTCACATTGATGAAATGAGCATTTGCACACTCATTAATTCGACTCACAGACAATGTGCTGGCCCTAATGTTATTTCTGCTGAGGAACTCTAGTACAATCTTGGTGAGTCCCTCTGTTTAAGGACATTAGCGCACAAAATGTAAATATGCATTAGATATTCAACAAACTTGGCTTTCAAATTGTTGTACAGAAACTATTAGATTAGATATTAGATATTAAAAATATATTTTTTAAAAAATATTTAACTATTAAATATTTCCAATACACATTTATGAATTTATACAGTTTTGCACAAAACACACAAAATCGTACTTACTAATGTAAACAGTACTAAAAACATTAGAACTGTTCCTGAAAGCAGAGGCCTGAAAGTTTGAGACTTTTTTAGTAGGATGAATGTTTATTTAAGTCAGAACACAAGGCAGGTGTGCCTAATGTCAGTTTTATTATTTTACAGAAGTTAGAAATCAGATAGAAAACATACACAGCACCAGGAGGCTGACAGGTGGTCAGAATCAAGCACTCACCCTCTTAACTCTGCCTGTTCTTGTGGAGGTTTCGCCATTTTTAGACTGTCCTACACCAGTTAGTATGCACTGAAAGCGAACAATAGAACAGTCCAACAGTAAATCTGTGTCGGTGTTCACACATTACTCTCCACGACCTCCATTGAAGTGCACACGGCCGATAATGGAGTGCAGTCCACAGATTTTAGTACCCTGCCCCTCAATGTGAATTTTCCTCCACCGCTGTGACGGTGAATTTTTATGACATGACGCTCTGTAATGAAGTTGGAATCAGTTAGGAAAAGTGTGATGAGTTGTTTATGGATACTAATTGCTAATTGGAAAAGAAATTACAGAGACTATTCAGATGATGTGGAAGCGGGTGAAGAACGACAAAGCTGAAAAATCTGTGACAGCATCCAGCTTTCAGTCAGCGATAATTGGTCACCACAGCTGGTTCATTACAACAAGTGTGCAGAGATAACATCAGAAGAAGAAGCTAAAAAATAAAAAAGATGGGGGTTGAAAACAGATATCAACAAATATCGGATTACCTGCCTTAAAACATTATACATTTTTAGACATTGTTAGCAGCCATTGGTGATGAAAATGCAAAGCCCCTTGGGTAACAAAAAAAAAAACGTGAATGAAAGTAATGACTTATTCAAGGTTGCATTGCTAGAACTGCCTCTTGCACAGTGAAAATGCAGAGTCAGACATTCCTGCTCAATAATGAATTCCCTCTGTTCTGGAGTTACAAGAAGAAGCGCCTGCACTTGTCACTTTCATGCTGAATAATGTAGTAAAGGGAAATGCCACGTCAGGATGACTGTCAATCAGGCTGACATCTGCAATGACATTTTAAAATGCAATAAATATGTCGCAGTTTGTCATATCACCTATGTAATCATTGTCAAACTCACTTTTCACCTCTGGTTCAGTACCTTTGAACACACTAACCCAAATCCAAATCTGTGTACAGCATGTGTGCCCCTCCCTCTGAGTTTCACTTTCTGTGTCACTGTCTTGTTTCCTCTATATGTTTCCCCATTTCTCCTCAGCGCATTATTGCCTCTCTTATCTTGTCTATCTCTAACCATTACAGCATTATTATTTATGCTACAGCATAGTATTTTTTTTTTTTAGATTTGTGTGTTTAGAGCACTCTTTATTACATGGTATCTAGCGTAGGAGATGGGCAGTGGGAGAGACAAAGTGCTTGTGTGCCTGTTGGTATGTATGGGTTCGTGCATTGAAGTGCTTTTGTTCTGCACCCTTTTAAAAATGTGCTAGAAAATTCCACATACATTTTTAAACGTTGGGGTCTCTCCACTGTTACACTGTACTTCCTTTGTAGGACTTTGTTGCAAATCCGTTGGATTGCTTTACAGCACAAAGAAAGGAGAGACAATTTTCAGGGAGACCAGTACAAAACGTACAGTACAAACGTTTTTACATTCTTTTTCTTGGGACCAGAAAATCACAAATCAAACCGTCTTAATTTAAATGTGTGGTTAATTATCCTGCCACAAACCACTGAGGGACTTATCTTCTGCCTAAGTGGGCAGCTTCGGCTTTTACAACACTGTACAATTAAGTAAATCCTTTAAAATGATAAATGGGAGGAAACCATGGTGCCAAAAATGAAGAGCAGCGACAGGGTAGTACTATTTTTTCTCTATATTTTTTGACCACTTAGCTGTTTAATATAACATCACAGGGGTCATCTTACGGTCATCTTACAGTTTGCCTCTATGGAAGGATTCTGGCTCAAAAACAGCCAGTGCTGAGCAATAAATAAACCAGAACCATTTTCTTGACAACTGGTCAATTTAAAAAAACAAAAAAAAACAAATTCATTTTAATTTGGTGCCATGCCTGTCCATTGCAGCCTAAAAGCTTTTTAATTAAAATCCTTTACTGTTACTTTGCTTGGGTATAGTCTGGAGATTGGTAGGGTTTGAATTTTTGGGGGAAATCCAATTGGTTTCCATTGCGTGATATACGCCCAATCGATCCAGTGGTAGTAATTTAATCCAGTGGTGAATCAACCGTATTTGGCAGAGGAGACTTTTGATCGGAATTTGGCCTGTTCAGAATAAAGATTGAAATGAGACAGTTTTTGGACATATTTGTTGGAGACAGTACAGTATCAAGGGGGAGCGAGGACATGTTTGTTCAATGCTGTGGAGGAAACACATGAGGTAGATTGAACAGCTATGGTCCACGACAACAGGGCAAATTCAATATGAAATCACATGATGATGATCATGTGATATGGTCAAAAGCTCCAGAATGAATGAATAAGTGTACCTTGAGTTGAGAATGTTTTGTAAAATTGTATGTGTAATATTTCCCACCCAACAACTTTCTGATGCAAGAGATAAGAAGTTTAAAGAGAAACCTGAATAACCAAACTATTTCAAGCAGTTAAACAGTCAGCGCCTGTATAAAATACGATGGTTACGAAAGCCAGATATGGCATCTCTAAATCCTTTATCTCATCTCTGCTTTTTGGCCCTTTGATTCAGAAACACATCTGTTTACCAGCAGCCCATATGTTGCTGCTTCCTCCTGCTATCCCCAGGGAGAAGGACAGATAGAAATAGATGAGAAGGGAGATGGCCGGGAAAGAGAAAAGATGATACCAGGGACACTTCTGAGAGGGAGCAGCGAGGAAGAGAAAGTTGTCGAAAAGCAAAGGGGAAATGGGCAAGTCAAAAAAGTTATAGCAGGAGGCCAAGAAAGAAAAGAATGACTGGAAAGAAAGGAGATAGGCTGAAGAGAAAGGGAAGACAGCAGGGGATAAAAAGGAAGGAAAAGAAGGGGGAAAGAAAAGAGGGAAAAAGGAAGGTGCAAAAAATCACCAAACACTGAAACTAAAACTCTGAATCAGCACGATTCTGCTCATTACACACACACGCACGCGTACCAATAATGCATGCACACATCTTCTTCACATCATCGTATCAAAAACTTACCTTCTTCGTCTAAATGCACACCCACCCATTTACCAAAATGGGTAAACACACACGCACACACAACATTTGGCTGAGTGTTGCAGCTGTGAAGCAATAGCCAGAAACAGAGAGACATTGCCATTGAAGTCACTTTCAAAGCCGGAAAGCAATTAAAACCTGCTATAATTAGCTCTGTACCTCCACAAAGTGGGTTCATTACTCTAAGAATGGTCTGTTTATGTGTGGGTTTGGGGGGGGGTGATCTCATTCAGAACAAACATCAACACATCAGCAGTATGGAGGAACAGTATCAGCGAAAAACACACAACAAAATAATGTCCGGTTCTGTCCAGAGCAGGAGGACTGATGGTTTTGGAAGATTTTAAATGATAAACTGAGTCACAGTGAATCACAGAGCTACACGGCTGCTGTTCTCTTTGTGTTCAAAGATTTCATACATGCTGCACATTGGCCACGCCCCAGTCCGTGATGTCACCAGGTGTTTCCCATCTACTCTTTCCTGTTTTCCATTACTGCTGTAATACCTGAAAATATCAGCTGTTAATTTACACACAATACATACAACAGATTTTGATCTTGCCTTCCTGTTTTAAACATCATAAAACGGAACTCCTGAGTCTCCAAATCTGAAAAACAGTTGGTACACTCTATCCACTCTAATCTGGACTACTGAAAAGCACCTACAGGTGTGATAACACCCTTTGATAACATTCAGGCAGTTGCCATCCACAGTGTGCCTGATGTTTAACTGCTCTGCATTGAAGCCATATACAACCTTAGTGTTTCATGACATGCCATGCTGTGGCTGATCCCACAGCACCATCTGAAATTCAGGAGATTGTTTCTAACGTTGTTATGTGAACTTGGTTTGAGTTTGGGCCGTTCCAGAAGAACGAGGCTGGTGTCTGGGACCAGACGTGGAAACAGGAAGTAGAGTGAATGATTTGGGTCATGGGCTGTAGGTGCTCTCAGATTGACGGCTTTGGTGATGAGGTCAGGTGGGTAAGAAACACGGAGGCCAATTATTTCTGATGCTGTGTGGGTGTTTTTAATGAATCTGTTCCTGTCTCCAACTGAGAGCACAGCAAGGAAACAGATGGAGCAAAGGTCAGTCAAGTTGCAAATATGTTGAACGTATCAGTAAAATGTTCCCAGGCAACGTATCTGTTTTCCACCAAAATATCCGATCTGCAGCATTATTACACTGTTTTATGGTTACGTTTAGACACTCACAGCACTTGGTGAAGGTTAAGGAAAGATTGTGGTCTGTTTTAATACAGAAAAGATTTGCACATTGCCACCACAACATAATTTGAAAATCAGTTTAGCTGTATATGAACCTAAACACACTGGAGACTTCTTGCATCTCGTAACTGATTTTGTTAAGCTAAGATGCTAAGCATGACTTTAAACCCAAAATAACTGAACATTCTCCCTAATCATTACCACATGTGCCATTTGTTGACCCTGAATGAATTCAGTAGCTGTAGATGATTTTATATTTATCTGCAGGTGCCAAGAATTCATCAGAAAAGTTGGACCATTTACAACTGTGGTTTAAAATATGAAATATTGTTGAGGTTGTTTTTGTTCAAAAGGCATTCAATTTGTGATTCCAACATTCCCTCCTTAAATTAATAAAAAAAAAAGGCATAATGTGGAGACGACTTTTGCTTATGTGATTCATTAGGTGCTGTTATATATCGTATAAATTCTCATGTTTGTAGGTGTGAGACGGTGCGTTTGTGTTCCTCTGTGAACTGTGTTTGTGCTTGTGTTTTGCTTGTGTGCGTGTGTGAGAGCACAGTACTGAACACTGGGTGAGGAGTAGGGGATGGGATTAGTTTGGCGGATGGAAGAGCTCATTAACTTTCTATTCTCCATTGTCTGTTAATTTTCATTTCAGTTTTTAATTATCATTTCTTAGTTTTAATGATAATTCTGAGCCATTCATTATGTGAATGCGCTGTTTAAGAGCCCCTTTTCCTGATTTTCCACATGCATGGATAAGACAGCAGTGACGCTAATTTTAACTGTGCATATGTATCCGACATGTGAGTGTGTTAATGTCTGTGTGTGTGTTTGAAATAGGGACATCTACAGTACATTGTGAGAAGTCAGTGTTAGTGTGTGTGTACTATTTACTTTGTGTGTGTGTGTGTGTGTACCACTGTAAGTACAAAGCACAGCCTGCTGTGATAAAAACAAATTCTGGGAATGTTGAATTCAAACAGATGATTACAGATTGAATGAGTGACAGTGATTTGACCACAGTACAATGGTCCTCTCCCCCATGTTTAATGTTTAGTGACATTCTATTGTTAAGATTAAGATTAAGAGTTACTTTATTATGTTATGTTATATTATGTTACTTTATTATGCATCTATTTCACACTTCTCAGTTCTCTCAGGCATCTATTGTGATATATCTTTCTGAGATCTTTTTTGCATTCAGTCTACATCTTAATATTTATAAAAATCCTATACTGCTATCCTCCTATAATTTTTTTTCTGCTATTTATTCCACTCATGCATAAAGGTTTAACTGCCAACAAAATAATATATTAATTATGTTCCCAAATTAATCAAGTTAAAATTATTACAGGACATTTCAGAAATACATTGCGCTATACTGCATGATTTCTATATATATTTATTTATTTATTTATTTTGTTTGTGCTTGCGCTGTTGGTTCTTAATAAAGTCCTCGCCAATTAAGAATGCAAAGAAAAGCCTCTTGACAGCAAACAGCTCCCCCTTGTGGAGAACCTGCAGCCTGCAAAACACGTTTGTGAATGTGTGAGTTTCACTCATTCTTCCATTCATTCTATTCCAGTAAAATCTCATTCTCCCTCTGATTCTCTGCTCTCTTATGTCTCCCCTCCTCATCTATTCAGCTGGACCAACAACCCCCTCGTCCTTCTTCCTCCCCCTTGCTCTCCCCTCTGTATCTCTCTCATTCATCATGGTAAGTTCCAGTGACAGGGGACCACTGCTCGGTGGCAGTCCGCTTAGTAGAGCCTGACACACACAGCCTTGAAGACAGCCTCGTGAAATGAAAGTGAGAGAGTGAGAGAGAGAGAGAGAGAGGTATCAGACAATATGTAAATGAGTGAGGTGAAATGAGAGAGAGAGAGTAGAATAGAAAGACAAAGAGGTCACATGCTTTCCCTGTGGAGCTGTCATTGGCCAACACATTCTAGTCTGTGAGTGCATATGTTTCTGTTTGTTGGGCGACCTTGGGAACTATGGCACTGTATCGGTGTGTGTGTGTGAGTGTGTTTGTTATTGTTTGTTGTGATGATGCAGCTGAAATGTAAAAGCACAGATTCACGCAAATCCTGTTTACCTAAGAAAAAGCAGATTTTTATCTTGCAGCCATTACAGTTTTGGTCTAAGATGAACTGTTTTTTCCTCCTCACATTCTGAGATTGTGTGTTTGTGAAGATGTTGTTGACTCTTCCTGATGGAGAAAAGATGGCACGGTGTTGTGAAGAAATATTGTATCACAGCATTTCCTATAATAATATTTAATGATTAATTCTGCCTTCCAGAAATGAGCAGTCGTAAAAGATCAGAACTGGTCATGTTTTTTTAGTTCGCTATGAGAAAATATTTCTGTAATCAAAGGAGAACTCAAAGGAGAACTGCTGGGACATATGTTAACAAACCTGCTTCTTCACTCAGTTCAGCTAAACTGTTGAATTCCCTGAGATACATTAGCTCTCACTGAGAATAATTGCAGTTCAGATGAGAATACCAGCTGCATCATGATGTTCATCATGATCCTCAATACAATTACAATTTTTTAAATATTACAAATATTAAGTCTGATTAAAAATATTCAAACATAGAATGTTCTAAATAACTGAACTGTGAGGGCTTTTAAAATTAAATATAACGTCAAAATAATGAGAATAGGCTGTGAACCCTGAGCAATAGTCTAACAAACTTATTCTCCTTCACTTTCTCCTGCTGGATTCACTTGTTTAGCTGCACTGAACCTAGTTGATTGTCATCAAATGCAACATCTCCAGCATGTGGAAGCGTGAAATCAAATTTTAAGAGATGTGAAAGAAAACAAAATGCTCAAAACTGAGCATCTCTCAACTCCACAACAAGCGAGAACTCACAACTCGCTTTTTTTTCTAAAAAAAAAAAAAGTGACAAACAAAATACACAAGAATCTTTCAAACCACAAAAATGTTAAAAACTACAAAGCTTCCCACCAATAAAGCAAAGACCAACATCTCAAAAATAAAACAAAACAAAACCTAAAAAGTTAAATAACATAATCTAACCAAATCAAAATATTTGAAATGTGCCATATTGCAGGACACCACAGTGAGGTATTTGCTTGATGTTCAATGCACCTCAGATTCTGAGGATTTCACACATTCTTATTACTTTATGTATTATGTCAAATAACTTACACTATATTTAAAAGTAGCATGTATCAGTCTATTATAGTTCTTTGTTTTTCGGTATTGACTATCTCCAAGGACGTCTTTATCTCCTTGTCATACTCCATAAGGCCATCGCACATGTAATTTAAAGACCAGGTCGCTTTAACCCAGATGAAACATACTGTCACACTGAGTTACTGCCGGTGCAATGGATGTGTAATACATAACTGTACGTTCTGAGCAGCTCTGATCATACATGATCAGTTTGTCCGCTGTGTTAGTGAAACCAAGGTCAACTGAGAGCATGTAACAATTTTACATGCAATTCCTGATTAATCATCCACAGAATAAATTGCTTGGCGTTTTCAATATAACTGTAGAATGCAGGCTGTTGTTGACCATAACACATTTTATAATGTCATGTTTATATGCCATCAGCATATTTTTCTAACTGGTGTCTGGTAATGCTGCGAGCCCTGAGGACCTCAGAAGAAATGTTTACTCAAGGACACCAGCACTGTTGAGGTATTTACAGGAACTGAAATGTTCCCTCGAAATGTTTAAGATTACATTTGCCTTTTCCAATTAAATCTAAATCTTCCTGAGTAGTTGTCTTAAAACAAATGCTCAAGTAAACAATGGTTTCTTGCATCTGAAAAATGTAGCTTGAAATTTTGGGGATCAGATCATCCCATAAGCCAGAGGTCTTCAACCTGTTCCTCAAAGGGCCGTGCGGCTGCAGGTTTTTGTTCCAACCAAACAGCAGCACACCAGACTCGACTCATTTAATCAGCTGATCTCAGTCTTCAGACAGTTGATTGGTCAAACTGTGTGCTCTTGAGTGTCATGTTTGTGAAACCAGTTTTAGCCTTTACTTTGTGACATGACTCTGATCCGACCATCTGCATGCCTCAGCAGAAATCCAGGTTCATCCCAGTCAGTTTTCCCAGTCTTCATCTGTCCTGTGCCCACTGCAGCCTCAGATTTCAGCTCTTGGCTGACAGGATTGGAACCCGACACGTCTTCTGCAGTTGTAGCCCATCTGCCTCAAGGTTGGATGTGTTGTGCATTCTGAGATGCTTCTCTGCTCACCACAGTTAGTGGTGAGCTAGTTAGTGTATGCTAGCTCAAACCAGTCTGGCTGTTCTCCTTTGACCTCTCTCATCGCCAAAGCATCGCTGTCCTCAGAACTTCTGCTCACAGTGTTTTTTTGGTTTTGGCACCATTATGAGTTAAACTCTGGGGACTCAAATTAGTCCAGCTGACACCAACAATCACGCCACAGTCAAAGTCACTGAGATCACATTTTCCCCATTCTGATGTTTAATTTGAACATTGACTGAAGCTCCTGACCTGAATCTGCAGGATATTATGCACTGCACTGCTGCTACGTGATTGGCTAATTGGATATTTGGTTAAATAAGCAAGTGTACAGGTGTTCCTAATAAAGTGCTCAGTGTCACTTTGTCTTTAGACATAAAATGTTTGTGTATTCTAACTTGATTATGAGCAAATCTAAAAAATGGAAAAGAAAAAGGGGATACCAGCCCAAAGAAGACAGAGGAGAAGGTAAGAGGGGATAGAGTAAATGACTGGGGGATACCAGAGAGATCCTGTTGAATGGATAAAAGAAACGACAGAAAAATTGGAACTTTAAATACCAAAGGAATGGTTGGAGAATAGAAAAGTATAGGAGTGATTGATAGGAGGCAGCGCGAATGTGATGGAAAAGATCGACAGGAAAGGAAAGAAAGCAGAGGAAAAGATAATGTATACTGGGAAAAAAAAACAAATAAATCAAAAGTGAGAGATTGAAACACAAAAATGAATTCATGCAGGGCTGCAGAGGAGGAGAGCTGGACGCGGAGGGTGGCCACAAGCAAAATGAAATTGCAGAGTTGCTGTTTCTGGAGGTTGGGAATATGAGAAAGGGAGTATGAGCTGAGGCGAGAGGGAGAAGTAATGAGACAGGTACTGAAAGACGGATGAAGAGGCATGGAGGGCAGTGAAATTCTGTATTTAATCATTTTCGTAAAGGATTCCTCGAGAAACAGCCCATCAAGAGGCGTAAATGTTTCATATGAAGATAGATATTAGATATTAGACTTAAGCACTGTGTTTTGACTTCGCTGCCACAAGAAAAGTTACTTTTGACATCTGTCTCTGTTTACCATCCTTCTCATCATCACAACTCACTGACGGCATGTTGAGACACAGAGGCGACACGATTTGGATTAACCAAATCTGTACCTCTTCGGTTTGGCTGATGTGTGTGTGTAATCAGGCGGAATGAAGATGGAGCTTCGGGTTGCTTTTTCTCCACTTTGTGGGAGTTGAGGATCAATAATCCATCTTCCCATTCACTGGCCTACAACCCTAACTAAACACACACAGTCCTAACTGCACACACACACTCACACAGACACTTAAAAACAAGTCAGCATTACCACAAACATGAATGAGTAAAATCAAGAATGCATACGGACTGGCGAGTAAAGAGCTCGATAACACTTTCAGTTAAGATCACTGCGGTGTTGCCCTGTCTGCACACACATACACACACACACACACACACACACACACACACACAGACGTGGATTGATGGAGCTGCTGAGACAGTTACTGATATGCTCTAAAGTACTGAATCTAATTTCACATGGTTCACTGACCTCTACACTCTTCCACTTCATTCATTTCCTGCTCACTCTCAACAGCTTCGAACTCGCCAGGTACACAAAGCCACCAAAGTTGCCAGGGTTGGTGGTTCCAGTCCCGCTGGGACCTAATTTACCACATCATGTCTGCAGGGCAGTAAAAGCTTTAAGAGTCATGCTTTGAATTATCTAAAACAGTGTCAGTAAAAGAATGTGAAGTGGGTTCTGATAATCAGTCCCATCCATCTAGTCCATCTCAACCAGTGTTTGCTCTGTTCTCAGCGTACAATAACCCAACCTCAGCCTCAGTGTTATGTCCGTATGCCCCAAGTGATGCTGCTCACTGTGGCTTTTTACTGACAGAATATGGTCACCTTATCGTTGAGGTTGGCTGTGAGGTTATCTGCTAACTTTATATAATACTATATATAGCTGCCAGATATCCTGCACACTGTCACCCACTTAGTTTCAGCCCAAAAGATAACATGTATATTTTTTTGTCATTGTATTATATTTGGTCTTAATGTCCTTCACTGTCAGCAAATATCAGACCAACAGCTGAAAACCTGAGTGTAGTTTTTGACCTTTCTTTTGGCAATCACATCACAAATTGTGCAGTCATGCTTCCGCCATCTCTACAATCAGGTCAGGTTTCTTCCTCGTGCTAATCTTGAGAAGGTCATACGTGTTTTTATCTTATCACATCTCGATTATTGCAATTCACTGAATTGGCACGGGTAAGCCCAAAATCAAAGTCACGCCTTCAGCTAGTTCAAAATGCAGCTGATTGGCTTTTAACTAATTCAAAAAGACAAGATTACATAACTCACTCTTAAAGCACTTCATGGGTTGGCTCCTAATTATAAGGCTGAATTGCATCAACCCCGTGAGCCAGAGCAGCTTCAGATCCACAGGCAGGGTTCTTCTGCCTGTTCCTAAGTCCTGGCTCAAGACCAAAGGTGACTGGGCTTTTGCTGTCAGCGGCCCTTCAGAATTGGAACTCTCTGCCTGAGGATCTGAGGCCCGCAGAACCAGCAACATCTTTTAAATCGCATCGGATTTTCATCTGCAGTTTCATTTCATTCACTTTGTTTTAATTTGATAGACCCTTTTTTAATGGCGGCATGGATTTGTTTTATTTTTTGAGTTCCTTTGCAAAGCACTTTGTAACATTGTTTTGAAGTGTGTTGTTTAAATAGCTTTTTATATTTATATTATTAATATTACTCTTTTCAGTATTATCATCATCATTATTGCTGCTGTTGTCAATTGTTGTAATCCCCACTTGTATGATTGATTGTCTCTTGCCTTTTTTTTTCTCATAATCAGATTCACATACGTACACAAAAACTCACACACAAAGAACACACTGTTTTCTTTTTGTTTATGTCTGCAGCCTTGTAACTGTCATCTAGCCATTTGTCAAATCAGACAAACAAGAACAGACACAAAGCAGACACAACTCTTCTAAGGTTCAAGCACTGTCTCTAGTAGGGAATGTGTGTGTGTGTGTGTGTGTGTGTGTGTGTGTGTGTGTGTGTGTGTGTGTGTGTGTGTGTGTGTGTGTGTGTGTACATGTGAGTAATTTTTTCTGACAAAAGGACTTTACTTTTGCTCAGGTAAGAGGGCATCTGGACTGAAGGAAGCATTGTTTGTGAGTGTGTGTAACTGCATTCAGACACACACAGAGACCCACCCACCCCCACACACTTTGTCCTCAAATCCAGGTCCAGGTCAAAGTCACCATGTCCTCATATTTTACTGAAGAAACATGAAGACAGGAGCTACGTGTGTGTCCAAGCTACTCACCTCTGTCTCTATGGAGGTTTTTCTGTACATAGGAAGTCATTGAATTGTACAGGTTTAAGCCACTAATATCACTGTACCAGTTTATTGACTGGAAAACACTAGTGCAGTGCCAGTTCAATATGTGCCTGATGGTAGCAGCTGACTGTTTGGCCTGCATTACTCCAGCTTGTAGCTTTCTTGAGAGCAAGATCCAAATAATTTCACCCTCGACACTGCACTTACTTGAGTCCTTAGCAATACACCCGCAAAATCTGAAGTCAGTCGGATGAGTGGTTGTAGTTAGCTGGATGCTGAAAATCAAATGTTAGAGCTCTGGTTTACCCACACGGGTGTGGAGTGAGGACTGTGTGGGCGTGTACAGATGGCTCCTTTAGTTTTTTGGTTTTGTTGCAGTCTTGCATTAAATCAAAACAAGGGGGCTGTGATGATCGGGTCTGTTGTTTCAGGTTCCTGTGAGATATAAAGTACAATCCAGAAAGTCCAATTTGGAGGCTTAACAGATGCCAAAATACTGCGCAATGAATTATGATACTATGAGACAGAGAACTCATCAGAGCAGCAGTTATTTTATCTATCTTTATCACAACTGCAGCATAAATTGCAGAAATATAGCGTTCACTTTACAAAATAATCTACCAGGATTACGTGTGCTCATGTATTCGATTGGTCACTGCAGCACCTTGTCAAGAGACTTCACATTGCAGCAAAGACTGTATAAGGTTAAACTTTGTTTTCCCGTGCTACATTGCATGGAAATTAATCAGGGGGCTACATTTTTCATGCAAAGGTCGTAGTTTAACTTTATCATTCTTATTGGTTCATGAAGCTTGAAGGCCTGATGATAAAAAATCTGCCATTTTCAGTGTAATTCAGATGAGTGGGGGTCAAATGCAATCACTGTTAAGGTGCTATCAGCCTGTGGATTTACAAGCAGTGGTAACTTCAGATCAATTAAAGGGACTTTCTGCCTTAAGTCAGTGCAGCTGGGGTCCCTCACAGCTGTTATCAGTGATGTAATTTGTCAGTCAAGTTTAGCAGCCACTCCTCAGTAATGCTGGGTCCAATTCTGTAAACCTGTTAGCAAGATTAAACCTGCTTACTGATAACTCTCTACACTCCAATATGCATGTTTTTTTTTTGTTTGTTTGTTTTTTTATTCCAGAAACTCTGCATATCTGCACAGAAGCATCACATGTCCAACTCTACAGGCAGAGGAGGGCTCAGAAGTCTCACAACAGCTTTCAACTAACTGATGAAGCAGTGTACATACAGTACAGAGAGCCCCAAGTCACAAACTCACTTCTACATAGTATTGCTGCTGGTACTAGTTTGTTTTTTCTTAGACTACAAGAAAAACATAACTCAAAATAAGATACTAACAGGCTAATTCTTTAACGTTAAAGGCATGGTTTATCACTACACCAGGTGGTGTCAATCATTAGTGTCGCTGTCTGACTGAAGGTGTGTTTCTTTTGGAATTGAAACAGGTAGATGTGACCTGACACACTGTTTGACTCCCTGTCACACAAATTAATTTCTGCTAACTGGGATGGAGTTGTATTCCCTTTGCCAATTATAACAATAATGACAACAACATTCCCAATGGCTTGTACAAGAAGAGCCTCACTTTATTTGATAATGATGCAAAACACAGTCCACGAATATTGAAATGCACAGTACGAGTACTCTGAAATGGTCTCAGGTCTCTTGAATATTAGCACATATTAGCATTTATGAATCATTTGTCCACACAGACATTATAAGTTGTTGTGCATATCTGAATTAAGGGGTCAGTAGGAATCAAACAGTTCAGTGTCAAGGAACACATGAAATAATTCAGTGTGGGAAGAAATGAATAGAGGTCCTTAATCTAGTGCAACAGGTCAGCACATTATCTGAGTGAAACCAAGATTTAAGACAACAATGTACAAAATACATAAACATTTGTTATGAACTAAAGTTTGAACCTATTTAGACGTGTCATTTCAGATGTTTCATATCCAGATAAAATCCAGATGAAATTAAATTACCCTTTAATTTAGACTTAAGATGGATTTACAATCAACACAAAAGGTTAACAGAAGCCTCTCCAGAGATACCAGCTATGCAGGTTTTGATTTGTAGTTCAGCATCTGATCTGTCACCATCCTAATCCTCAGTGGATGTGAACATCTTTCCATTTACTTAGTGATATGAGTGACAGTGGGAAGATTCATCCTGTTTCACTATGGAAAATGTGACTATGGTGACATAATTTCTTGTTTTCACTGTAATAGAGTGTAAGAGTTGTGGAATGCAGGTTTGCAATGGAAACGCATTATTCAGATCTTACTGCAAGTGCTGCTCTCTCATCCGCACAGATTATTCGGTTAAAATTGCTCCAACCATTTTCTTGTTGCTTTGTACAGTGTGTGACAGGGAGAACAATGGCTACTGCAGTCTAATTTCAGTGCTTCACTCATTCACTTTCTCACAAACCCTGTGAGTGGCCAGTTGTACAGATTACTTACTTACATAGCTACACTTGGGAGGAGGAAAGACTACATATGGGTCTTGGAGAGAAGGCTATATTTTCACCTTTTCAGTGTCTGATTTCGATTAATTTTTTTTCATCTTTTTTTTTATTAAACGACTGAACAGTGGAGAAAAATGTCTTTCTTTACAAATGAATACTGTGTTTTCTTCTCTTCATTCCTGAAACGCAGGATCCTTCGACGTCCTTTACAATAAAAAATATTCTGCATTAGCAATGTGTTTAATAGTAAAGCCAGTGCAGGAAGTAGAATGGTTTCTAACGGAAAGTAAAGGTAAAGTAAGTCTTCATCTTTTTCATTAAACCTTTACCGTGGAGGCAAATCTCCCTCTGTTTCACATTTTGGGGTTGATTGTGAATTACTTTTCCTTAAACTTATAGCCTAACATGGATCTCTTGTTATTGTCAGAGCTGCAGTATGAATTATCTGGTTATTATCTGAAAAAAAAAAAAAATCTTTGGGATTTTATATTGTTTGTGCAGAAAGTGATTTTGAAAGGAACAGAGGGTTCCAAACGCTGCCCGAAAAATACCTGTCAGTTCATAAAACACACCTCAGTGCACAGGAAGGACCATACACACACATGCACGCCACCTGTCTCAGTACATTTGCACACATGCACCACCACACAAACAAATGCACCCTTCAGTCCAAGTGTCCTGCTACCACTTTACCTGTGCACCAGTGAAACAAAAAATAACACACAAACAAAAAATAAAAATCACATAACTACACACACACAGACTGTGGGTATAGAAGGTGGAGACTTAATGGACTCCAGCAACAGAAAAAGGATTGCCTTGTTGCAGCCATTCAGTGCCACATCAACGCACACACACAACATAGACACACTCTTAAACACGTTGCTATATCACACGTACACACACACACACACACACACAGTATAGCAGCCATTTTGTCCATCTGATTACCTGCCTTGCGGTCGGTGGTGTACAGAATATCAATGAATGGGACAAACCAAGGAAAGAAGAAAGGAGAGGAGAGAGTGGGAAGGAATGAATGCACTGACAGATTAAAAAGGAATGTAGGGAAGAATGGAGGAAAGACAGAGATGAGCAAAGGAAGAAAAATGAATAAGTTAAAATAGAGAAGGAAATGAATGAAGGTGAGAATGAATTTTGAAGAAAGAATTTAAGAGTGATGAAGGAAGGTGGAAAAAAGGGCAGAAACACTGTTCCTAGTGTTCTGTATCCCATGGGGCATTTCAGTCCAAACCTACAAACTGCAGCTCAGCTGCAACTGAGCAACTTTCTGTGAGCAACATAAAAGATCACCACCCTGTCTGGGTGCTTTTTATATTCTCTACCTTTTTTTTTTTTTTTTTTTTACGAAATACGCTGTGAGTATTTCCACATAGAGCTCCTGACATAGTCAAAAACCTGTATTATAAACCGTGAAAATTTGATTAGATTAGATCAAACTAACACAAAGCAAAACTGGTGAATTGTCGGTGCAGAGTGAATCTATTGACTAATAAAAGCAGCTATGTCTTTGAATAACTTAAAGGCTTCTTATGTTTGATCATTTTTTCATCATAGGATACACAGATGTTTTTGTTCTTCACATTCTTCTTAATGTGACCATTGGGCCAAAACCCAAAATAGGTTGACACGGCTTTATAATTAAATGATGTAACAGTGGTTAGTGTGGATGCATATACATCACTCTACTAATTAACAGAGGAGGTGTGTCTGATTAACTGTGTGTGTATGTGTGATTAGCAGTATTTGGGTTATATGCACACAGGTTCACTTAAATGAGCGTAATGTCTGTGGGTTTGTTAGAAGATCAAAGCTGTGATTAACTCTGGATCAGCCAGGAGGGAGGATTTGACACCGACACCTCTCTATTCTATTCTACACTATTTCTCACACACATCACTTGAGGCATATGCAGTTTCAGAACCTGGATGACACATATTTATCCAATATACACATTCACATTCACACATGTACGCCACAAATACACACAAAATGCACAAAAACACAGCCTTCAGGTTGACAGCTTAAACATGTCATAGCAAGACTTTTTGCCAGTGTTTTGCAGTCCAAACACTGATGACTGTGTGGCAGCGGCTTTTCAGGATCAAAGAGCAAGAGCTTCTTCCTAGAACCACCGATGTTCAGCAGCAATACATGGTGAAACATATTGTACAGCTGGTGAGGCAGAAAGACCAATTGCTACACTCACAGTAGCAGAAGGAGATGTGATGTCTGGTTGTATTTTGAGGAAGTGATCAGACATTTTCTTCGTCACTGCAACGTGAAAAGGCAAAATGTCCTTCAGAGAAACTAAAGCAAAGCCATTTCAATTTGCATTTAGTGTTGACCAGTGGTGCAAGGAGTAATCATATTCTTTCCTTAAGTAAAAGCACCAATTCAACTACGTAAAAATACTCAAAATCCAACTGAAGAAAAATTACAGAAGCACTGCAAAATGTACTGAAAGTATCAAAAGTAAGAGTACACATTATTCATCAGAATGGGCCCTTTGAAATGGTAAGATGCATGTTAATGTTGTAGCAGGTGAAGGTGGGGTAATTTTCACTGCTATATATACTGTTGGGTAGTTTAACCTGCAACGATGCATCGTATTTTATGAGATCATCCTGTTTTTTTCTGTTTAATCTCAATCTTTAAAGTGAATAAAAGCAGTGGAACAAAAAGTGCAATATTTGCCTCTGATATGTAGTGGAGCATAAAGTAGCATATAATGGAAAATACTCAATTAAAGTACAAGTCTTGTCTTTTTTACGAGATTTCTAAACAGATTTATGTTGATTTAACCACTGTGGATATTGGAGGTACCACTATCGCATGTGTTCATTTTCATTAGTGACTGAGTTCAAAATCAGAGCAGAGGCTGTGCATTTTTAAGTTAAACTACACTGATTGGGAAAATGCATCTTTTAGTCAAGGAACTGAAGGAGGGCTGACATGCTGCTCAGTGATTGCTGATGTAAATGAATGGTCATTGACACCATGCATTATTCATCTGACTGAGCTGCCTTTTCATCACATTCTCCCCAGATGCCAGTCAAAGTAACCCACACACACACATACACGCACCTCATCATGCAGTATTCATAAGCATAATGATTATTGACTTCACATTTTTCCTAGTGACACCAAACTGTTTGGAAGTAAAGACGATGTGTTGCTGCAAAACACGACAGCTAGCATTTCAAAATAATGAGGCACAAAATTAGTATCTGAAGAAAAGAATGATGGAAAGACAGAACAAGTACAAGAATGACAAGAATAAATGAAAGAATCGAAAGAGGTATAAACTGGAGCTGAAGGAGGGCTATACTGCAAGGGCAAATAAATTGTGGAGAAGATTATGGGAGAAATAAGGGGAGTAAATAAGTAAATAAATAAAAGTAAATACTAGAACCTCCAAAGAAGCCCAATAACAGGAACACAGGGAATGAAACAAGAATAAAAGAGTAGAAATGAATCAAATAAACAATAATTACCACAAGGTTTCCAAGCCTCAAGATGTTGACTTCTCAGGCATCACAGGCTGAAAACAATCTGGGAAATAATGAGAGTGAGGACGTTTTAAAATAGGACACACACCATTTGCAAAGATACACAAATACAAAGACAAAATAACTGGTGGCAAAAGAACACAATAAAAAACAGGTTTCCTATATCCGAAGTATCTATGAGATTTGACGTTTTTGCAAAGTCAGATTTAATGCTTAAAGGACAATTGTGTAGGATTTAAGGGGATATTGGCAGAAATGGAGTATAATATTCATAATCACATTTTCATTGGTCCATAATCACCTGAAACTAAGAACAGTTGTGCTTTTGTTAGCTTAGAATGAGCCCTTCATCTACATTGGGAGCAGGTTCTTTTCCACAGAGAACCCACGTCTACTTTCCTCTCACTGCCTCTCTCCCACACCACACATATTCTTTCTCTCTCTCTCTCTCCTCCAGAAGCCCCACTGTCTTCAAATATTGCTTTTCTGTTTTTTAATCTTGTTCTCCCAATGAACATGGTTTGTTTGAGTGAAGGAAGAAATCTCTCGCACTCTCTCTCTTTCTTACTTTATCTCTGATAGAAATGCTGGGCCAGGCATCAACACCTAGAAAGCGTGTGGTCGACCATACACGACTAAAAGTGCCCGCAAAACCTGCAAGACATGCAAGGCAAAGCAGCTGAGGGTCAAAAAAGAAATGGCAAAGTTTGATCAGAATCAAGAGAGGTGGGTCCATAACCACCAAGACAACTATGTCCACCAACATACAGAGATTTCTTTAGTCTTGACTGCCGTGAGTAAATACTGAGACAACAGACTGAGTGATGAGTAGGATATATGGCTGCAATTGAATCCTCATCAACATGAAATGAGCAGATGTGGCCACTTTCTCTTTGTTGACAAGCTCATTCTACACACCGGCCCAAAAGTTGCTGAAGTCCACTGTTTCCTCCTGAGCTGAACTCTGATAATGACTGCATTTTTCATGACTGACTGATCATGTACACCAGCTGTTCTAACCCTGAAACAGACTGAGCAGGTGAATCCAGGTGGAAGCTGTGGTTCCTTGTTCATTTCAGCTGTTAGATCTACTTTGGTCACAGAACGCAGGTACAGATGAAAGAGAGGAGGCAGAAGGTTAAAGAGTTTGATGTAGACGACACAGACATTCAAAATTAGGTTGATGCTGAAGGCCTGATGATGAAGCTTTATCAGCCATCGTATTTTCAGGCTGTTACCGAGTCTGTGAAGCTGTCGAAGCAAAATCCACTCTCTCTCTCTCCCCGTGTGTGTGTGTTTGTGTGTGTGTCTCATGAAGAACAAAGCAGGTTTTGATGATAGGCGGTAAAATTATTATTGCGTCATGGGTTCATGAATACCTTTCTCTCTCCCTGTCTGTGTCACTGTAACTGACAGTAACTGTGTGTGTGTGTGTGTGTGTGTGTGTGTGTGTGTGTGTGTGTGTGTGTGTACCTGTGGGGGTGTGTAATTGTGAATACAGCATGTGCGTATGCTGTGTGAAGACCTGTGATGCCTGTTGTTTTGACAGCAAACAGATGGGAGGTTTCCTGCTGATAATTACCCAGATGTGTGTCTGTGTGTGTGTTCTTACTTTCTACTGGTTCATTTTCTAAATGTCCAACTATCCAAACCCCTCACTGAGACACACCACAGTTCAAAAATACACCATGAACACACACCCACACACACAGCACATGCAGAAATAGTCACACCACAGAGAAAAATTAAACTAAGCATACAGACATGAATGTACTTTACTCACAGTGGGATACAGTCAAACACATCAACACATACACACCAACACACACAGCAGGAGGTCTCCCCACTGTGTCTCCGTTTAAATAAAATGTCAAGCATGTGATATTTTCCCCCCAGACCAAGACACATAGCATAATATCCTTTTTGTCTCTTTCTCTCACTCAACCACATTTAATTTAATTTCACAAATTACAGACAAAAATGAAAGAAACAAACAGCACCGGCAGACAGCTAATGCTTACAGAAATAATTTGTTTTCAAGTTGAGTGGGCTTTGAATTAATGAATGAAGTTATTAACAGAACACGAAGACAACAATTTGTCTCTTTGATGAAGTCAAATACCTGAAGGGCAACAGATTGTTTTTGTTTGGCTGTCATAGCACAAAACTCCCATCTAAAATGATGGGGCACTGTAGTTTTTCACAAATGTTACTTTAGCAGGAGAAAATAGTGATTTGTTCTTGGGCTAATTTCATGCGCAAAGTTCTTTCTTCCAGTGAGATTTTTCAATTCTCACACTTTGGCAGATGAACGAAATAAATGTACAGTGTTTCCCATAAAGTTGGAATCATTTTGTTTTCAGACACATTCTTCTTTTTGTTCCTATTTATACACATTGGAAGAGATTGTTGTTGTTGAAAAGTTCTGATGATGAATAATAATCCATCCGCTCAATCAAGTCAACACAGACAAATAATTTGAATCATTTTATCATTTGCTTTTTTTTAATAAAGAGAAAATGTTTGGTTCTTACTGAACACAGAGGGTCAACAGGAGACACCATACTGGCACTTCATCCTCCTGCTCCTGCCCTTGTTAAAACTGAACAAACCCCTCTGCATGCAGTAAAGTTAACAAGCCCCCACTTAAACCCAGAAGCAGGTTTAAGTGGAGGCCAAGACTGAGAAGCAGACAAAGAAAGCAGTAATTTAACCACCCACCATACTTACCCTTGTTAAAGTTAAATAAATCTTCAAGTCAATGTGTAAGACTCTTTAAAGACTCTCAGCCTGCATCCAAATTGCTCCTCCTGATGTGCATGAACAGCAGGGGAACAGGGTATCCATCTCCACTAGGGAATCCTGACCAGGCCTCAGTTACAGTAGGATACAATAAGATAAGCACTCTACCTCTTTTTTTTCTTTACTTCATGTGATACCGTGGATGACTTTCGAATTAATGAATAAGGTGCTACATTCATGGTTAGGTTTAAGCAACAACAATGGTTTCGGTTCAATAAACACATTGACTCCAAAGCCATTGTGAAATGTTTTTGTATTAAACCAGACCATCATCTTTCACTATATTTTCCTATCACAAAAAAATGGAAAATTCCCATCCACGTACATGAATCAGTACATTAAATTAAGTTATTTCACGAACGACCAAACTGAAATACATTAGTTTGAAAGTCGTGCTGTCACGACCATGTACACGAATCAGTACCTTACATTTCATTACTCTTGCAAGTGCTTTAAGACTTGGTTGTTTCCTGAAGGGTCCACACTGACATGGATCTTTACTAAACAAACCAGCTCTGTGTGTTGTTTGCATCAGGATCTCTAACAATCAGCTGGAACTGTTCATGGGACACCAGCTGCTTATGTTTTCAATCACTACAGGGAGCCGCAGGTAGAAGGAGTAAAGTACCTGAGATGATATAATAGTCTCGAAACCAGCTTTTCTCATTTCATGCTTTTCATCACAGTGATGTGACCTGTGAGCAGCGCTTTGCCAATCTAACTGTAATTATAGGTAAAAAAAGAACACTGGAACCAGCGTCACTAAATTACCCATAATAACAGTGCGAAGTACAGTCATAGGAATTATGGCTTTTACACAACACATTTTCACTGGAAAATTTCACTCTGAAAAGTTTTCTGCAAAAGTAAGTTAAAAAAATATAAACCTGAAATAAAACAGCTCTGTGGTCTCTCGAGAAGCAAGGCACTTTCTGTCTGCTGCCATGATGGCGATGGAGAATTTTATGTCAGAATGTGTCTGCATACATTTTTATGTCCAGAGCTAGAAAGTTAACATTACCTCATCTAACGTTAGAAAAGAAAAGACTGCATTTAAAAAAATTTTTAGTACCATCTCAACTTTTCATTCTCCTCGTCTATCTTGACAGGAAATATCTGAAATTTGCTTTGCAGGTACACTTAATGAAAGTGAAGAAATAAGCAGACACAACTAAATGAGGTGTTCTATAGTGTACATGTCACTGTAATAATGTGTAACAAGACAGAGCATAGAACTTCAACACACAAACAGCCATTACTCTAACAATCAGCAAAACAATACACAAATTACATCTGTCTCCTGTCTCTAAATGAAGTTATGGATAAACAAAGGAAGGAATGAAACGCTGAATTCTGGTTCACCAGCTGTGCCATAAATTGCAGCAATCACATTTATCTGAGGGCGAAGTGAAATTTCAGTGCGTTAATATGACACTTATAATCACTTATCAGCCTCATACCTTCACAAACACACACACACACAAAACACCCAATCACACAGAGGCACTGACTCAATCATCAACACTTAAGCTGCCACCCACGGGAGCCTTAAATCACACAAACACACACACACTGATGAGCCATTGTTTGACCTTGGCCAAAGCCACCCTGCTGACAGTGTAAATCTGCTGAAACACAAGGTTGGTTTCATACTACAGACTTATCTGTGTCATGAGGAACAACTTCTCAGTGACTAATGTCATCGTATATATTCTCCTCAAACTAATAATGTACTAATAATAATTTACCACAATATTACCAAAAGGACTGTATTAAAGAATAGCCAGCTTTTATCTCTTAAATTCTTTTACACAAGTCCGTTTTTATGACATGAAAGTTATACCGTAATAGTTTTTCATGACATTGAAACATTTCAGCAACAGCAAAAATTGCCTCCTGCTTCCTCCCACCTGATGCCAGGTTTCAGCTGGACACAAAAACTCTGACACCCACACTGCCCCTCCCTCTGAATTATTCAGCCACAGAGGATCCAGCCCACAGAATGAATTGTCGTCCGGTGATGAGGAAGATTTGAAAAACCCAGACAAAGCTGAGAAAATGTGTGAAGAAGATCTTAAAGGTCCAGATGAGCAATGAGGCAAGTGTGCCATTCAAGACCCCAAGAACTTATGTCAAAAGACCAAATAATCTACTGTGGCCAGTCAAACTTAAAGATGGCGAGTCATTTGCTTAGAAAACATGGAAGTTAAGGATGCAACATGTGCCTACAACTTTCCTTTAGGATCAAAAGCTGAGCTTGGCTGCTTCATTCTGGTTGCTAAAGATATGGACAAGACTGTGAGGGGTCTGAAAGATTTATGTGCACCATCAAAATTTCAGCTTGTTGTCAGTGTAGCTAAGAGTCTTACAGAGTTCTTTCCAGTCAAAATTTTGTACGGAGAACCTTCAACAGCAGTCTAAATTGGATTCTGTCTTAAAGGAGCAATGGGGGGTCCTGATTGGAGATAGTCTTATGAGTTATGATGACTTGGCAGAGAAAAAGGCAAAAAAAAAAAAAAAGCCTAGAACTTTTGGGGAAAAAAAATGGAAGAATATTTTTTCTGTCAGGGCTAACAAAAACTGTACAAAAAAATGAGACAGAATTAGATGGCATCACCCCTCACCAAAAATGTGGTGGCTTTGAGGAATCATGGCAAAATGATAGAAGATTAAGCAAGGGAGGGATCTGTCACAACAGCTCAGTTTAACAGCATAAAACATGACAAACAAGATGGTTCTGGCACAGGTTATTCTCTTTAAGAAGTGATATGAATAAAACTTAAAATCCTAAACTCCTGAGGTCAACTAAATTAAGACAACAGGTTGCCACACACTGCTAATTCCTGGATCTTTGTGGACAAGAGCTGGAACAAATTGCAAAGTTCATGTGGCGTGACATCACCATGAAATAAACAGCATTTTTGGAATGTGCTCGGGCATCTTTATGCTTATATACAGTTGGGCAGGTTCTTTGAATTATTTATCAGCACAGAGTCTCCTATCTTCTTGAGTTTTCAACTGTCTTAAAGGAGCAACCTATATTCTTGAGTTTTCATCTCATTCGAGAGAATAAATTAGAAGGTACTTAGTGTATAAGGAGCTCAAAAGTGGTTTCAAGTCAGTTAGAGTCAATTCACAAAAAGGTACCCACTGTGAAAAACATACCTTGTGTGATTGACACCTAAATCACCAAGAGGTAAAATGTTGAAATGTGTCAGTTCTTCTGTTGTGCTTCCAGGTGTTACAAGAATAAAGATGTTGAACAAGATGAAGTGTATTCTGTAGAAGAATTTTATCTTCACAATTCAGCGCTGTCAGCTGTGTTGGAGGCAGAGATTTAAGATTTTCGTGTTTAAAATATGCCTCCTTTTTCTTATAAAGTAACATCAGATATTTGATTAGACAGAATGTTGTTCAGTTAATGGTTGCCAGCACTGCATGGGAGGTCCTGTTGTCCCTTTACTATGTGTGTCACTGTGACCTGTAAAATAATTTAAGTTGTCCATCAGTTTCTGCAGCAATACCCCCAAGTCAGAGTCATGCACATTTATTATATTCTGGCCACTTAAGCCATTTTCACTCTGAGGTTCACTGGCAAATCTGTTCTCTATGATGTTATGTACTATAGGGAGTTGAATTGTATGTGACACTATTGATAAATGATGCAAAGAGAGACATAGAACTGAGGGGAGGTTGGAGGGGAATCCAATTTCAGAGGACACGGGACATTGGTTGCCACTGTCTCTCTGTGTTTTATATATTTGGCCTCGGAGGCAGCAGCAGTTGGAACGTGTGTCCTCTAAGGCAGTGCCAGTGGTGCCTTTATTTCAGCTTCATAATTTCCTGATGGAGAGAGAGGGAGGCAGAGAGAAAGGAGGGATGGAGAGAGGAAACCAGTTGTAAAAGTGTGTAATAAGACAAAGAGATGTGCACTGAGATGTGACAGGAGGTTACGACTGTGTTTGTGGAGGGGTGGAATAGCAGAGAGGCTGAGTGAGGCAATGTATCTGTCAGCCTGTCTATTTATCTATCAGTTTTATCTTGACTGATCTGATTTAAGGCTACATTGAGGGGCAGAGGCAGATACAAACTGTTAAATGACCAAAACCAGTTTTATTATGAAGCTGTTAGCTATAGTTAAGTCTGGGTTTGGACTGCTGGCTTCATTAAAGCACTACAAGTGCATGCAGTGGTTATAATGTAATATTAATATAAATATAAATGAAGAGGGAAAAAAGGCTTGAAATTCCACCTTACAGTTCAGTAGCTGCTAAGCACAGCATCAAATTGAGTCCAAAAAGGTGAACAGAAACTGTAGCAGATGGTAAAGGCTCATTTGTGCTCAGCCAAATTCATGTATTACATTCCTTCATGCAGACTACAATACTACAGATGGACCCACTGTACAAGGTCATGTGTCTCTTGCATGGCAGTTAGTCCAGTTTTGAAGAGGCTTTACAAGGCACATAAGGAGGGACTGTTTATCCTAGAAAAAGTGGGATTTCTATAATCTAAATGTTTAGTTGTGTACCACGTTTGCAAGAACCAATACTCTGCATTATTAAAAGGAGAACTCAATTTTACACTTAAACGGTTTGCTTGTCATAGAGAGTACTACTGTAAGTGTAAAAACAGGCGTGTAATGTCTTCTGTGGCTCTGGAGGAGCTGTCTGAAAAAATAACTTGAACAATGACATGGGGGTTATTGCTGTGAGACACCTAATTTATAAAAGCAAGCATGCACTGCGAAGTGGGGAAGTGGATGATGTTTTTTGGTTGCATTGTGGAGCCTACATTTTTGGCTGACAAATATTAGGGACTACAAGTCAGAATATTTCAGCCTCTGCTGCTTTGGTTTTTATTGTCCTGTTTTCATCTGTCTCTCATGAGTTCGGCAAATCACTGGAATCAAGTACCTTTACGGTACCTTTAAATCACATCACAGAGACGAATACCAGGAGATTACACTGAAAACAGCCCAGCTGTAGGAAATAAAAGGAAGTAATAGATCCAACGACCCTGTGTTTAATTCATACTGGGTTTATTTAATTAAATTAAAGGGCTTGTTTGTTAAAGCATAAAATAATGACCGTTGAGCAAGACACTTTCACCCCAAAGGTGAGGACAGCCTAATAATACACCTCTCATATCAATGCAACGGGTTTCATACTGCTGCTCCAACACGGAAACTTTCAGTGCAGCATTGGATCAAAGCAGCTGTCATATTTTGATGATTCCCCTTTTTAACTGTAAATAACTGAGATATAACAGTGAGAGTGGAGTAATAGGCAATGCTAATGGTTGAAGAACACAGGGATGAGGTGTAACTTTCAGATGCGTGAAGCCCTGCTTGGCTTTTCCACAGTGAAGTGGTTAGTAATGCAAGCTTGAGACCAATGTGGACATGACAAATTGATCCTGCTTTGAATTCCCCTAAACCATCAGCATCTCATACTCAGAGGAAATAGGACTGTCACGCTTGCCTGATAGATTAAAATGGTCTATATATAAATATATGTATTTACTGAGATACACTTGCCTTCCATTTGATAGCTGTCAGACAGTGAGGCAGCAGTGTGTGTGTGTGTGTGTGTATTAATGTGAGTATTTGTTTCAGCTTGTGTATGTTTGTGCACATGTACGTGTGCCTCCATGTGTCAATATGTATGTGTGCACAGCTGTGAATGTAGCTGTGTGTGTGTGTATCTGGAGGAAGCATGCTTGACATGCAGGAGCTTAACACACTGCACTTTGATTTACTGCTCTCTGCCTCACACACACACACACACACACCTGACAGGCTGCTCATGCATTTATAGATGACAGAAAGGTTTTGGGAAGCAGGCTGGCCCGAGGGCAATATTATTGCTTGCAGATTGAAGGTATAGATGCATGTTGCTGTGCTGGTGAGGTGTTAGAAATGGTCTATGAAAATCAAGAGGATACAGAAGGAACACAAGATAGAGAAGGAATGGCTGGATAAATAACGCAAAAATAGGGGGATCAAGTGAATCGGCAGGGGGAAGCACTACTGGAGTCAGGGAGAAGGAAAATGGAGTGAATGGAAAATGGGATAAAAAGAGAGAGAGAAAGATTATGATCATGCACACTGGAACAAGACTAAGTAATAAACAGGTCTCACACCGTATGTCCATGGAGGACGGGGAGTTTGCAATTTTTTTTTTCTTACCAGACACCAGCTGATTTCACTGGGTAATTCTTCTTTTGTGGTATAGCTGATTTTAAAAAATTGATTAATGGATACAAATGGTCTTAAAGTCCAAATATTGTCCTACCAAACACCAACACATACAGACAGAAACTAATACAATGCACCACATTCTAGTGATTTTTAATCAGAGGAGTAACTGCTCAGTAAAATCAACCATTCCCTGTTTGTAGGGAGACTCTCAGTTCTCCAGGGATATCAAGCATAATGATTTTGTCAAAAATGACTGGTCGACTTTGCCTCTGTTTACATTAGTTTCTCCAAAGCAGGGCAACCCACCTGGAATGTGGTATGAATCAAACATGGTTGCCTTGTGAAGCAAGTAAATTAAGCTGTGAGTTGTTCAGCTTGTTTACCAGAAAGGCCACTTAATGTTGAGCACACTAAATATTAGACAGTCTAAGAAATGGAAAATGATAGACTTCATGTGGAAGAGGAAGTGTGGTGAAAGTAGGTGAAATGAGTGTAGGGATGAGAGGGTGAGAGGCTGGTGAAGGAAAGCCAAGGAATGACAGACAGCCAAAACAAGACATCAAGAGGTCAGCAAAGGGAAGAAAATCAATATCTAATTTTGCCGGCTAACATCCTCACAAACAGCATTGAACCTCGAAAGGTGATTCATTTGGTTGCTTCATTATGCATTCGAGGGAAAACAATTTAGCCCTATGCTTTCCACTCTTTGCAGAGATGAAAACTGTATGATGGATTCATTTTCACTTACCTTGATGCCACTCTGAGTGTTCTGCTTCGGCCACCATTAGTTGATTAAAATCTGTTGGTGATAAGTGGCAATCAGAGAAAATCAGCCAACAGGAATAATGAAACCAGCTATTGTCCCATTGTCAGTCCGTATCCATTGAGAACTTATATTACTGTGTTTAATTTTGTGAAGGACAGGACGAACAAGAAATGAATTTGGTTTTACTGAATGGATGGATAGGAACAGGCAATGGTGATGTGTAGTAAAACCTAATGGAATATGTAATTGTATGTGACAATATATTTTTTTTAAATCATAATATACTACATTTTCAGGAAATTCAGGGATGCGCTCAAAGCTCTAATTGTAAATGATTTAGGACAAAAGAGACTGCCAAATGAATGTAATGTAATATCCATGTAAAGTCCCTCTGTAGATATGGTAGAGTCAGTTGGGTAAACAAAGATAAACAGAGACTGTGATAGACTGTGATAGTGTTAGCACTGAGCCTCAAGTAATAACTAATAATACACTGAGAACATTGGCAGTGAGATTTCCAAAATGTCACTGAACGTAATAGGGTTTTACAGTCATATCATCGACATTATGTTTGCAGAGAGGAGGTGATCGTGCTCACTTCGCACAAACATGCACAGAGTCAATCAGAGACGTTTGCTGTGAAATTAGTTGATCCCAGTGTGACTGCAGCAAGCAACCGCAGCAGAGAGCAGACAACCCTGGAGCACTGACTCTCTTTTTCGTTTCCTCTTATATACGTCACGTGGTAAACACAAGTTGTGCCAGTTGCAGCTATCTGCCTCTGTGTGTGTGTGCATAAGTGTCTGCATGAGGGATCACCTCAATCTGTGAGCAAAAGAGACAATAAGTTCAGTGTTGTGTGGGTGGGAGTCAGACTTGGGGTTACATTGTCTTCATGTCTAGAAGAGTGTGTATGTGGAGGGAAAGCTCAATTCCTTTACTGTATGCAAGACTACTTACTCCTGCATGTGCCCTGCCCTGCGTTTATGGTTAAGGTTAAGGTTAGAGAAAGAGATGTGTTATAGTTAGGAAAAGCAGGTTGTTTTGGCAGCTTTCAGTTGTTAACATGTATAAGTGTGTGGAAGCAGACTGTTTCACAGAATGTTCAAAGACTGTTTGCAGTCTTTGAGGAATTATACAGTCTACAAACTTTGATGGAATCAGATCATCATGTTTGTATTTGGAAAGAAATTTTGACAAAAACTGGAATCAAAACAACCAAGTGTCACAGAACGTGGGTAGAAAATCATTTTATCAAGTTACCATTTCTGGTGGCAATAAGCAACTTCTTGGTTACTTACTCCCCCCAATGTGACTGTATGAAATGATTGGCAGCCATTAGTTAAATAACTACCTGTATATTGTCAGGAGATGTCAACATAAAACACATTTCATGTTTTTTTGTTTGTCACTAATTCAAACTGCCATTATTTGCTAGGTCTATTCTAGTGCATATCTCATTTGTGCTTCATGTATTATTCTGTTCTAATTTATTGTTTTAACTTTGGTGTCCAAGCTGTCAGTCCTGCACAAATTCAACAAGCAGGCACTTAAAGCCATTGTCTTCTGCCTTGTAGAGTAGATATATTAAACTTGATGTCATTAGGCAAATAGCAGGTCTGTTTTCCAGTTGTCTGTCAGAGCTTTGTGGCTGAGCTGTCAAAATTCTAGACATGGCAGTGAAAATGCTGAGAGAAAAACACGCAAAAAAAAGTTGAGCTCCAGATCCCTGCATCCATAAGCAACCAGGTAGGTGATAGATGGACCTGTTTACTCCTTCGGAGAAAAGGATGAAGGGAGGGGAAGAGAGATGGAGGAAAAAGCAGTAAAACTGTAAAGTGAGGTGACATAATGAGACAGAAGAAGCAAGTACAGGCAACGGAAGAGTTGCAAAAATGAAGATGGAAGGGATGGAGGAAGATCTTGATGGTGAGATGGAAAAAGGGAAGGAAGTCAATAAAGGAAAGAAATGTCAGTGAAGAGGAGATGCAATATATAAAAAAGGAGTAAAAACAGAAAGAGAGGAAGGAATCCATTAAGTGATAGAGGTGGCGAGAGACTGAGGTAAAAAAATGGTCCCTGCAGGGAAGAAGAGAACAATGAAGATGGAGTGAGGTGAGGAAGATATGATGGACATAAACAGGGAGAGGAAGACAAAATGGGAGGAGAGACAGAAAGGCTTCCAGGCAGAGTGACAGATGCTTCAATTTTATTTCAATGGAAACTTTAAAAATGATCCTCAAAGACAAAGTCATCAGTCAGGTGTGAGCAGCTTTGCAATTCACCTGTTTGTGTATGTGTGTGTGTGGTGTCATTGCAAAGCACCTGCTGCCTTTCAGCTAATTCTAACACCATATCCACACAAACTGCATAGTGAAAGGAGCACGTCTGCAGTGCAGCAGCAGCTTCTGTGTGCACACTGCTGTGTGATCATACAAGTTCTGGCTGCACTCACAGACCAATATGCATCATCGTGGCTGCTCTGAAAAAATGGAGCTAAATAGACTCGTAACCTAAAATTAGGTCACAGTTACTTGGGTGAAGCGCAGTTTGAACACAAGTCATTATGCTGCCTGTGTGGACAGCTCTATTGATTAAAGTAGAAGGGTTTTTCTCAGGTGTGTGACACAGACCACTGAAAAATGTAACTTAAAATACAAACTCTGTAAACAGTCTGTTATTCTAATCTTTGCGCCTGGATTGTAAAATGGATTTGCAACTGCATTTTAAAGCAGACTTGTCAAAGCTGACATATTTTCTCCTCATAATGTTGTTATGGCGAATGCGTTAGCAAGCTAATATCCATTTACACACACAGCAGACATGGAGCAACATGGAGATTACAGGGCCAGAGATAAATAGAGATTATTTATCTCTGGCCCTTAAATACATGAGGTAAGGGGCAACAGGTGACACCAATTAGGCGGGGCAGACAAACACAAAAGGCGGGAAACTAGACAAAGACAGGAAGTAGAACAAGACAAGATACACAAGGGCTATGACTTCAAAATAAAACCGGAACTACTAACCTAAACTAAATCAGAGTCCAAAAAGGTCCAAAAGTCCACAAAAAGAGTTCAAAACAAAACAAAAGGGTTCAGAAAGATTCTGGGAATCGGTTGTTACTAGACAAGAAGTTCAAACTCATTAACTCTAAATCATTTAGGAAATTATGTGGGCTTACAGCTTTAGTAGATATGAGATGGAGTACACAATGAATTTTGTCACTATAAGGATTCTCCTGCATTGCGAAAAGAAGATTTCTGACAAACATTACAGTTTCGAAAGATGCATTCAAACCAGGCTGATGATTCCTGGAACTGGGTTTATTGCTGTGCTGGTAATAAAGGAGCTTTCATCTGCTCTTCTGTTGCTTTATTTCATACTGGTACAAATTTGAATACACTCACACAAGTAACTTTTTAATTATATCCTTTTACACCATGGTTTCATTTCTGCAACTGTGCTCCACTTTTTAGTTTTTGCATCACATATAATGAAAATATCATTTCCAATGGTAAAATCATTTCTGTCTAACTGCAGACAGCTCTGCTTTCTGAAAGTAGCTTTTAATCAATACAATCAATATAATCAAGCAGTTGTTGATGATCAACACTGCCTTCCATTAAGTGATTCTGTGTCTTTGTGTCATGCATGTCTTGAACTTGAACTGAATTCAAAACTATATTAAGTAATATTTTTAATATTAAGACCTTTATTTTTTTTTACCAGTTTAATTCTCTTTTCTTTAATCTGTCTTTGTCATTGACCTGGTTTCTCCTTGCTTGCAGATGGAAATAATGAGACCTCGGAGCAATTTTTCTGCTCTATCACCTTGTTCATTACAGCATGATAATGGCAAGATGTCCAATACTGTACACGTAACACACTAACAGATATATATAGAAGTAGATGGTTGCATGTTTTCTATAGCATAATAGTATTAAGATGTCAGTTTCAGTGAATTTGTAAAATTTCATTTGATTACTGAAATCCATCAGCCTCCACACAAACAAATATTTACTCACAGCTCCTGCCAAAAATCTGAAGAGACACTTCCTCCATTATCTCAAATTATAAACAGATGTCTCCATTAGTGTCTTTCATTAAGTTCATTATTTGATCCAATTCAGTGCACATAGAAATCCATCCATCCATCCATTTTCTACCGCTTAATCCGTCAGGGTCGCGGGGGAGCTGGAGCCTATTCCAGCTGACAATGGGCAAGAGGCGGGGTACACCCTGCTCATAAAACTAAAGAAATGTTGGAAAAACTTGGATCAAGAAATGTTAGAAAAACTTGGATCATTAGTTTACTTACTTTTTTATTTCAGGCCATGTATAATATTCATTTAATATTCTGTTATTATCAGTTACCACTGTGAAACTATTTCAGGCAATGTATAATATTCATTTAATATCCTGTTATTATCAGTTACCACTGTGAAACTATTTCAGGCAATGTATAATATTCATTTAATATCCTGTTATTATCAGTT
>JBBMJY010000003.1:5113037-5125006 GCA_037833715.1 Toxotes lorentzi
ACCACCAGGTTACCACTGTGAAACTAGAGAGTGGGATTCTGATCTTTGGGGGATGGCAAAATGAAAAGTTGTGTGTCATCAGCATATTATTGGTGAATGAATGCATGAATGAAAAGCTGTTTAGCAGCAGAGTTGGATGTTCATTCTCAGATTGGCAACCACTGACATCATGCAGTATTAAAAATACTGCTTCACAGAGATTCATATTGAAGCTATGACCAGAAATATATTTTCATATAAATACATATAAATAATCAATGTCATTGCCTTATCCTGTCGACACTTGACAGCGTAGTTTCAGGCAAACCTTGTTCTGGCAATGTTTTTATCAGGGAAGTTTGGCTGTGCACAAAGGAAATCAGCACCAGGTTATGTAATGGATAGGTCACAAAAATGTCACCATAGACAAATCACACTATGCTTATTACTCATTCACTAATTAACTTTATGTTACTACTCTTAAAGCAGACTGGCTTAACCTAGAATGTGTGGAATTCTTCAAGTGAGCCTTTGGATGCATGTGTGTGTGTTCGCATTATGTTTCTCAGTCATGTAAGTATGTCTGTGTGTTTGTGCACGTGTAATGCTACTGTAAGAACTGCATTAAACCTGTGTCTGCCCTGTAAATCTGCAGTCGAATACACTGAGCCAAGATCGGCCCGGTCCTAATCCTCCGATCTTATTTTCATGATAATTCAACATTCACTAAATGTGTGTGTGTGTGTGTGTGTGTGTGTGTGTGTGTGTGTGTGTGCGCGTGTGTGTGTGCACACAAGAAAGGGAGAGAGACAGAACAAAGATACCCAACATGCTTCACATGCACTAATCTCAAAACATTCAGAAAAAGATGCATTTTATTATTAATTTTGCAGCTTCAGTACATCACTTGATCCTCATCTTAATCCTGTTCCGCAGAACACGGCTGTAGGGACACATCTATGGTAAATAGACACATTTCTCCCAGCACCTGCTTCATGACCTGAAGGGATGATGTCCATCCGATTAAGGATTTTTGCTGTTGCATAATATTTCAGTGGAAGACAAAGCCTAGAAGTAGTTAACTGATTTTATTAATCCGTGTTTCCTGCAACAACACCTAGACACACTCACACACATTGGCTAAGGCTGTAATACTGTTCACATGCTGATTCAGTGATCTTCTTTATGGTTTATATTTATGGTTGTTTTTGATTAATTAAAGCAGTGGGTGATCATAAATTGCAGTGTGATGTCCATTCAATTAATTGGCTGTAACAAGCGGACATAAAAAAAATTATGAGTTCACCTGGCACATTGTGTTTATTATTTCGTGAGAAGGAAATGATATAAAACCCTGGAATAGTCTGTGGAAAAGTTGACTTTTGGGGTTCAGTCTTCATCTCTCACTCCACGTTTCCCCTCTGGATCAAAACTATGAGACAATAATGTGGAAGGGGAAAATGAATATTTCACAGCTTGTCTGTCTGCAATATATCAAGATTAAATTTTGCTCCCTGCACCCCTACAGGCACAACTGCTGCATCTGAAGCAGCAGCAACAGAGGACCAGAGAACAACAATAAAAACTCAGAAAGAAAAATACATTTTTATAGAAGAACTCAACAGAACTGATCGCTCAGGTCTATGGTGTTATATATGTTAGTGTACTTATATGAATCATGTTGAGAATATGAATTTCTTAGGACAAATCTGTTCAAATTGTTGCATTGTGTGACTTGCCTCATCTGAGTGTGTGCAAAAATACACATTTAAAACTAAGAAGTAAGAACAAAACTAAGAATATGCAGCTTTGTTAGCAGCTCTGTGAGACATTCAAAAGCTGTTGAGGCATTTCACACAAAGCTATATAAACCTGATGGTGCTGCCAGAGGAAAAGTCAGAGGATCATCAAATTCATCAGGGATCACTCTCTGGGAAGCATGGATATCTGTGCTAAATTCCATGGCAATTCATGTAATACTTGTCCAGACAAAAGCCAGTGATGCTGAAAGTAAAGTCAGGGGATCACTACAGTCAGTAGGATTCATCATCTGTGACCATGAATGTCTGAATTTCAGGAAAATTCATCCTAAAACTGGTGAGGTGCATCAGTCTAGCCCAAGGTGGAGGACCGACAGACAGACCAACACTGCCATCCATAGGGACACCACTAACATGGCTGAAAACAAGTCATTTTCCTAAAACACATTCTTTTTCTCACTAAACAGAACTACCCCTACCCCTCAATCTCCAGCTTCATACTGTATGTCCCTGTTATTTTAAATGCCTGTCAAACCCTTTTTTCCTACACTGTTCACTTGATTATCATCTGTTATCATCCTTGTCGACATCAGTGAAGCGTGATTTGGATTTCATGTGTAATTACATAGTACATCTTTTTTCCTAATCTGACCAAAATATGCTCATTAGCAATTGTGAGCTCACCCATGTCCCCAAGTGCACACACATGTACTTACACAAGTGCAGACAGGAGCACACTGACACACAGTAACACACTTCTTTTAGCAGCATTACAGCACTTTTTCTAAGCTGTCACACTTAATAACCACTCAAAATGTCCTGATCCTGCCGAATGAGACAATGGCACTGAAATGGTGGAAAAGCTGTTCGTATATTAGTCACACTGAGTACAGATTCTGACAGACATTTTTCTCTTTTGCCACTACTCAGAGACAGAATCTTTAATCACAAACTACAACAAATGTTTGAAAGTTGACACATTATTATATCACTCGCATGGCACAAAGTGTATTTTTATGCAAATAAAGATATATTAATCCTTGAAAGCAAATTTCATGAAATTTCTCCTTGCAGTTTTTAAGTTTCCTTAAAGCAGAAAGTTTTTGTCAACAAACAAGATTATGCAGTGGATAAGATAAATGTCCATCATGGATCCAGACACCAGACAGATGTGTAGTAAAACTATTCGCCTATTGTCAACTGATGACTATTCAGAGACCCATTTAATTTGATAAGGAGGGAGAGACATATATGCACATATCACCTACACAAACCATGACTGACCTAAGAAAACAACTAATTTACTCTTTTTTTGCTATAGGGAAGCACGTAATATAGGGGGAGTTGTATTTTTATAGAGGGAAATGGCTAATAGACACAGCGAATAGATCACTCAGACCTACAATGAAAAGACCAGCCTTTAATAATACAATGCTCAAAAACCTGATGCTCTGCCTCTACCCTAATAGTTCTGTATAAATGCCACATATATTGTGTAGTGCTGCCCACAATAGCTCCACTTATCATTGAGGTGACAGTCACATAATAACATGGCTCTGTGGCTAATGACTCCCACACACTTAGGGCTTAAAATGTATTTCTCTTCGGCTGTATAACTCCTGCCCTCCTCCATCTCAAACGTGATGGTATAATACATCCAACAAAGGCAATTATTCATGGGTAATGACTAGCAACAATGTAGATGGACTTGTTCTCAGCCCACAGGCAATATCTCAAAAATTAGTTGTATTCTATTGTTTGCTTTCAAGTAAGAGCTTTTCATTGGGACGCTGAGTGTTCTTGTCTATAAAAATGTGTAATTTGCATCTGGTGCTTTGGTTTATTATATTGTATTTTACTATATTGGAGCTTTCTATCACAAAGATATATAACCCTCAGAAAAGAGGAGTAAGTAGTTTAAGATTTAACCTTATTAGGAAATTTTCTTCGTGATCAGTTATATTAAGTGTGTAAGTAAGGAAAGCTGGTGGGCCACCGTGTACAACACCAGGAACCCTGGAACAACTAAAATAACTGGAATGCAGTTGATTTCAATGTTATCAAATACACCAGTGTTTTTCCTGCAATAAAAAAAGCCAAAATGTCTGGTTCATGTCCCCCAACAACAAGTTCCACTGACTAAAACACCAGAAAATCATTTCTAAACTTTCAAAATGCTCACATTCATGCTCCAAAGTAGCAAAATCGTTACAGTGTCATTCCGTTTTGGTTGCAGTGTCTTTAGTAAGCTTACAGGTAATGTCTACACAGTTGGTATAATTGACTGGGGGTGAATACACACAAACAGTAAAGACTTCAAATTTGCGCTGACGTCCCAGATGGAAATCAGCCTCTGCCAAAACCCATCACACAAGGTGATCATTTGCTGTGCTTATTCAACCAAAAAAAAAAAAAATTAAGAATGTTGCTACAAGAAATGACTGTCTGCCAAAGTGGACAATTGATTTTTGCTCTCCGAAATAATAAAAATATTAAAACATTCCACAGGAGGAGAAGGAAAGGAATATGGAGGAGTTTTGTCTCAGAAGGCAAATGAATGGGAAAAGACAGCACAATAAGAGAATACAGCTGTGCCGAGGCCTTGATGGTTTGAGGAAACAGTATCTTAGAATGATCAAATAATCAAAGCTTTTAATTTCCTAGATTAAAGAGACATTCAGCCTAAATTATGTCCTCACTCTAACATGCTAATTTCTGCTAATGAGCATAACAGGACTGATGGGATTTGAGGCTGAATAAAGCAAACTACCAACTTGAATGTAGATTTAGAAAAAAAGACAGATGCTGTGTATTATCATGTATCATGTCAATGTGGTTTGTTGCATGTTGTTCGTCCCAGGAACTCACCAGGGCAGATTTCCTGTGTGAGCTCTCGGTCAGTGTGCCTCTTGTTTGCCAACCTGTCAGGTAATTAATTGTATTCACCTGTTGTCCCAGATGGAAATCAGCCTCTGCCAGAGCCCATTTATGAGCTCAGTTCATGCCAAAAAAAAAAAAACTGTTGGGGTTTGGTTATCAGGCAACAATTCCAGCTATATCATCGTAGGTGGCACTGAGCCCATTGCAGGATGACACATTACTAAGAACATTTTGGTTTTTAATAAGTTATGGTTATATGGTAATTTACTAATTCAATCCCCCACTGCTGCTGTCTGTCTATGCTAAATAACTAAATTTAAGACAGAAATGCACTATTTTTAATTTATGTAGTAAGAAACTTGTTTGTAAAATATTCATCACAGGTCTCAATACAGCAGGCATTACAATTAGCCATGTTAGCAGCTAGTTCTTATAGTATTACAATAAATCATGTTGTGCTATATCCTTAGCCAATAGTTCGAGAAGAAGAGATAAGAGCACGTCTTTACGGTTTTCAGTATTTCAATGTTGATAGAAAACATTGTTTGGACACAACCCAAAAGGCTGCTGTCGCTGATGAAACAGCACAGGGCAAAATAGCAAAGAGCTTGACAAAATTGCAAATGGAATGACTGAACAATCTGCCACTATCGGATACGACAGGCTTGTCCCTGATTATGCAGCCAGACAGAAAACTACAAATATTGAATACCTGCTGGGCTCTGAACCCTGATCAGTGGAGCAGAGGACACTGAACTGTAGGATTAACAGTCTGTAATCAGGGTGATTATCAAATCCTGTAATTGATATCTTTTGTGCTGGTGGAGGAAGTTTTGATGTTGTGGCATCATTTCTCTGTCCTTTCTCTTCTTCATTCTCCCCTTTCCTGCTGAGCATCTCCACAGAGCTCACATGTTTTTCTTTCATATTTTTTTCTTACATTTCATTACTCCCCTCACCTGCTAAGGTCTGTCCCTGAGGACATTGTGGCAGCTGTGTGTGTGTGTGTGTGTGCGCTTACATGCCTATCCAACGGTGGACCTCCCAGTCACTGCACACTCAGTGAGCCAACAGGCGAGACAGAGTGCAAGGCCAATGCAGGTCCATGACTGCATCAGCAAACAGTGTTGCAGAGACACACAACCTCTGAGTGGCCCTGTTACTCCAAAGCTTTTCCATTTGGCCAACATGACCTGAGTGAAATGGTTCCAGCACCAGAAGTGAAAACATAGAAGGTCTAACTCAGTTCATAGCTGCCTGACCAAATCATTCAGGGTGTCACAATAGTGGTCCACACTTGGTGAGTAGCACGACAGTCCACTGTTGGTAAGATAGGAATGTAGGTGTGTGGAAAATAGGTGCGTGTGTGTGTGTGTGTGTTTGACTAGAGCAAAGGACATCTTGCCATTTTCATGCTGCACTGAACTGTGGAAGATGGCTCAAAGGTCAAATTAGTTCCATTTAAAAATAAGAAAAGGGAAAGGCTATGCGTGCGTGCGTGCGTGCGTGCGTGCGTGCGTGCGTGCGTGCGTGCGTGTGTCAAAGGGAACCAATAACATTTATCACCTTAATGTTAGTTTGAGCTGTTTTATGGCATTCATAGAGCTTCAGCAGATGGCACGATGGGCGCCTCCCTGTCATCATATTGTTTGCTGTCCTGTTGGTTAAAATAGCTTGGACCATAAATGACTGATGGTGATTGCTGCATATCTGTGAGTGTGTGAGTGAATGAGAGAGAGACAGAGACAGAGAAGGAAGCGGGGAGACGGGGAGAGAGAGAAATCGAGCAATAAATTACATGTTTGTGTGCAACCTTTAAAAAGCAATAGTTTACTTGAGTACTTTTTAGTGTGTGTGCGTGCGTGTGTGTGTGTGTGTGTACGTGCGTGTGTATGGATGTTTGTTTGGTTAAGTGAATGAGCTGCTGGGCACTGTTTCAGCATCATGACATCATTTGCCCTGAGCAGAGTCAAGAGCATCCAAAACTGTTTTTCTTGTCCAACAGGGAAATTATTATAAATGTGTTGGTGTGTGTGTGTGTACATGTCATTGTGTGTACACACACACAATGAAGGGCTGGGGCTAGGCATTTAGTTGTGGCTGGGTAAGGGGCTAGGAAATGCATTATGTCTGTAAGTGTCCTCTCAACTATAGAAAGACCAATGCGTGTGTGTAATATGTTTTTGACAACCATCTAGTCTGGAAGATTGTGTTCCTCATCAACACACTGATGAGTGATGAGTGTGTGTGTGTGTGTGTGTGTGTGTGTGTGTGTGTGTGTGTGTGTGTGTGTGTGTGTTTTATGGGACTAAAGTACAGAATGTGCTTCAGTTGTGGCTCTGGCCAAACCTGCAACTTAGAATAAGAGATAAAAATGTGTTTTATTATACGGGAACAGAGTTGTCAGTCTGAGGCCACCATTAAAGCTGCTTTCACCATCTCCAAATTATGGGTTTCGGTGGACAGAGAACTTTTCAAACAACACTGAATGAAGTTGACACAAAAGCAGTTTGAAATGTTTCCTGGAAAATAAAGCCAGCGCGTGTGAGAATGTTTTTTGTACTGGGTTATGCAAAGCAGGAGATTTAATTTAAGAATTAATGCAGAAAGAGAGTAAATCCAGCGGTGAGATGATGTCACAGTTTGGTTTGGGGCAGACAGGTTATGATGATCATGAAAATGAATCAGGGTATGGGGATAATGGGGGATGATTCAACTTCAGTCTGATTTCACTCCAAAGGAGTTCATATTGTTTTAATTGGTAATGGCATGTTTATTCTTAAGGTTAAGGTCATTTGTTTAGAATAGTTAGTCTGTTTTGTAACATAAATGAGATGGATTAGCATCTTTATTTTTCTCGGCCATTAGAATGATAATCAAACTGAATTGTCATTTCATATCACCTCATTTATCCAACATGACATTGTGCTCATGCTAGTCAAGTCCTGGAGGGGAAGTGTTTTGTTGCGTTTTGCCTTGTGGCTAATGACGTACGTTACTTTTAATGGACATACAGTACTGTGGAATTGTTGTAGGCACTAAACCAAAATGAGGAGGCTTTCAAAAATAATGCCATGAACAGTTTTTATTTATCAATTATCTACATACAAAGTGATGTAAACAGAAAAAACTAAATAAAACCATTGTTTGTGCATTTGTTTACTTGTTGTTCTTTTGCTTAAAGGTGTTCCTCTACTTAGTTTGTGCTGAAAATGATGAGATTAGTTTGACTATCATGTGCTGAACCTGTGCAGTTATTTAATTGGGTCTGTATAGCAGTTTTCTCTCATGGCATTAAGCTATCAAGTAGATTTCCTGTCTAATTTGATCCTGACACGATGCAACATAACATAAAACTCAGTGAAGACTATGTCCTCTCAGCTATGGTCCCACACGTTATCTCTGATTTAGAAGTTTGAGACTGTCGATAAAACTGTTGTTAAAGACCCTATGATGGGAAGCACCCACTTTGAGCCAGTGTGCCTGAAACGTTGCTGAAAAAAAATTGTATGCATGCTCTGCTGCACAAATATAGGTTTTGTAATAGAAATATTACTACAAGCCAAATTCAAAATCACAATGTCAGGAGTTACATGACACGCACCCTCACCCGCTTTGCCCCCACCCTGGAGTCTATTTTAATGATAGTCTGTGAAGCATTAGCGCTGAGGGAGTGTCAAAGCCCTGCTCAGCTGTCAGCGCTCTTCTGTGAAACCAGAACGTGACTGTAATTACAACACTTGTCATTTATGGAGAAAAGACCAGAACCAGACACTGAGAAGAGGACAGAGAGGCAGCAGAGAAAGAAGAGTCAAAAAAGTAAAGGCTTATGCTTTATTGGCTTTCTGCAAAAATGCATAGTAAGGATTATGTTGCATGTGTATATCAGCTCTGAACTCAGAACTCTCAGAACTGAAGAAGCCTCTTGGATAAGAGATAAGAGTGAGTGTCATGTTGTATCCACTGCCAAATGTGCACAAATAGTTTTTGTCATTTTTTGGCTCCACTGGATGTGAAAAAAGCCTGGGGTGGTGAGGGCAGCTCCCAAATGAAAAGCTGAGGTTCACTCTCAGTACGAAACAGGACGTTGCATAGAAAGAATAAATATGTTCAGTCAACCTTTTACTTGTAAGTAAATGTTTCAAATTACTCTCACAGAGAGGATGACACTTCCAGCAAAAAACACGAATCTGATTCAAATCCAGAAAGAAAAAGTGATATAAACGCAGCAAATCTGGGAGCACTGACAGGTAATTCTGCCAAGATGTGCATGTTTTCATTATGCTTTGTAACTTATAAACAAATGTGTAATTTTCACTCGCTTTGCCCAGTCCTCCTCCTCCTTGGTAAAACTACATTACTGGTCTCCAATATCGGAACATGTTGCTGGTGGTCTGATGACCCTTCACTGTCCCTGACCCTGAGTGGGGGAAACCGGTGCTTCCAGCCAGGCTAACAGACAGACAGACGGACAAAGAGAGGATAACAGGATTAGTTTATGGTGGTTGTGATTCACTGATCTTAATTGTATTCTACATGGTGTGGCTCAAAGCTACATCTCTCCATGTCAAAGAGAATTAAAGTTACAGGAGTTCAAAGTAACTTCAGTGTGCGGCTGCGAAGCCTTCAGCTCTGCACAGTTCCACTTTTTTCAGCCTGCTAACTCTCCTTAGCCTGGTTTCCACTGCAGGCCAGGGCTTACTTATTACACTGGTTACTATGAGAGGGCAAAACACATTTAGAAGATGTTTTCTAATACACAGGTGCCTCTGAGCAAGGCTCTAAACTCCCACCTGTTTTATTGGCGATGCTAAATAAATAAATAATTATTAACAAACTATCTTTTGATTCCTCTGCTGGCTCCATAGAGGCTCTGCATAAGCCCTGCCTATCCCTGATTAGCCCAGTTTGGTCCTTTGGTGAAGATGTGGCGATTGTTTTGGTGCTGATGAGGCTAATCCTGTTTGGGAGGCATTTTCATACTGAAAGTGGAAGACCTTCTGCATCACAGTAAAAAAAAAACGCCTATCTTCTTTCTTTCTCAGTATCTGTCTCTCCTTTACTTCTCTTTGCTTTTCATTTTTTATATTACATCTCTCCATTCCTGCTCTCCCTCTATCCCCTCTCTTCTTGCTCTTCACACAGAAGGAGTGTTTTCTAGGGAATTATCCTACAACCTCTACATTTCATTGAAAGGCTTTCATTCTGGATAATTAAATTCACAGAGCTCAACAATGACCCTGACACACCAGTGTGCAGTAAGGTCAAGGCTTTACACTTCCTCAAGCAAGCCTTCAAGTTGCTGCCAAGAAAAGGCTTTCAAAACCTTGCTCTACAGCTTCCATTAATTTTTCAAGAATGTGCATTTAGGGGAAGAAAATGAAGAAGAGGAAGGAGCCATACCATTTTATGGCTGAAATTATGTTCAGATATTAAGTTACAAAGGCTTAGTGTTATCAGAGGAAATCTTTGTCTGCATATATTACAATCCATATTTCAGCAAAGAAAGATGGACATGTTTTGCATGGCAGATTTGTAATCCCTTGGACGGTTGTTGCAGCAGGCTGGGATAACTATCAGAGCCGAGTGTTGTTGAATTGCTTTAGGGTTAAAAGCAGTCAAGCTGCAGAGGAGAGAAAATGGAGGGAGGGTGTGGGACTTTATGTAACCTGACATCACAAGTGCTTTCCTGTAAAGTTGGCCCCAGCAGCTACGCTAGAGGTGTGTGTGTGTGTGTGTGTGTGTGTGTGTGTGTGTGTGTGTGTGTGTGTGTGTGTGTGTGTGTGTGTGAGAGAGAGAGAGAGAGAGAGAGAGACTATTGAGGATCACCCTTCTGCTGATGACAGGGAAGATTAGTTTGTCATATCAGACATTAGTTAATTCTTATCCTGTCCTATCATTAAAGATGCTGACAGTTGAATAAAGCTGGTACAAAGAAAGATAGATTTGATGAGTGTTCTCTCAGGTCCCACTGCAGTGATATTACCTAAAGACATACAATGAATTGTACTTACACTGGAGTTTATTTCTCATTTTAATCATGTCCTGTAAGATACATCCATCCATCACATCCATGTGAGCAGCTCTGTGAGGCTGTACGTCGATGCTGCAGTGTTTTGAGCTAACTGATAACATCAACAATACCAGTGTTTGCCAGTTATAATATTTACCACGTTAAGCACTGAACCGCTGGATTCCACTGGGTGCGGGTCTATGACGTTGGGTCTATAACATGGTTTTGTTCTGTCCTCTGCACAGCTCCATACCCCACTATGTTTTAGAAGTGGAGCATCTTGTCTGCCTGATTTTGTTGACTCTCTTGCTTGATTTTTGTGCTTCTACCATGAGTCCATGGTGCAAATCCTCTGACTGGTTGACTTCTGGCCTGGTGCCACCGGTTATCACGTTGATATAGTGATGTGATATAAAATCAGGTGTCTACATATTTTTATTTTGAAAAGTGACAGGATGCTCTATGCCTTTTATGCATCTGACTTCCTGTCTAGTATTACGTGATTTTACGTTTCAGAAGAGGCAGAGAGCCTCTTCTGAAACACACTGCACAGCATCTGTTGGAATCCAGGGGGGTAGAGGAAGATTACAATACAATACAACACATTTTCAACACATCGGTAAAGGATGAACTGTAAAATCTTCACCTTATACAAATGTATCTGCCACACTAATGAAGTCCTTGATCTTTATTATACTTCCTGAAATGAAGCTGATCGATGAATCGGCCCTTTCAGTCCTCAGATCAGTTTGATTTTAATAAATACACTCCCAAAACTAAAATCATCTTACAGGTGTTACAGAGAGGGACCGCTTTGAAAATTCAAAATTCTCTTCCTCAGCTTTGAACCCTCTTTCTTGTACATTTCTACTTTCAGCCTGCTCGGAAGGGCTGTTGTGATTCGAGGAAAGGATAATCTTTTATCTGAGGAGATTTTACTAAGGACGCAGTATGTCTTCTGAGGACAGAGCGCTCCTGTTGGATGCAGAACGTGTTCCTACTAAAGGGAAATGATTATGGCTGTAAAACATTCTCTCCTGTAGCCCAACAGCCATTAACTGTTGGATTTGAGCCATGTGTCACAAAGAGGATGTTTAAAGAGACTGCTGGTTTTTATGCTGCATGAGTCATTCTGGATGCACTGAGAAATGTGAGGGGTCCTCTCTGCATTCAGTATTGATCTGGTTTGGCCATGACTAGATTAAAAATATAGCTTAGGTGCAGTGTTACTGTGAGTGTTTGAGTATGTGGAATAATTCATAAAGGTGTGTGTGTGTGTGTGTGTGTGTGTGTGTGTGTGTGTGTGTGTGTGTGTGTGTGTGTGTGTGTGTGTGTGT
>JBBMJY010000003.1:5162683-5181895 GCA_037833715.1 Toxotes lorentzi
TGTGTGTGTGTGTGTGTGTGTGTGTGTGTGTGTGTGTGTGTGTGTGTGTGTGTGTGTGGTGTGTGTGTGTGTGTCTGCATGGATGTGTGTATCTGACATTTAGTTTTGCATTTTAGATTTCTTCACCCAGCAGGATGAAACAAATTCTCTACCTCTCTTACTTCTTTTATTGTCTCATCCATCCTCTCCGTTTGTTCCCTCCATCCATGACTCCTTCCTCTCTTTTACTGCAGCACCATGGTAAAAAATCTAATTCATTAAGTGTGTTACATTCCAACTGGATGTGTAGAGGATACGGGGACAGCAGCCACCAAGATGTTTTAAAACAAAGTGACACCACAGCAAGATTTTAACCTGCAGCTATGGAGCTGTACAGTCTTCTCAGGCTTCATTCAGCAGCACACAGCTCCCTCTCAGGGACCGTGTGTCTGAATAACTAATTAGCCACAGCTGCTGCAGTGAGCAGGAGACGCTGGCATGTGGAAGGACATCTGGTGGGCAGGTAGAGAAACACAAGTCCTGAGGGAGAACAGGAGAAAAGATGCATTAAAAAAAACACAAGTGCCTTCGCTTGGAAATGGCACAAGACACATGAATGTAATTAGACTTTGTGGAATAATTTTGTCTGTTTATTGTGTGTCTGTTTGTTCCTGCTCTTTTCCACCTCTACAGTCAGTGAGTGTAACTCAGTTGTTGTTTTCCTCTCCAACAGTTTATCATGATATTCAGTCCAAGTTCAAGAGGACGACGCTCCGCATGAAGAAGCAAAACAAAGGTAAGTCTTTATTCATTAAGCAATTAGGTGACAGTATCAATGTTAAAGGATAAGGTTGGTGATATTCTTACCAACAATGCATTAATCTCTCTGTATTTTACATGGTCCTCAGACTGGGTCTTGTAGTTTCAATCTAATGTTACTGAAACAGAAGTATAAATTGCCTTTTATGTGAGGGGGCTAGAAAGCGTATTCATTTAATAGTATCTCTGTTTTGATAGAAGACTTTATATATCGTCCACAGCGAATGTCCAGCCATGGTGAAATCAACATGTGCATAATATTTGTGCTTGGCTTTCTGTGTGTGTCTCTGCAGGTTATGGTCTGCACTGCCACCGGGCCATCATCACTCTGTGCAAGCTGATAGGCATAAAGGACATGTACTGCAAAGTGGAGGGATCTATCAATTACCTCAACATCACCAGGGCCCTCTTCACTGGCTTAGCCAATCAGGTAAGGTTATTTTGTCCCATGTCCCGTGCAATAAAGGGTGGTCATAAACACTTTGGTACAGATCATTATGAAGCAGGTTTGTAAAGGAGAGGAAAACAAGGTGTTAAAAGTGGCACGGATCATTTTAAGCAGGTTGTACAAAAGTGTAAGGTCTCTTACGACAGCATCTCTGTGAATGCTGTAAACCCAACAATGGCATTTCATCACCTTTTTAAGCTGATTTGTCTTTTTAGCAGAGAGTTTCCTATTTACACATCTAGCAGGGTCATGTTTGTCTCCGTCTGTATCTGATGAATGTAAGTTCAGTGTTCACTCACCTCCTCTTCTTCTGCCTCCCTGTAGCAAACCCACCAGACTCTGGCCGACAAAAAGAAGCTCCATGTCGTCGAGTATCAGCCGGAGCGAGGCCTGCTGCCTGTGGTGGTGGCGAGCCCTAAAGAGGGGGCTCGGCCCGACCCAGAGCCCGAGGATGAGATCCCCAACACCCAGCTGAACTGGGACGACGTGCGTGCAGCACAGGGAACCAAACGCTCGATTTGGGCGGGTGTCAAACGCACCATCTGGTAGGGCGGGAGTGGGATGATGACTGGATCCGAGCACAGGACAGATGATTGGACTGATAAAGACCAAAGGTGTCTAATTTTGGCTTAGCTGAGAAAAGCTGAAATTATATCCAGCAGAATATTCAGTTTTTAAATAAGCAGTTGTTTTGCCAGCCAAGGATGAAAGTTACGTTTGTCAAACTGCAGAGATTTGGCTCCATAATTCTCCGGATACACCCCACAAAAGGCCAATGTTCACACTGAGTAAAATGTTAATGCCCTAGACAGAAGTGTTTCTTTTCTAACTGTGAAAACATGTGGAATAGTTCCAGAGAACAGTAAGAATAAAATCAAAATCTGTTGAAATCATTGTGTTGTTTACCTTTCTTCTTTTTCAGGCATTAAAAAATGAATATCTCTAAAATAATTACAGCAGGGACGCTGCCTTCTTCTACCATAACAGAAAGGTTAGAAGTTTAATTCTCAAAATCGTCCAGTTTTAATCATTAAAAGTGATTTTTCCCTCAACAGCAGACCTTCACACTGAGCTACTGATTGTCAGGATGAAGAATGAATTGAATTGACTGAAATTTCTAGGCAACATTGAAGGTTAAAGAAAATCTGAAAGGGGAACCAGACTGTTAACCCCTGTAGAGGGTCACTGACAATCAAGGACAAAATAACTTTTTCTAGTACTTGCAGCATTGCCACCTCAGAGGTGGAAATTTTAGAGGAAAAAATTTAGTTTTTTAGTTTTTTGTTTTTTTTTTTTGTTTTGTTTTTTAACCTGTCTGTTTGAAGGAATAGTTTGACCCAAGTTCATCCCAGGAGTAGTTCAGACACCCACAGGGATTAACAGTGTGTGATTCCTTCAAATATGGTTCCTTTGTGTTTTTATGTTCTGTAAAGAATCACCAGGGGGAATCCTTGCTCCACTTTCTCCACTGAAGTTCACTGCACACAGTGCTTACAGTGCTTAAGCAGGGTTGTGGTTGAATATTCATCAGAGAGACGTCCTACATATTTCATTATTGCTCTGAACTACAGCCCATTAGCTGAAAATGGACTTGAAATCAAATTCGTTTTATGACATTTTTATTTTAAAAGGGTTTTTTTTTTTATTTAATTTTAATAAAATCTTAAAACGTCAACCTGATGCTGGTGCAGGAAAAGTAAGGAGAGTTCATCCTCTGAGAACCGTGAATGTTAGCTGCAATCATTGAAAGTTTCCTTTTTCCACTCAGTCTCAGAAATGTTTCTTCTGCTCCCTCAGGTCTAAACTCTCCCTCACTATTGTCCTTCCATCACAGACATCATCTTTCCAGCTTTGTTTTCCAAAATGTGGTTCTGCTTCTCAGCATTTAGCTATTGAGCTATTGTAATAGCTCCAGGACTCTTATCCTGCTTATCAACTTTAAATATTGAAAAGAACAGGGTAAATATTTACCCACTGTTAGATGTATGATTGGATTTAGACTTACACAAGACCAACAACACTGTAGATGGACTGCAGGAGGAATAAAACTTAAATGTGCACAAATGAATTTGAAAACTAAAATTAAAGTGGATCAGTGAATTTGTTCAAATGGAGCAAAAACAAAAAAAACAAGGACACAACAAAGTTTACATATATGTCTTGTTTTAATCTTGAGAATACAAAAAATTATGTATTATTTATCTATATAAATTTCAACCAGAGGTCTTATACCTAAAAAAACAGAGTGGTATCAGTCTTCTCATCTAACTCTCTGTCAGAAATCAAATAAACTTAATTCCAAAACATTGAACTATTCCTTTAATTTCATCACGCTGTGCTGTCACTGACTATGGAAACAATTTCTTATTCAGTTTGATTTTGTTTCTTTATACACCTGAACTTCCATCATTTTATTTATGAAAGATCATCAACCATGCTTTAGTCTCATTATCATAACAACAGTAGCATGTTGTATACACAACATGAACTCTGCTAACCCTTTGGTTTTCTTTTTTTTCCATTAGTCTTGTTGTTGTTTTTCAAAATGCATTCAGTACATTACAACAAAAAATGTATTTATTCATGTATGTATGCTTATGGTATCAATCCAGTCAAAATATTTACGAAAGGCTCCACATAGAAAATAATTTGAAGAAAGATACAAAAGAGATTTTATTACACATCAGTGATGTTTTGTATGTTTAAAAATGTATCATGGAAATTCAGCCTGCAATAATAACATTTACACCATATCACCGTATTCCATGGTTCTTTAAAATGACCAGGAAATACAACAATTTCTCTTATGTAATAAATGACTATTGACTCAAAATGATGTGGGGTAAAAATAAGAATACACTGAGCTTGGTCACAAAATAACTCCCCTTTTACCGAATTTAGGCTTCAGATTACTAATTTTGTGTCAGTTACTTTCATATGAACACACAGTATGACATGTCTAGGTTACAGCTGTTCATTTGCTGCTATTGTTCACTCTTTCTCCTGCATGCTTTAAATGTTTTGTTTTTTTTGTTTGGTGGTTCTTCACAAATCCCCACCCACTCAACCTTCACTAAACATTATTAAATGTTTTAAATGGGGCTTAAATCCTTCATTATGAGTCTGAGCAGGTTGATTTCACTTGTGGGTAATTCCACTGTGCATGAACACACACAAACACATATACACACACAGGAGGCAAAGTTCTTCTTGGTCACACAGGTTTGTGAATCAGCGTCGACCTTCAGAAGTTTTTCCATCGGATGGCGGAGAGGATGGTGTGGATGAAGTAGAGGAGTGTGGCCAAGTAGGCAAACACCTGGTACACACACACACACATACGTGTTAGTTAGAGGAAAACTGCTGAATACGAAGCAAGCTGCCGGTTGACTACTGTAGATTCATATTTTCCACACAGACATGAGAGTGGAATCAATCTTCTCAACTAACTCTTGGCAAGAAATCAAAATAACGTAAAATAAAATGTTGAACTATTCCTTTAAAGTGCCCTGTTGATCCTGTCTTTAAATCAGTTCTCACCACAGCAGCGATGTCGATCTGGTAGATTTTAAATGTGTCTGTTCTGTTCTGAAAGGTGATGTAAGCCAAGTCCACACCTGCACTGAGGTAGAAGAACGCTGCCAGGCCGTGGTAGGCAAAGTCCTGGACACACAAAGATTAAACAAATATTTTACAACATGACCACAGACCATCAATCCTTTCTCTCTTTAATCCCCATATCATTAATTCTTCCTCTCTTACAGCGGCAGCCCAGCCAGAGCCGTTCTTATGACCCCCGGCAGCGAAGATGATCATCCAGAGGAAGGTCATGACGAAGCAGAACACAGAGACGAACATCACCCAGCCCAGAGGGTTTGGTGGCTCCACGTGGGTCGACGCCACCAGGATCCACACCAACCCACCAAACACCTGCAGAGAGGAGGAAGGAGAGGGGGGGGCGGATGGTATTATGATTCCTATTACCCTGTGATCGCCTAAGCTCCCTGTTTCTCACTGCTAATTGTTCAAACCAAACCCCACCCATCTGATACAGCAAACAGAGTCAAACAAACACAGTCTGGAGTTATTAACCTCTGTCCAACTCCTCTCTTTTCTCCCTTATTTGTCCACCTTAAATCTTTTATTTCCTTTGTCTCACTGTGGCAATGACTACAGCAAGTCACTGCATCTGTCAGTCACTCTGAAATGACCGGCTAAGATGAACGCTTTTTGCGGTGGACTACCTGAAGACATGAAATCCTACCAGCAGCAGAGAAGTGTTTTGATACTCTTCTGCTCCTTAGGCGGAATATTTTCCCCACAACGACCTGCATGCAAACCATGGCCGTTCACAAGTAAATGTAGTGAAAGATACAACATGAGGGCGAATTTTGATGTCTGTGCAGGTTAAAATATTTGGAGTGTGCAACGAGTTTTTCCTGTAAGTGTGAATCTGATTCAGATGAGATTCAGTTTTTCTGTCACGGTGGTAACAGGTGAAAAGAGCCATTCATCAAGTGTCAGCTGCCTGTGCTGTTATGCATCCTTTAGTACCCTTATTTTGACTTGCACAGGGTGTGACAGGTCACCTGTGTTGTTGATTAAACATTGCCTGAATGCAGGCTGTGTTACACAGCTACACAAGGATCAAATACTACAACAGGCAACAGTGTAAAAAACTGGATCAAACTGATAAAAATTCATTAAAAAAAACAAAAGACAGACAGCAGCCTCATCTCAGAGGTGGAGGTTTTTTTTTTTTTAAACTCTAGTAGCATCACAGAGCTATGCAAACGTTTTATGAGGAAGGAAATCCATTCAGCAAGTTTGTCAGACACCAGTCAGTCCAGAAATTCAGCTCATATACTACGAAAGTGTTTTCCCAATTATTTTATGGTGGCACTATAATCACGGCAGTGGCTCGGTTCAGAGGTACAGTTTGTTTTTAATGAATGAAGTGCTACAGTTATAAACCTCAGCGAGGTTTGGTTAAATGTAAATAAGCACATTGCATCTAAAGTCACTGTGTTTTAGTGCATTCTACTTGCCTCGTACTTAACATGTCCTTATTCTATCTAATGGAATATAAAAGCAATTTCTATGGAGACATGATTGCAAGGATACACACAGTCCTTATGCTGTATCTTTCCCTTCATGACTAACACTGAATGTAAACATAAAACACCACAGGACACATTTAATGATTAACACCACTGACTTTCTAAATACAACAATAAGTACTCCTATGTCAAGTCTTATATTTAAAATACCCTAAACCTGCCTGAGGCTTTTTTTTGCACAGTGATTGTGTCACAAGAAAACTCACCTCTTAGAGCCTGATCAAACAATTATTTGGAATACAAAGGCAAAAGGCAAAAGAAAATGCCTGTGGTAACCCAAAATAAAAAGGCCAAACAGTGAGTGCAGAACTACTGGTCACCATATACTGTGAAATACGTGTGTGTGCTGGTCACAGATAAAAGTTAAATCACTGCATTCCCCTTTCACCCACATGTATGATGATAAAAGTGCATGAAAATACTGTACACGCCTGATCTATTCAATGTCAGATCAATGCGCTTTACATTTTAAGAGGTATACACTGCAAAAATATCTGTCACATTCATGGTGACAGGGTGACTGCCAGTCCCCAGATTCTTTTCTAGAAAATCACATTTGATGAAAGTTTAATAAGATGACTTGCATTTTCTTTAGGTTTCTTCATAGACATAGTATCATAGGCAGACTGACAAGCCTACTGCAACGGGTGGAACTGAACTGTGAAGGAACATAACTGGCAAGCTAAACCTAAAACAAGCAACCTAAAATAAATTGAAGCCAACTCGCTCTTTCACAGACTGAAACACCTTCTTCTGTGCAGTTATTTTTCCTGTGGTTTGATGAGCAGTTTCTACCTTTTGTCATCATTCAAAGAAGAAGAGTTGACCGCATTCTTTCTTAGATTAGTGCCACTGATATAATATGAGTGAAATGTGAGATGTGAAAAGACGTGGGAGCTCCTCCCATGTGAGGAATATGTTTCATCATCTCCCATTACACCAAAAGGCACCGTTTATGCAAAGTCGCTCAAAAAACTTTTTATATTTATTATATATATATATATATATATATATATATGTTTATTCAGAGATTCACAAAATGTAAATAATTTCTCAATCTTTTAAATTTTTTTTTTCAGAGACAAGCATCTACCTTGAGTCATGAAGTCGTCACATCATAAGGAATTCATTCACATATGATGGGCACTGATTTAACTGTCACATCCTTTGGGTTGAGACAGTCGTTCATCTATTAACGGTAACAGTGTCGACACGGTGTCTGCCAATTACTTTTTTATTCCTTAAAAGGATTAGAATTCTTTTTAATTTTATTAATTTATTACATGCATCATTTTCTGAAGATGACCAGCTTGTTTAACTTTTCAGACCATGTGAACAAAATTCATTGTTTGTTGTTGCTATGAAAGAAATGTGGCGGTTTGCTGTAGTATCTGTTGTATTTAAAATACTACTGAATACTTTTAACACTTTTGATTTTAAGTACTTTAAAATCAAACCAGTTTGATCAAAATAAATAAAACCAAATTATTTTAAAACCCTGAATTGCTGAATTTCAAAAATAGAAAGAATATTTTCATAAATGAATGAATAAAACTCAAGGTCAGCCGCTTTGTCCTCTGTCGTCATCCACTCACCAGTTCAGGCAGGTAAAATATATCCGGGGCCGTGGTGCATATCCCCAGTCCGCTGGGCAGGCTCCCCATTGGCTGAGCAGTACTTGCAGCCATCTCTGCCTGTTCCTTCACCCGGAGTCAACAGCGAGCAACCTGCCTTCTCCTCTGAACTAACGGAGGAGGAGCAGGTGTTACTCTCCCTTATAGGAAAGCTTAGTTAGCACAAGGACCCGTTCTGCTATTGTGGATGAGAAATGCCTTCCCACAAAAGCTTTTGGCACTGGAAGAAACTAGACACACCCTTTATTTTGCAGCACCCAAGGCTACCTGGTGTTGCAGGTGAGCCAGTGACCTGTGAAGGGATTTTGAAACAACCAGAGCAGGAATTTTGTGCCCACAGGCCACAGTAAACCCTGTATGTTAAACAGCTCACTGAGTTTTAGGTTATACTAACTTCATGACCCTCACTTTTTGTTAGAGGAATGTCAGCAGCTTCTGTTTCTATTGCACACTGAGGCTATAACAGGAGTTTTTCAGTTCATGATTAGTTATATCAGTGAAAACCCACAGACACTTTGGCAGGTCTATAGTTTGATTTAAAGCTGCACTAATCACTATCTTTAAATTGGCAGTTGATCAAATGAGTATGTGCCATGTGAATGGTGTCACTTGTGGTCACAAACCCACAGACAGTTATCACCCAAATCCTCCTCAGCTTTGTAGAACTACTTGCTTTGGTTTTACAACCTGCAACTTTATTGTTTTTGTTCACTTTCACTGCTTTCATTAACCCATTTCCAGCCACAGAGCACCAACTAAAAAGCTTTGATAGACCCGCTGAAGAAAGACAAAGCTAACAGCTAGCTGGTGAAAAAAGTAGCACCGCATTTAGCTAGTGAAGAGTGAGATACTTCCTTTCGGGAGTTGGTGGAAACCAAACCAGAGCCAAAAAGGGAGTGAGTATTGGACTCGCCATGTAGACGAAAGGACTCCACATGAATGCTGATGTACTGTTTGCTAACTGTTTTGCTAATGTTGTATTTACAGTTTGTTCAGATGCCCCCAGATGGACAAAATCAAATGTGTTTAGTGATTCACTGACATCATGCAAGCTAAATTTGATAGTTTATACTGGAGTTAAGTCAGGAGCACAGACAGCGATGGGCAGAAAACAGTAAACCTTTCTGCAGGTTCATTAACCGCTCATTATCTTTGCAGGGAGCAGGGATGCAAGTATATTAAAGGCTCCTCATCACTCAGCCCGCACTGGATCAGATCACATTACATGTATATTACATTTAATATGATTTAAAATGACACTTTACCATGACATTTTATGGTAAAGTGTTGAGCGTCTTCGAACAAACAGTAAAAACATGATGTTGAAATGTCCAGTTAATTTATTTCATATCAGAGAGTCCAAAAAATACCATAAAGTGAAATCATCTAAATATTTACATGTTGAAATTTTTGGTGCTCAGAAAAATGCAAACGGTAAATCAAGTGGAAACATCCATCCATACATTACATCAAAACCAAGCCTTTGAAAAAAAGGAAAGGAAAACAACAAAATAAAGCTACTGAGCTGAAACTGAATAAAAAGATTTAGGGAGTTTGGGTTATCCATTTATATTTATGTATTTATTTGTTTGTTCATAGTAAACATGGAGAAAATATTTGGAATATATAAGGAATAATATAAGGAAATAAAGGACGTGCCTCTCTCTAATCAAGTCTTTTGGACTTTCTATGTTTTGGGTTTTGAAGTCTCTCAGGATTTATTAGTAATTTAAATGTACTGTGCTATACTAACACCAAGCTGTTCTCAAGCTGAGTCAGTAATGTTTTGTGCAAGTAATTTTTAGGATATCAACATAAATTTATCTTAAAACATAATTATATAGTACCTTCTCCTGAATATGTAATTAGATCTGAATTTTAACTAGTTATTTACACCCATCAAACTGTAAACTGCTGCCTTTCTGATTACCACAATAGTAAATTGCAGGGTGACAGGCCTAGCTCACTAACCAGACCAATGAACAAGTAACATTTATCAACAACCTGTTTGTTTTCCACTCATTCACTCATTTAATGTTTTAGCACATTGGTTCAAAAGCAAGGTACGGTTTATCACTGAGCTGACACGAAAAATCAAAACATAAAAAAGTCCAATCACAGCTTAGCTGTTTATTCGGTTTCTTGTCTGTTTGGTCATCCGGTTTTTGGTTTACGGTTGGGTTTGTGTTTTAGGACCTCTTCCATCGGATGGCACAGAAAATGGCGTGGAGGAAGTAGAGAAGAGTAGCCACGTAGGACATCACCTGAAAACAAACACAAACGGACGATTGTCAGCTTCAGGTAGGAGGACAGACGTGTGTCAACAAAGTGATTTGAACAAGACAGAAACAGATCTGAATACCACCACCACTGCTGTCTGTCAGCACAATTGTTTCATTAGTATGCATGTTTTCTGAACTGAAATTTTACATTAAACCATTCACCTAATTTCCAGACAAATACAGACAATACAATCACTAAATGCTGTTTGCATGTTCTCACAATATATCAGAGTATCGTAGTGCATATGTAGGTGTGTGTATGTGTTTAACGTCATACCACTGCAGCAATATCCAGTCGGTAGTTTTTGAGAAGATCGCCAGTAAACACTAGAGCTTGAATCTGGCCACTGAGAATGGTGAAATAGGCCAGAGCCACTGAGGCACTGAGGTAGAAAACCACAGCCACAAAATGATAACCTGCATCCTGCAGAGAGAGACAGAAAGGGGAGGGAGAGGAGGAACAGTCAGTGAGGTAAATGCAAAGTGGAAAAGACAAGAGAGGAAGGGCAAAAAGAAAGATTGGAAAGAGGGAATGAGAGGAAGTAAAATCAAAAAGGAATGGAGAGGGGGGAAGGAAATGTAAGACATATAAGAAGGGAGGGGGAAGGAGAAAGTAAAAGACACAGAGGGACAGAAGAGAAAATTAGGGAAGGAAATACTGTAGTTTGACTGTTTCAGCGTAAGTTTGGAGGAAATGGCCTGGACAGAGCCAAGACCTTGACCTTATTACCCAACATAAAGAAAATCATGTGGGAGGCTGTGTGACACGTGCATCAACCACATATAAGCTTTTGGTCATGTATTCTATCTACTGTTAACCATTTGTTCAATTAGCCAATCAGCAGTTGGTGGGTGTGTCTTACCAGGGAGGGCCAGATGCTGCTCTGATTGGCTCCGCAGAGGAAGATGAAGAACCAGAGAGTTGTGACTACGAAGCAGAAGACAGACACGAACATCACCCAGCCCAGGGGGTTGTCCGGGGAGACACGAGTCGATGCCACCAGGATCCACACCAAACCTCCAAACACCTGCAGTGGAGGGGAGAGAGGGGGGAGAAAGGGGTGAGGGAGCAGAGAATTAGACAGGGAGATGGATTTGAAATTTGGTTTTTGTTAGCTAGTGTACAGTCTCATAATACATCAGAATAACTTCATGGCTAGTAAATGTCCATGTCTTTCAAATTCCATATCCCTAGTTTGTGATCTGTAATAGATCTGAAATCTCCAAGCTGAAAACAAATGGTTTTCAGTCTTCAAAAAGCTCCTTGTGTGTAAAACTGATGGATTGCCCCTTTAAAGTAAAGGTTGTGGCCAAGGATTTAGACACACCGATATGCATGCATGCACACCCGCACACACACACACACACACACACACACAATGCTGTCACTCTGGTGTATTTTCACAGTCTTTCTCTCTCCTCCTTTGACAAACATTGTGCTTGAAAGAGTCTTTGGCATTTTGATAGAACATTAATAAGAGGCACTCTGAAATACTTTACATGTCACAGGAGGAAAAATCACAGGTGTAAATAATAAAATTATTGATTGGCTGAATTCCACTAGCTGCTTCGGTTTCGGGATCATCATCTGTGTTATTGCTAATACCTGTGCCTTGCTAATTTCCTGCTACACGACAGGTCAAAATGTCTTCAGTGAAACTGGCTTACTGTGTCCCAGCTTTGGTTTTCTGCAGTTGGGCTATTAAGGGCTACACACTGGCCACCTTAAGGTGTGTCAGTTCAGACAATCAGCATTAAACCTTCAAGTATCAGGTGTCTTCACAGCTTTTAGGGAGAGAAAAATCCTACACATTTAATCTGAGAAAACTAAAAGATGAAAAAAGTTATTTTTAGGGGTGAATTCAATCAACAGTGACTTTTATTCATCTGCAGCTCTTTGCCTGAATTCATAGAAGACTCATGTGAGTGAAGTAAAGCTGACATGGTTTTATGGTTAGTTTCATACATTATGTGGGATTTAAGTTTAAGTAAATAGGATAATAATTGTGGCACCAGTTCATTCAGTGTTGCATCTTTGTCAAGAAAAATCTGCTAAACTGAAGTGAAACTAAGGTTAAAAAAGAGAAACTGACCATCAGTACCACTTTAAAGAGTTAATCTATTCACTCAGTCATTTAATCCAGCTGATCATACTGGAAATTCAGCTGTACTCAAAAAATCTAGCCATTAGGTAAAAGTAAAACAAAAGCTAACGTGTCTTTTTTTAAATATGCATTTTACAACCAACATTCAATCTGACTACATGCAAACAATGGGCCACGCCCTGAATTAAACAATACACCTGCAGGTACTTTGAACCTGAAATGATCCCTCTGAGTATCTTTGAAGTTTTTTTTCCTCCCTGCAGAACAATATCATCTATAGCATATATTTTATTTTTTTATATATTTATTTTTCTTTTGTCAGGATTTCCATTTATATGAAAGGGAACATTTCTAGATGTCTTAGGTGTTTTATTTCCCCAGATTTCAGCCTTCAGAAACTTTGTTTAGAATCTAAAATGAAGTTCTGGGTTTAAACATTCATCCCCCTAACATGAAAAGTAAAATGGTCAACTCACGAGTGGAGAGTATAAACTGAATGAAACAGTTCAGCCGCCTCAGCCTTTCAGTTTCTATTATTATGTAAGAACTCCCCTCATGTTCATGTTTCTCTTTGAATTCAAACCTTTGATGGGAGAAAGCCACATTTGTCCGATATCCAATTGGGATGGTAAAAGTTGAAACAAGCTCCAGCACAGAGTGCTGAGAAAATGAGATAAAGATGTGAGCAAATGCCTGACGCAACACATCATTATTGTTAGAACACTTGCATCAGTTCACTTGTAATGGTATCAGCAAATATTACATAAATCTTATCTCCACAACTCCATATCAGACTTTTCTATCGCCATACCACAGGAGCATTATCCATTTATATCCCTTACAGGTAAAAGGGAATTGGCCTGCAGCTTGGATTCACAGCTGTTACAATGAATTCCAATTGAAAAATTGAGTCACTGCAAAAAGACATGTCAAAATGTACCAAACCTCTCCTGCAGTATTATCTGCTTCAGTGCTGTTGATTCATATGTTCAAAACAACCCCTATATCATCAATGAATATCTAAACATGTTTCTTCTTTCTGTTTGGAACACTTGCATTTTGAAGACAGAGAAGTGTTTTATGCTGCTGCTGGAGTTGTAGGACAAATTTTTTATGGTGTTTCTAAGAGCTTTGCAAAATGATTTGTCTTGACTCTGGGTCACCATTGGCTCCACCCAGAAGCAAGCTTTTCCTAACAGGGGTTGATCAGTATTCCTTTAAATCAGTTGAGTTCAACCTATTGTGTTTGAAATTATGGCCAAATCAAACAACACTCAATATACAGTACTGTTTTTGTTGCTTGCAACCTAGTGAATTTCCTTCATTAATGCAGCACATATCAGCTTTGAGTTCTGCTTCATTTGTCTCTTCATGCTCTCAAGCTTCAAAAACACATCAAATGCAAGAACTGTTTTCCATTATTGGTCTGATTTTAACTGCTGAATTAATTTTCACAAAATGCCACTGCTTGTATTGTGTGATTGCTAAAGGCAGTGGGTTTACAATGGCAACACCACATTTTTATCAGTGTCTTCTTGCTGGTTTGTCTTTCTAAAGGTTCTTTGTTTGAGATTGCTTCATGATTCAGTTCCATTCCAGGAAAATGACACTGAACAGTTGCCAAAAAAGCTGCCCAGCCTGTCTTCAGCCTCCTTGCTCCTTTTATATTTGTGATGGTTTAGATTTACAGTGCAAACTCTGACCAGAGTAGTAAACATTACCAGTACATTTCCATGCCTGAGCTGCAGATCATTGTATTTTACGAAAAGGTTCACCAGCCAGAAGCAAGAAAAAGCCAGAGACAGCAATGTGAATTGATTGGTTAGAATTACACCTCCCTCTGCAACTAAAGTTGTTTTTCCACCTGTGTCACACAGATTTAATCTTCCAAGTTCCCTGTACTGAAACTGCAAATTGCCTGTAATTGTTTCTGATTATTTATTTAAACAGGAGCCATTGTAATTGACAAGAAACTGACTTTTAATAGACCTAAGCAGAGAAATTATCTTGCATTCAGCAAGGACAGAAACAAACTCCTGCTAATAAGGGAGTTATGTTCCCAAATTATCCTGTGAAAAACCAATGTCTACTGTCGCAAATCTTTTTAAATTTTAAAATGTAAACATTTCATTGTAGTATAAGGATTACAGACATCTTTAGAGTGCTATTCCAAATGTCCATAAATATCAATAGTTAAAAAAAACGTTAATATATTTAAAATGCCTTCATGAAATTTTGACGATCCACCTTTCAAAGACAGATTTGAAAAATCCTGCCCTAAAATAGCACATTTAAATGCATGTATCCTCTCTGAGGGTCTGGACGCTGCTTTGCTGTGACCTGCAGTAAATTCTGTTTCAGGTTTATAAATGTAGACAGATCCCACCAATGGCTCTGGATCTGTCTATGTCAGGGTGTCGTTACTTGGCCACAAAGGAACCATTTCTGACCTATTTAGAGTAAGTAATTAAATAAGTAATTACAATACTCAGCATGTGACTGTAAAATTACCAACAGTAAAATGTTTTCATCATGGACTCCTCATAGACTAATAGAATATTTTTCACTCGTCTCCTACACCTTTAATTGTCCACATTTAGTGAAAAGTGTTTCACTTGATATTTTTCTTTTCATTGCTAAAAGCAGCTGTGGTTGCTGTTTTCCTGTTGCTATGGAAACATGTTTTTTCCTCAACTTTCTGAGTAACAAAACTTATTATGTGGCAGCACTCATTGATTAAAAAAAGAAGAAGAAGAAGAAGAGAGTAGCAGGTGAATAGCAGGTGTGACATCCTCATTAATTGGCTTCATCATCTGACCAAACCAAACCTATCAACTCCTCTAATCTTCATGGCTGGTTAGGTGGTCCTTTTCCAGTGTTAGCTCCACTGATCAAACACTGATACCATTTTAACAAGAAAAGACAGATTCCTATCTGAACACAGACTTGCCTCGGAGAAGGAATGATGAGGAGTGAGATGAAGAGTCAAGGAAACAAGATCATAATCTAAAAATCTAAATGACGCTGATCTGAGTGAAGAAAAGACAGAGGAGAATGAGCAAGAAGGAGCAGGTAGATAAAAGAAGGAATAAGATCTTAGTCTATGACTCACTTGGGTGAGCAGAGTAAAGACGGAGAGACTAAAACCAAGACTAAAAGGGATAATGTGTCAAACAGGAAAAAGGGAAAAATACCCCAGGGAGAAGAGGACCCCCCCCCTCCCAAACTCACAAATTCAGGGATGAAGAACACTTCAGGAATGGAAGTGAAGATCCTGCCACCCGTTGGCAGAACATCACCTGAGGTGGAGGAAGCCATAGTCCAAAACAACGTGTGTGTGTGTATGTGATTTCCTCCCGAATGAGATGTGTAACCTGTTTTAATCTGCTGTTTAAAGGCAGACGGCTTTTAAATAGCAGACTTCTCCCCCTCACTCTCCTCCCACACCTGCCCTCTACATTTCCTCCATTGCACCCATTCCATTCCTCTGGTCGAAACTACCAGTATGACAGGTGCTTTTTGGCTTTGTTTGTGCAGCAGGAGGAGCATGTCTCCTGTCACTTTGTGGATGTGTGTGTGCCTCATGTGTTTATAGTGTTTGTGTGTGTGTCTATAAATGGCAACAAGTCCATTTACATGCACACAAAAAAGTGATTGTGAGGCAACTAATGCAGCTTTCACGAGGGCTATGAAGGGACAACAGAACATTAACGCCATTCACTGCAGCCACGGTTAATGTTCAGCATTATTGGACTCTGCATCTGTTTGGTAAATGCTGTTTAGATTTTATTTGCAAGTCAAATTTTCCACAAGAGGAGAAAATATACTGGACCTTGTTTGCATCCAAGTTGCTGCTGAGTGCTCATGTTTACCCTTAAGTCTTTGTGGTGTTGTCTGTTCTGTGTTGCACTGTGGCCCGTGAAGAATGGCATTTAGTTTCCCTGCATATGTGTCAAGCATAATATGTAGAAGTGGCTGACAGCAGCACTGAAGAGGCCCTAAAAAGCCTTTCCCAATGGAATTTCATTATAACAGAGTACAGTTACTTTATTTAAATACAATTTTGTGGCACTTGAGAATTTCCATTTTCTGCTATTTAATACTCCACTACATTTCCATTTGAAAGAACTACTGTATTTATTCCACTACATTTGTGTGACATTTTGTGTAGTTCAAATGCTGCAAAAAGCTTCAACTTACCAAGTTATTTGTGTCTATATAGAAGTCTTATTTTCTTAAAACAAGTGGAAAAAACTTTTTCAACAGAAGTCAGATAGTTTTATATCTAAAATAAAGTTATATTTTCTGTGATTCTGAAGCTTCTTTCAAGCTTTTTTCTATTTTGAAAACGTTCTTGAGACCTGCGTATTTGCCGTGCACATGAATGTTTTTTTTTATAAGCTTTCCAATGAAATTGAAGCCATCAAGGCTAAAATAAACGGATGGAGGCAGAGATGGAAGGTCTGTTTGGCTGTGTTAACGTTGAATGCACATATGGCTGCGCAAGAAGGCCATGAGCGAACAGGACAGCAGGAGGATGGGATGGGAAAGAACAAACAGGGATACAGATGAAGTGGTTTGAAGAGAAACAACAGAGCAAACAAAGAGCAACAAGAGAGACAGAGAGAGAGGGTGGGAGTGGCTGGGATTTAATATTTAACCTGTTACACTGTAGTTTTCCACCTGTAGAGAAGAAATTATCTAAAATGATCTATCATTTTGGGGAGTTAATGGTCCCAGCCAAGACACAGTCTGACATGTAATCCCCAGTAAAACAGAATATGTTTTCAGGCTTCATTTTCTTAAATGGACTAAACAGATGAGGTATAAAGTGCGATGAGCTTAAGATATGATGATAGACGAACCATAGCAATTTCCCCTGTTTTCAGTCTTTGTGCTAAGCTGAGCTTCCTATTTACTGTACATACATGAGTGTGGTATCAATCGTCTCATACAAATCAAGGTACAAAGTGAAAAAATGTACAATATTATTCCTTTAAGTTAACTCTAATATTACATTCTGTTTAATGTTGATCAGAGATGATAAATGTCAATCAGCTGTGAGTCTTATGTGAGTTATGTGAGAGAATGAATTAGTCTGATTGTGCTTTTGTCTCTTAGTATGTCGCCCAGTCAAACTGACAAACACAGTGTGATGGTTTCCAGGCTGAAGGATTAAAACCTGGCACAATGTACAAAACCTATTGTGTGGGACAACTCTCTTTTCATCTCTGTCTCAATTCAGTATCAATCACCCTGCTACGTCACAAAATAAATGACAACATGCACACACGTTTAAATTATTATCTCTGTTGCTAATCGCTCATCACGGAGGTGCTTCTGCTTTGCCCTGCACAGATTTTAATTCTCGTGTGCTTTCAGAGCATTCAATGAAGTTTTCTCAAGTGGTGGCTTTGAATGTGTGAGTCACAGTTCAGAAACTCTAGCGGAGCAGACCTCTGCCAAGGGCAGCGTCAAACAACATGAGAAAACATGAGACTTCACAGAAAAAAATTCAACTTCATAATAAATTATCCAGATCTGCCCCAAAATGCAATGGGTTCTTCTCTGGTTTATTCCCCATCCTAACCAAACTGGCTTCAAATGAGGGCTGGCTTCTTGTAGAATGTACATGCACCTTGTGCACAATGACTAACACAGAATTTTGATATTGTGCAGTGAGTCATTCTTTAAGAGAAGCATTCATCTTGTCCAAGCAGTGGATGCTTCTTTCAGAGGGAGAAACTTGCTTTGTTATTCAGATGCTGACACACTCTGAGTCAACCTGTTCGCCTGTTCACCTCTGCTAAGATCACTGAAAGTGTGTTTGGAGATCCTCTGTTACTACGTGAAAGGTGAGTGACACCGTATGGGCCTAAAAGGAGCGAGTGTCAACCTGACATGAGCGCAGAGAGATTTCAAGAACCTCCAGCTCATCACAGCTATTACATTTCCTGTTTAAACACTTAGGAACAAGTGCCAGAGGCAGCATGTGATGCCTTCCCTATTTTTAGCAGCACGGGCAGAGGGGGTTTTTGGGGAGTAGAAGAAGTCAGTTCAGGGGTGAAGTTATCTTATTCTGTTTTATTTGTAAGGATAACCCAGCAGTCACCTCTGCCAACAGGTAAATGACCACATCCCCCAGTATAACCTTAAGGGCTTTTTGAATGCGCCCTGGCCTTAGGACTCAGTATTCATATGTCTAAGACAAACTAACAGTAGTTTTACAAGTTCTAAAGCATGAATGAGGAGGAAGCCATTGTAATGAACCACAGCAGATGACACACAGTCCTCTAACATCCTCCAATACCATTCAAAGCTTCTATAGCTAGAGGTTTAAAAACTACCATTTACGTTTAAAACTCTATGAATATACAAATGTATTAGTATTAAATATCATTAAAGCTGCACTACCAACTTCATAAGGTGACAACATGTCAGTTTGTGTTTATTCTGTGGCCAAAAAAATCTATTATAATGCAGGTGTAAAAAAACAGTGTGGACAGTGAGCAGACACAGAGAATTTGCTCTCCACCAACTCCTGAGGGACATATCTGGCTCTTCACCTGCTAAATGCTCCACCATGTTCACCAAAACCCATTAACCCATTGTCAATCCTGAGTGGAGCAGCTTTAAAATTAAAACTGCTTCATTTACTTCACAAGCTTGAAAATTCACCCATGGGACGTTTAATGGTTTATCTTCCCAGGTGATGAAATGTAAAACTTTCTCTGGCTTGGCTTAACCAGCAGACAAACACACACACACACACACACACACACACACACACACACACACACACACACACACACACACACACACACA
>JBBMJY010000003.1:5181995-5203884 GCA_037833715.1 Toxotes lorentzi
CACACACACACACACACACACACACACACACACACACACACACACACACACACACACACACACACACAGAAACAGGGTTACACTCACCAGGCAGCCAACAAGTTGTGTTAAGAGAGCCACACCTTGGACTAGCTCCTTCATAATGGATCTGGTTACCAGCCAACACACACACACAAACACACACACACACACACACACAGTCCTATCTACACAAATATATGTACTTCCATGGGAACCCCTGCCAGCTCACTCAAAATACAATAGCTATTTGTCAGTGTCAGGTATAACACACATGCACAAACATTGATAGAGAATGCATTGTGTTTTGATCCTGAATGACAAAACCACACATTTTTCATTCACAAAAAAAGGAAAAAAATGAAATAATGTAATGTTATGGCTCAGGACCATTCCACCAAGCTGTGAAGTCTTGAGCTGAGCAGGACTCAGGTCGGACAAACTGCACTTCAACTTGATAAAGCGCTTTTTTTTTTTTTTTTTTCAGCAGAGCAGTGTGTTCTCTGCTGAATCCCTGCAAGCTCCAGGGGATCTGCTGTGTAGCTGACCCTGACCTTTGACCTCCCCGGGAGCATGGCAAGCACAAATGTTTTACCAATACTGAACATCCTGTGTCTGAAACATAATTCTTGATGTTAGACATGCCAGAACTGAAGGTCATTCAAAGATAAATCAGCAAAGGACAATACTGTTCTTATACTCTCTGATATAAAGATAAAGATACATTTCTATGTTTTGTTACATATAAGACTACAATTTTTTTTGCACTGTTTTGCATTATTTTAACTGGCATTATTTTATTTTATTCTATTTTATTTTTTGTTACTTATTCAGACAAGGAAAACATCTCTCCTGGATCATCTTTCCAGCTCTAGCCTTGCAATTCCCTGAAAACTCACACTTCTTCACTGTTGAACTGGTCTTGACCTGCTCTCGGGCCCCTTCTTCTTCTTCTTCATCCTACTCCTCCTCAGACACAATAGTCCTCCTGGGGCACAAAAAAAACTGGGTGAGAACGTCTCAACGTTTCCAGGTGATAATAGCAGCCACATCTACAATCAGGTTTTCTGGCTGTGGCTGAGTATCATTCCACCACTCGCAAGTTTGATGTAATTTAAAATTCTGCCTTTATGTTACTATACTGTCCTCAGCTGCATGGTTATAGAGGTTCTATCTGTTCATGTAACATACTGAGGAATAAAAATCTGTTTTCTACACATTCCATAAAATCTTAAAGGAGAATTAAGTAATTTTTGGCTTTTATCAACATCTATCAGCAACTATAAGAATTCCACTCATCTTATACACGACTCTAACTCACACAAAAAAAGTTAACAACACAGAAGAAAAACGTAGCAAACTAGAGAAAATGACTTGCACTGAAATGACTGGCTGATTAATGTGTATGTTGTTTTTCAGAGCACGCAATTCAAATCGGTTTCCCTTTAGGAAAATAAGCAATTATAAAGCATTTGAGCATCGATTGAGTGATTTAGTTGATCAAGTCGAGGTCATCAGGGATACTCCATTATTCATTTAAGTCATTTAACAAGAAAAAAAAACCTGCTCGTTACAGATTCTTGAAAGGCTTTTTCCTTGCTCCTCATGTAGTTTCTTACAATCAATAAGACAAACTAAGCTAATTTAAGGCACAACCTTTTCCACTGGTAGCCTGTGAACTCATTAATCAAATGAAAGAGTAACAGAGACTGATACTAATTGCTAATATCAAGGCCAATTGTTAATTATAAAGCGAACTGAGACCCTGACAGCATCAGCTGGTTGCAGGTTACAGCAACACTCTGAGGCCCAGCAGGTGCAAATGCCAGCAGGCAATGGAAGATGCCGTGAACTGAAACTGACTGAAAAACATGAAATATAAAATATATCTAAATATGAAATAATAATAACAAGAGAAATCATCTTTCACAGTGTTTCTGTGTGAGCAAAACAACAGTGAAGTAATTCTGCCTTTAGATTTTCTTTTTTGTGTTGTTTTTTCCAGCTCAACACTAAACAGCGCTCTCTGGTCACCACGGGCACCATCACCACAGCAACAGCGCAGGAATGTGGAAATACCAGCTATGCAATATTATTCAGAGGCAAACACTTCAACAAAGAAGGACTTGGTGTGTTTGTGTGTGTGTGTCTGTACACACTCAGCGAGATGACTTGAGTGCTGGACTTGAGACATGGAGGGCTTTTTAGGGGCATGAGGACAATTTAGTCAGTCGCGTTTAACAATATTTGAAGGTCAGAGGTTAAGTTGTGGGTTAAATGTGTTTTAGTTTTAGGGTTGAGTGCTATGCTCTTAGTGGGTCGACATAAGTAGTATGAACAAGTGGATGCGTGTGACCCAGTGTCCTATACTTTTATACTTTCCTGCTAAGGAAAGTATAAATCCTTCACGAGTTAGATGAGAAGAGCAAAACCACTCTTATCTCTATACAGTAAATTACTATGAGCAGCTTGTTGGCTTAGCTTAGCATAAAAACTGAAAACGGGGGAAACAGCAAGCCTGGCGCCATCCGACAGTAATAAAATAAAGCTTCTGTTCCAGACGTGTCTATATATATTATAAGTTCATGACATAAGAAGAGAGCATTGGTGAGCTTTAAGGACATGGACCCAACCAGGTTAAAATGATGCAAGCACCTTCTGAGCTGGTGCATTTTCTGTGCTCACAAAGGAATGGTAAATTTGTTAAAATCACAAGTTTCAGTTTATAATATCAAGTGTCGTAGCGGACACCAATTTAACCCAGACACATGCTTTTCAACATGCTGAATGAGAGGCTGCACTGACATCATGACTTCAACTCTGTATTTGCCAAACAGAAACTCTTTGCACACTAATTAACATGTCAAGTCTTGTTTGTTTAAACCAAACAAAAACAGATGGATAAAGGTAAGAAGCTGTGGCGTGTCGAACTATTCCTTTATCAGATTGTGTTACTGAGGGATGTGTGCTTAGTTTGAAACATGTCTTGCGATCTTAACATCGCAGTGGACACGGTGGACAACTCTTAGTCTATCGATTTAAATACAATTTTTTTTTTCACCTTAACATTTCAAAAAGTCTAAGTTGTAACCCAGGATTAATGAGGGATGAAGTAACCCGTGTGCCTTTCAAATGTTTGGGCTGTTTGATTCTGATTTCCGTGAATGTTACACACACACAACACTTAAAATGTGTATAACATTTGGATTCATCCGAATAATAAATCTTAACTGAGATGTGAAACCACAACTGATGGACAATCTGAGCCTGTCTGTGCTCAGACTGATCCAATCTCTCACTGCTCCTGTTCTTTTATACCAGGCTATAAAAAGACGACAGGAGACTAATTATTAACTGTGAACACTGCTCTTATGCCCTGAAACTCTACACTACACACACACAAAGACTAACACACACATGACTGATGTTGAACTAATGGGTGGAGATGAATGGAGTAGCTCAGTGACCAGTCAGACAGACAGGGTTGCAAAAAACAAGCTGAAAGCAAGGCAGTAATAAGTCACCAGCTGATTTTAATAGAATGTTTATTACAAAATAGAAGAATTTTGCAGTAAATAGCAGTTATCAAAATATGCTAATAATGTTTTTACAGAAATCTGTTTGGTCTCAGTACAAAGTGTTCCTCCTTTAACCTGTGTTTACTTTAAGAGGAGAAAAGTGAACTCATTGATTAAAGAGGCATCTTTGTTGATAATGTTACCATTGTCTAAATTTGCTCAACCTTTATTTCACACCTATTCAGGCAATTAACAGGCTCATCAGCTAAAATCACGTGTCTCGTGTGATCACAAGGCACACAAAGATGTCTCTGTTCCAAAAATGTTCCAAAATTTATTTCTGGCACATGTAGGGGGTTTATTGTTTTCAACAGACCAAAGGGATGTCTAGATTATGATTATTTTTCATTTTTACATAAAAATGTAATGAACTCCAATCAAATTGTACTCTCCCTCGGAGTGATGTGATGTAATGTAATTGTCACCGCGCTACACAGAGAAGGTCAAAGGTCAACTCGGTGACATCAAAGGCGAGATGAGTGTGCATGGGGTCGACAAAGACCTGTGGACCTCCTGATTGGCTGGTCGTGTGCTGTGTGTGTTTGAGAGACTCCAGGGTGGCATAGATGACTCTGGCCCGCTGCTCCTCTGAGGGAGGATCCGCCCAGCGATAACAGGGCAGCGAGAGCGAGTGGAGGAGGAAATAGACGGACGACATGTAGACTTTTACAAACTCCTGTTTCAGAAAAGACAAGTCTCTCTGCAAACACACAGGGAGAAGGAAACTGTTTATATTCCACGCCTCATCAGCAGTCTGCAGTGTCTATATGCAGTGGATGCACTTTCAGGGACGAACACAAAAACCAAAAATTCACCAGGTTACTCATACTGACATCACCCTCTACAGGTCTGTACTGGTATCACACACACACAATCTCACCTTCTGTGCTCTGCTCATATTGGTCTCAGCATCCAGCCAGGCACCCTGAACAAAAACATCAGATAATTATATTTGCAAAATTATAGGGGGATGTTGTTTTTTTTTTTCATTTGAAAGCAGTGATTTATTTATCTGTATAATAGCAATTACATTTATGTCTGCATAATAGTAATTACATTGCTATTATACAGATTAGATGAGTAAGCCTACGAAAAAAGCAATTTGGTCCAAATTCTATTTCAAAGGCTTGTCAAGTTTGTCTTTAGGGTACAATTCTGGGAGAAATGCTGAATATTGGTCATTATCACAATAATTTAAAAATCTGGAATATCAGTAAAGAGCAAAAAATTATCTTTCACTGCCTTCAGTTCTACAATACAACTTATATGGCAACAAACAAATAAGAATATAACAATCCACTTAGAAAAGCAACCAGGAGCGAGCATGACCGTGACACTCTCCCAACTGACCCTGAGGGCATCCAGCAGGTCTGGTTGGTCCAACAGCACAGGGAAGGTAGAAAGTATAGGACTGCATATCAGATCTGAAACAGACAGAAACTGTATGTAAATATTGTTTCTAAGAACCATGGATATTTGCAGGTTTTGATAAGAGGCATGTGTTACCTGCATTCTGCATGGTGGGCCTGTCCATCAGTAGTGTGTCTGCTTGCAGCTGTCTGTGTAGAGCCAGCAGATGGACACAGTTCGAACAGTGCAGCAGAGTGTCTGGGAGGAGACTAACAGGGAATACAGACTTGTTACTAACATAATACAGTATAGTGCATACATATGCACTATATGGCATACACACATGAATGTATCCAAATAGATCTGGTAATGATTTATATATAATACTGAATTAGATCACATAGTCCACTGCAGATGTTCAAGCTCTGTAGTAGGTTTGTCTTGCTGATCCCCCACCTGAGCTGCGTTCTGGTCCGGCTGTTGGTTGACTTCAACTTTATGATCAGTTTAGGCTGACGCCTGGCCTGAAGCATCTGCTGGAAAACACCAGCTGGAGCTGAGAGTAGAGCAGATGAGACAAATAGTCTGTAATGTTTCTGGAATTTTTCCACATTGTGTTTTAAAATCCAAGTCACACATCTGATTGATTGTCTGGTTGTGATCTGGTATTGAAATCTTTCTGTGAAGAAACTTTTTTGACTGGACTTGAGCTCTTGTTGTGTCTCCTTACATTCTCTGGTGACTGAAGGCTCCACTGCTACATCCTTCTCGTAGGGAGTGCCACCGTTCACTGGCAGCTCATAGGTCCTACACGCAAATTAGATTAGATTAGACGTTAAAGTATTCAGTGCAGAAGTATTAAAATCTGTCCCTTATTTATACACATTGTTCATACAGTAGGTAGGTGTGGTCAGTTCCATTTTCACAGTTATAAGGATAAATATATATAGAAAAGAATGAAAGAGTGAAAATGAAACTGTGATGTGTGTTTGGGTGATTTCATGTTTATATAAATGCATAACTGAGCACATGTACACTGTAAGCAGAGATACATGTTTGTGTGTGTACCTGTTGGGGAGTGGATTTCCAGTGTCATCGGTCAGTTTGAGGAAAGCCCAGCCGCAGCTCAGGTCTCCTCTCTCACCTGTAGACTAAAACACACACACAACTAAACAATGGACGCCGTTCCTTCCCAAATTCTCTGCTTTGTTAGTAATTGTCCATTTTTTGAGAAGGGATTTCTTTTGTCTTTGTCTTCCACCACAACAAAAAAAAAAGGTTTAAACAGTGGTTTTCCATTTCCTGTATGAGTCTATGTATCTTGTTTGCACTGACGTGTGTGTTTGTATGTGCTTATTTGTCCTCACATTCCGTATAAAGGTGACTCCCAGTTCAAAGAGGATACCGAGGTCAGGAGACAGAGAGTTGCAGCGTAGGAAACAGTCTCCGTCTAAGAGGGTGGGCAGGATACCTGTCATCTGAAGCAAATTTCAGCTTTAAGCACAAAGTTCAATGCTGTTTCATCTCAGGAACAACCATCAGATTTTTAGTGCAAGAAGCAGTTTGTTAAAATAGCTGGTAATTCCATTCTCACAATGCTATAAACATACCCTTGGAGAGAAGCTCCAGGTCTTGGGGCTCTTGGAGTTGTAGGTTGCCCTCACTGTGTGGATATTACTCAGCACCTGAAACACAAGTACAGCTCATTAAAAGAAATCTGGGATTTAAAAAAAAAAGAGAGTGAAAAGTAGAAAAGTATAGTCTGACATGATTCTTCCTAATGAAGTAACACAGCAATGGAGAGAAATTTGCATTCAACTAAATCTAGCACTGTTGGTTCACAAATGGATTTACAGGCTAATTTTTGCTATAATATAATAAATAAACAGTATTCATTAAATTTGTTTCCACACAACAGAGACCAGGGTAGGGTAATGAAGTACAGCTGTGCAAAAAGCTGGATATACAACAGAGATATCCCTGATACCTGAGTTCCATCAAAGGCACAGAGGCGGATGTGTCTGCTGAGGACCTGAACTCCAACCCCAGGGGTAGGAATCATCCTGCAGCTCCACAAAGTGAAACAAACGGAAGTCTGGACCTGCCGAGCACGGACCTACACGATAGGAGACTGATGAGTTTCACAGAAATCTGTACTGATTTAGTCAAACGAGCATATTCATGGCTGGATGCTGTGCACTGTGAGAAACTGAAAGGAAACTGAGAGAAAGACAGAGTGTCTCACCCTGCCAGTGTCTGGGTCCAGGAAGAGGTCTCTGAAGGAGAGCTGTGATTGGCTGAGCTCTGGCTGAATATGGTGACTTCCTTTGTATGTTGCACCTAGAGGAAGACATAAACAGTTATGGATTTGCCTTTTTATCATACAGTATTTATTAAAGAGCTAAAGTTACAAATTCCCATATTCCAAAGGCTGTTGCTTAAGCTACTGTTAAGTGTTGGGTGTAATTTTCTTATAAACAAGCAAAACTGCAAAACAGATTCCTCTGATTCCATCTTGTCAAATGTGATGTTTCACTGAATAGTTTTAAGTTTTTAACTATTGGCATTTTCACCATTTTATAACATTATAGACCAAATGATGAACTGATCAATTGAGAAAATAATAATGTGTGTGTGCATGTGTGTGTGCTTGTTAAAGTGTTTAATGACCTTCCTCCACCAGAAGTTTATTGAGAGTTGATGGTCTGAATCCTGAAGGTATAGCCCCCATGGCAGAGAGCACATCTGTTGCATCGATCTGTAACACACACACACACACACACACACACACACACACACACACACACACATTGAAAACTGTGTTGATAGGAAATTTAACAGTGGCATCAGTTATCAGTTCTAGTAGGAATAACTGCAGAGTATGTACAGTTTTACCTCAGTCAGAGCCTTTCTCACAGTAGACCAGTTAGACTGTGAAGCCCCACTGTCAAAGAACAGATGACAATGATAAAGTCATTAGTAGTCTGAAACCAAGACTTAAATGGTTGATATTTGGTGGTTCAACTTTAATATGATCTGAGGCGTGAAACAGATCCTAAAACATCTGGAAGCTAAATGTCATTAAACTTAAAACGCGGATTAAAAAGTTGAACCTCTGTTTGTCTTGCTCATCAATCAGCTCTTCACCATCTTGCTCCTCCTCCTCCTCTGATGACTCCTCTTCATTATCATCGTCGCCCTTTTCATCGTCATCATCTTCATCTTCGTCGTCGTCAACACCAGAACCAATCTGAAAAATGAGTGGATTTAACTGCCAAAGACTTACATTTACTTACATTTAAAATTAACAACACAGGAAGGTTTAATATCCGTGAACATAAATGATATGTGAGGATGATTTTAAAAAATATACATTTTTTTTTTCCCTGTGCACTTTTGTGCAAGCAGTGTTGAGTGTGTGCAGACAAATACACAGAAACCACAGTAGCAGTTGCTGAAAGGTTGTTGGTTCAAATGTGGAAAAACGCTGCAAAACTGCAAAGTATTGTCACTAGTTTTCACACACATTTACAAGTACATGTTCAAATAAATTGTACTAAAGCTCTTTAGCTGAATGCTTGTTTAAATGGACAATAATAGTTAAACTGTTGGATACTCTGTGATGCAGATGATAGCAGGTTGTGTACCTTCAGGTAGGTTTTTGGAACCACTCCTCTGTTGCCTTTGGAGTCCTGAGCCTGCCACCATCCATCTGCTGTCTTCCTGATAATCCTTAGTACCTCCCCCCTCTTAAAACAGCAGGGAAATTAAGAATTTATGTAACTTCATGCTAGTTTTGCTAAAAAAACGAATTTTTTTAAATTAAAAGAAACATTTTGAGACCCAAGGAAATAAAACTCAATGGCAAGACAGTCTGAAAATCAGAAAGCATGCTGATGTTCACCACACATCAAATGAATGCTTAAAATTAAATAAGTATATGGCTGACAAGTCAGGGATAGTTGGATTCACATTTGCTTTAACTTAGTTAAAGGAAGTCAGCAGTGCCTTTATGAAGGTTATGCAGGACTATGGACACAGGGCCCTGTTTGGGTGGGTAGAGCGCCCTCTTCTGTTTTAACTAAATACAACAAAATACCATTTTTGAGATGCAAGGAAAAACAGAACTCTGGCTTCTGATTTTAACCACTTGTATAAACTTCTTCATGTTGCATGTATCCTGTCTGTGCTTTATCTCTGTCTCTGAAACAGGGAGTCCCTCACCTCAACAGACAGATCTCCTTCCTGCTCTCCTTTGAAATCACTGAGGACAGTGTAGATGCGAGGGTCTGACTGAGAGGGAGGTTTCACAGCTTGCTTCTCATCTTCATCCTCATCACCATCATCATCTTCATCGTCTTCATCATCGTCACTGTCTTCATCATCATCATCCTCACTATATTCCTTTGAAACGTCACTGTGGATATTTTTAAATTTGAGATTATATGTCAAACAATTGTTTTTCTCTTCTATGTACAACCTAAAATATTGAGCTGCAACTCCTTTACCGAAGATACATGTGGGTTCAACTGTTCAACTGAACCACTGGATAAAAAAGAGAAACAGTATTGATAGTATTGATCCCCATCATATCTCTTTTTTTTTCTTTGCAGTTTGTACACAGGCTACTGACCCTGCAGCAGTGCTCGGTCCAGGTGGTGAAAGCTCCAGAGACAGCGTGTTCAGATGCTCCAAGATGTCCTGCAGGCGTCTCTCCTCTTCCTGTTTCCTCTGATCATAGTTTCCCACTGGAGCCGGCTCATCAGCCTAAAAGCAAGTCAAGCAACAAATTATGACAGTTGAACAGAACAGAACAATAAAACACTACAGTAAGTTTAGACTGATTATGATGATTAGCAATCAGATATAAGCTTGTGAGTGATATCTGACTTTTTTTTAAAAAAAACTTTACTTTACCTATTATGTAATCAATAACATACACTTTTGAGTTAATTTTGTTATATTCCAAATGATTAAAGCCCAAATGACTGAAATGCTGTCTAAGAGATTATGCTCAGAGTATACTGATTTGGGGCCATAATTAATGTCAGTTTTCAGGATAAAACAACTGATATTTGTCCAGAAATAGTAAAGGTTGCAATTTTCATAATCTAGGATTTGAACTAAAGAATTGTACAACTCTACTTGTTACACAGAACTTATTTAGACTTTACTCATACGTTTACTGGCATTACAGCACTAACCTTTGTCAGTTTCTTCAGTGTCTTTAGTGCCTTCTCTGCCAACATCTGCAGATCTTGACATCTGTTTGAAATTAGGCACATTTAAAATCAAAGCATTACATGAGAAAAACAATTAAAATCAACTAAATTGGAACAGGATGAAAATAAGGAATAGGGGAAAAAAACAAAAACAAAAAAAAACAAAGATAAGTTTTAAGGCTAGCCCAGGTGAGTGGCCTAGTCTTAACTGGAGTTACAGTTTAGGAAGCACTGCTGAGGGTCTGTCAGAGCAGTTTACCTCCGAAATGCCTCTTCAGTGGATCCACCCTGACTCTGCACGTCTTTCACCAGACTGTCAGCCTGGGTTAGAAGCACCATGAGAAGAAACAACAATGAATACAAGAGTGTTGACACCAATGTGCAGTTGAGGCTGAACTGCACAGCAAATTAATTATGATATACATAATTAATAGGCTATATGCCAAACAATTTCTTTGTACACTTCTGTTGCATGTGTCAAAGTAAGCATGGGTCACCTATAAGCCTGTCTTTGGTTAGCCTCTTGTTCTTAGTCGTGTATTTCAGCAATGTAAACAAAAGTTGTTCTGTGAACCCATTAAAGAGCCTGTGCTCTAGGCCAGTCTTCATTTAAAATCTGGCCTTTTCATGTTTCTCCGTTTATTGACTGTGCTCTTAATTAAACAAGTCATAAGGAACTTTACCTTTGTGTATTCTTAAAACTTTGGCATAAGTTTCATCCCCCAAAGAACACTCTCAACGTTTACCTTTGTTTACAATACTGGCTAAAATAAACGTATGAGAATAAGAGGCTATATGGTACAACTGTAAAGAGCTTTTATGATAAAATTGCCCAAGATGTATCCTCCATTAACGGAGCTGCTATAGGACAAAAACTTAGGGTCGCTTTATTTTGGGGAGAGTGGTTGATGATCGTTGGATAACACAATGTCTATTCATATTGTGTATCTGACATTCAGCTCCGGTTGGAGTTTAAAAATCGCGGCGGGGAACGTACAAGCAGTCGCCATTCTTTAACAAACCTGTTTTGTGATGTCGTCCACTTCTTTCTGGACAAGTTGCAAAGGTCCTTTTCTTTTCGGTGGCATTTATTCGCTGTTTAATGGGGCATAATCCATGGGTTAGCTGATCGCCTAGCTAGCTAGCTAACGCTACGCCTCCACTGGTCGCTAGGCAACCGAGTTCCTCTTCCGACTTGACTTGAATTTAATTAATCGTCTATAAGAACCTCGATCCCTTATATTGTGCAGGTATTATTTGTAAATATGTTTCACGACATTTGTTGTTGCTGTTGTATTTATCTTTTATATATCTATAATTGAGTTTATCATACATAAATTTAGAGACTATCTGACATTATTTCCTAAAGGTGTTAAGCTACCGCCACCTACTGGACTGGAGGATCGAGCGGTAGAAAAAAATCTCTCTGCTAAAATTGCTTTTTAAAAATGTAGTTAATTAAACAGCTACCTCTTAAAAAACTTTAAAAAAAAATCTGACCCACCAGATTCTGAGATTCTCTGGGTGGTCCAAACAGGTGAGGTCAAGGCTTTGAGATTTTTTTTTAAGTGCACAGATTAAAGGCACACTGTTGTCTCTTTGTCCTGCTCACTAACTGACTCACTGCTCTAAATGTGACTAGTACACAGTAGTAATTCAATATCATGTACTCAGTTAAAGAAAGCAAGCAAACACGTGCACATGTAGAGTTGTGTAAGTACTTTCCTAATGACCCACAGAGGGCACACTCTGCTTGTTGTGAAACATGCTGCCTTTAGTTTCTCCTCGTTAACTTATCTTTCTCAATCTTACCATTGAAAAATGACTTCAAAATCATGTTTTTAATTGATTCCCTAGGCTACAAATAACTAAACAAATAAACCCGCTTGTATGCTTTCTAAAAGTCATTCATCCTTGCTGTCGTATTGTCCAAAAAATAGGAAATAACGACGTTTCTGGTGGAACATGAACGCAGCAAATACTACCTCCCTCCATTCACTTCCAGCGTTATGTCATTTACCTGCCATGGCTGCCCCCATCGCTCTCATTCAAGGGGCCAGCAGAGGCCTGGGACTTGAATTCTGCAAACATATCTTGAAAAACAAAACCCCCGCCGCCGTTATAGCGACATGCCGAAACCCGGACGGAGCAGCCGAGCTGCGCGGCCTGGCCGGTCAACACCCGGGCAGACTGACGGTCCTCAGGCTGGACGTGAACTGCGAGGAGGACATCCGCGGGGCTGCGGAGCGGGTGAAGGGGAGCTTCGGTCGGCTGGATTTGATAGTGAACTCATCGGCGATGCTTCATCCCTCCGGGAAAGGAGAGACGAGCCTGAGAGATGTCTCTGCTCAGGTAAAGCGTGATTTTTTTTGACGGTGTTTGAGCTGCTCTCTTCTCTGGAATAAAAGTGCTGTAAAGTCAGATTTCTTATTTTGTCAGCTGGGAAATGTCACAGTGTATTATAAAACATGTTTAAAACAAGTAAAATCATAACTGTTAGAATACCGGGAAGTTATATCTAGCTGGTATCAAGGGACTCCGGGGAGTTCTGACCTCCCGCTCCAAACTCCGTTCACAAATTAATCACTTTAATTAGCCCTGACTTGTTATTAGATGTACAAATTTTGTGAGATGCTATCATCTTGGATGACTAGTTAGGGTTTGCTGTTAAGTTCGGCATGCATTCAAAGTACTTAACTTGAAATAAAATGGAGGTCATTTGCTACACTGCTTCATTCATTGTACTTTATCCAGCTACTCATGGGATTCACATTATCTGGGTGGTGTCTCTGCCCCAGCTGTGTCTATCCTGAGGTCCAGGAAAAAATGAACTGCTATCATCTAAAACTTGTTATTTGTATAAATTAGTTCACTTATTTTGTAATTAATTTAGTTTCCCCTACTCGACCTTATTTCAGTTTTCAGTCTTTTAACTGATTGAACCACTGACTGATTTATTTTACCTTTCAGGGCACCATTGCCACCTTGACAACTAACACAGTGGGTCCACTGGTTATGGCAAAGTATTTTGCCCCGCTCCTTCAGAAGGGTGGAGGTGGATTCGGTCAACAACCCTCAGAGAAAGCCAAGGAGCACAGCGGCATCATCGTCAACATCACTGCCAAAGTGGGATCCATTGGCGACAATGGTAAGCAACTATAGGCAACATAAACAAGCCATTAACCACCAGCTGCGTGTGTCTTTAAATCTAACTTCCTCTCTCCACCCCACCCACTTCTTTCAGGTCTTGGGGGTTGGTACAGCTACAGGATGTCTAAAGCAGCTCTCAACATGGCCACCAGGAATCTGTCTATAGAGCTGGGCCGCGGTCGACCCAAGGTGGGTTTGAGTGTTTTTAAAGGCGCTTTTGCATTTTTATTGCATAAGTATCAAAAACAAAGGACACAACAGTGAAGGCTATTCATAGCCTCTATGAATAGAGTTTTCTCTGCTCCAAGACCAGCAGAGAAAACAGGTTTGTAGATGGATGGACGTTGCCCTCACACTACAGTATCTTATAGAGAGCTGATGAACTTGTTTCTGATTTTTCCAGGTGGTGTGTGTGTCCTTACATCCAGGAACAGTAAACACAGACCTTTCCCGGCCATATCACAGGAATGTGCCAAAAGACAAGTTGTTCAGTACCGAACACTCTGTGAACTGTCTGATGAGCATCATAGACACACTGAATATCGAAAAGACTGGCAAGGCATACAGCTGGGACGGGGCAGAGCTTCCTTGGTAGAATCAACAAATGGAGAAAGAGAGAATTTATTCGGCTCTACTCTTGATGCTAACTCTCTGAGCATCATTCAGACTGTGCCCTAAGCTGGACCTTACACTGACAATTCATCAGAACTGAAGATAGTGCTGAACGGGAGGTTGCTGGTGGAGTCACAGTCTAATCAGTCAAAGACAAACCTCTTCCACTACCTCACAGCCAGCCAAAGTAACACTTACGTTGTGTATAATGCATTCACATGAAGGCCTTATATGACTGTAAGACTTGATGCAGTTGTAACTGGACTAATGGCCTGGTAGCATGACAGGTGACATTTTGGCAGTATAAATAATGTATTATCATATTAATATTGAGGGATTTTTGCCGTATCAAGTGGCTTATGGTAAAAAGGGTTTGACATTTTTGGAGAAAATGCTTATTTGCTTTTTTGCCAAGTGTTAAATGATGAGATTGGTGACACATAGTATGTGTTCATTCAGCTGAAGTGAAGCTTGAAACATGAGGTTAGCTTAATTTATCATATAAACTATAAACAGCTAAAACATACAGATTAACATGTTATATCGTGTTAGGTTAATCTATATAAAAACCCAAATGTAAAAATGACTAGTTGTAGTTTTACAGTTAGGTCTTCTCATTTAAGTTTCAGCAATGAAGCAAATAAAAGCATATTTCCCAAAATGTGGAACTATTCCTTAAAGTGTGATGCATACTCTTTGCTGTCTTTCATACTTCATTGTGGAATAAAATCAGTTTTTGTCATGACCTTGGAGACCTGAATTATGTGTAATAGTATCCACAAGCACTTACAGTATCCACAAGCACTTACAAGCTGTCTTTGGTTAACAGAGACGCTAAAAGTCATTCAGAGCCATTTCACAAGTGATGGGAAAAGGCCTTTTTATGTAACTAAAGAAAAAAACTTCATTCAGTCATACAATGAAATATATATCTTTTCTTGTAAACAGGTGCTTTCAGGAGCAAAACTGCTTCACTGTATGTCTGTGAGTGTGTTTATGTTTGTGCATAAACACACTCACTGCTTGTGCATCGTCTTATTTACAGAAGAAGAGCAGAGATGAGACTTAAGGCACGGTAGGCTATGGCTAATTGGCTGGGTAATGACTGAACTCAATCCTGTTAAGGGATTTTAACCTAACGCCTCTCCTATACAACGCTGACCTGATTCCTAACAAATCAGGGTTACCAGGGTAATTTTTTAGGCTATTATCACAACCATTTCACCAATTTCATAAAGGCGACTTACTTGTACTCTACCATAGAAACCAGCCTACTTATTAAATTGTATTTAAAAATTCCTTAAATTTCCTTCAGTTTGTCTGCAAGCAGAAATGACTGTTAGTACAACACAGTTAATTACTTTTAACCAGAAGATGGCAGCAGTTGGAGACTTCATTAATGTTCTTTGGTATTCATAATCTTCACATTTATGGCTTTCTCTTAAGTAAGTTAGTGCCATTATGGAGATCATGGTATCTGTTTATCTATTGTATAATGGTCTTTATAGCAGTAAACTAACCCTAACAGTTACTGATTGTTTGGTACGGTGGTAAAAGTGATATTACAAAAATATTTCCTGAATGACTGCGATTATGTCTCCATTGCTCCACGGGACTTTAAATTTTATGGTGAGGGAGTTACATAACTGTGCATTTGTACTCTTAATACAAATGACAATGGTATTACTGAACCATCCAATGAAGTGTAGTTGTCTGCAGTACTCATAGTATGACTACATAATTATCTTAAGGTTCTGTCAGTTTTTTTAAGTGTCACTTTACATGACCACACTATAATTTGCCTTAAGAATCCTTCAATATCTCTGCTTAGTGCCCCCTGACCAATTTTAAAGTAATATCATTTATACATTTTAGAGCTTAACCTAGTATCTTAAGATACTTGTATGGCTTTTGAAAACTCGAATTCAGTTTAGGAATGAATTGACCAAAAAGAGCAAGCAAGAAATAAATATCCTGTCTTCTAAACAGTTCTAATGATCGTTTTCTTTTATCAAGCTGAGATTGTTGTTGTTTGACCTTTGTATCTTGCTCTGTTTGATACCAGGTCTCTGTTAAAACAGAGAAATCTCAGTGCGACGACCCCATGTTAAATAAAGAACTAATTCCTTGCCGTGTCATTGCATTTTTTGTACCACACAATTGTGGTTAAGATCTGTGAAAGGAGACCTGTTCGCAGACCTCTCAGACTATATAAAAATGAGATGCAACAATGTCAAATGTTCTGCGGGATAGCATGACACTTCTTGTCCGAGCCTACAACTGAAAGAAAGACATTTGAATAATTGGCGATGCTTTTGCATGCGTCGATAAGGTTACTGCAGTTTATTTTGGTGACTGATATATTGACTGGCAGCTTTGTGCGCACATCACGCGTGGAGGGGTCTGCTGAGGGTGGGGGTATGACAGTGAGCAGCGACGCTTATAAATAAAGCGCCCACAGCTGCACGGACTGGTACCGAGAGTGTGCGTCCGTTGGACTTTGATTTATTCCTGCGGGGAGCCCATTGTAACGCAGGCGACACGGGATGAGTCCTTTCTTGCATTTCTTTGCGCCGGAGTGTAGGGTTACAGTGTAAATTTACTGCAGAGGCGAGAGAAAACCGGTCGGAGGAGGTGAACGGGTTCGGGCCTCAGTTGGAGGAGCTGGTGTGACGTAGCAGTTCACACATACACATATACTCACACGCCGGGTGCTGCTGCGCCTGCCAGGATCTCAATGTGGGGAAATGACCGCGAGTGACCTCAAAGGGAACACTGTATTTTAGCGCTGCTCGCGTTTTTAATTTGCACTACGTTAAAGTGAGAATTAATGTTAATTTTTTAGCTCGACATTTTACGGTAAAACCACGTCATATCACGTTGAAGAGTGAGGTCTAACGTTAGCTGAACGCTCGGCTGTCTCACTAGCTCGCAAGCGGCTAATATTAGCTAGCTAAGCTAAAGCAGTCCGGTTTGTCATTGCTAGCGGCCGGGCTTTTGCATTTTGCCTCTCGCAGATGCTAGGCTAAGCTAGGCTAGGTTAGGCTAGCTGCTGCCATGGATAAAGCAAAGTCAATGATGGACAAGAAAGGAGCGTCGGGACCCTTTCACGTCAACAACGGGCAGAGCCAGAGGGGGTTCCACGGCCATGTCGTTGTGGCCGCTAACGGCAGCTGCTGCAGCGGTAGTGCATTCGGCTCGAGCACCGGACCCAACAGCAGCAGCACGTTTGAGAACATGCATCATCTGCACCGCGGCGACGATGCAGAGTGCAACGGGTCCCCGGCCAAGAGATGCAGGCTGCGGAGGAGGACGGAGTCGGTGAGACGGAACAGACCCCGTAAGTGTCAACCGGCTTGGTGAAAATCAAGTTTTTAGCAGCTGTCATTAAATTGTGCACATCGTCTGACATAATTTATTTTCTTTTTTTTTTTGCACATGGTGGAGGCGGCGTTGTGTTTGTGTGAAACCGGGTGACTGCAACCTGCTACAGTGCAATACCCATCAGCCGGGGTTTGCTCAACCATGCCATGTTGCAATGAGAGAGCAACAGCCTCTGCCTCTCAGCGTGCATTCTCCTTTCACTGCATTTTTATTAACTGCGCCGATAGTGTTGCTGTGGTTAATTTATCTTTTAGATCACAATCTTCTCTCTCTTTTTTTGACCAGTTTAGTTGTTATCAGTCTCTGGCCGCTTCAAGCCTGCCGTCGTCAGGGAGACCCTCTTTTGTTTTTATGAACCCTCAGGTTGCATTTGGTGCGCTGTGATTGGTCGGCACCCGGTGGTGAAGAAGCTCCTGATAAGTGGGCTTGGCTTGCTTCAGCCAATCAACACCCGTCTCTTGTCTTCAGAAGGCAGGGTGAATGGGCCGGGACCCCGCCCCTTATTTACCGTGCGTTTCGGGTGATGTGTGTAAAGATCATCCTGGATAAGTTTGCAGTTTTTGCGCAGAATGTAGAAAAGTGTCGCTTTCTTCGTTGTATGAAGCCCGAGACTGACTGAGCGGTTCTTAGCTTTTCCTCGACCAGCTTGTTTTTATCGTTTTTGTTTAAAAAGATTGTAGTTTTTATTTCGTTTTGAGTGTACCAGTGAGCTGATAGTTTGCATCACTATGAAACTTATAAGTGAAAAGAAACCTGGTAAGTGTGTGTTGGTTTGTGTTTCATTACTCTGAGAAGACCTATGTATCAAAACATTTAACAATATAAATCTCTTCACCTTGTTGCTTAGTCAACCAGTCAGCATTCTTTATATCTGTCTGTAATTGTGTTAAGGAGTGAATGGGTGGCGGTTTTGCTTTCTGCTTTCAAGGAAATTTTTGTCACTGTCACCTATGAGAAGCCCGCATATTGCAGTATTAATTAGAAGCAGAACATTTATTTAGCCTTTTACTGTGTGACTATGAATGCTTAAGTAAATATTGCAACATCATTATTGTGATAATGTTGTGGTATTTATTGCTCTGTCACATACTGCATATCACTGACCCAGACAGCAGTGAGAAGTGCTTTTCTGTTAAACAGTGCAGTTGTTCATTTATGGCGTGGCTCCAGCTGCAAGGTTTTAGGATATGCATTTTTAAGGAGTCCAGTACACACTTTGGGTCTGGCAGGTTATACCTACCAGACCCAAACTACAGCATTCGCTTGCTGTCATGTTTTAAAAGGTGATGACTTTAGTAAATTAAGTGCATTGCTTACCACTTCTCCATCACAATGATCAAAGTCATTTCACATATGGTCTTGTTCAAGCAGTACCATTTCTGTTCTCGATTCCTCGATTGATGGATCCATAGAAATTTGCAACCTGCTGAGTATTACAGCACAACATTAAACTCTGTCATTTGCAGTGAAAATCCATTCAGTGCTTACTTAAGCACTTGCTGTCTCCTTTCACTAGAATATGAGAGATGTGTAGTTTAGATAAAGCCAAATCGTACAGGAGCTTCTTTTGGTGGCAAAGAAGTGTTGACAATTTATTAGGCACACCACTGTAGATATACAGTATGTAGTCTGGATTGTGTATCTGTGAGTAAGATGAGATATTTCATTTCTAAACTGTACTGAAATGGTGACAAGTTATGTAGGACAGTCATGAGAAAGCTCATCCATACACAACACTGACATTCTTATGAATTGACAAATTACTGGAGAAGTGTGATGATGCAATGAACAATGGTTTGTTGTGATACGTAGTTGTCTGAGAAAGAAAGGCCCTATACCAGAGTAGGCCCAGATTACGTATTTAAGGGCCATCTCATCAGTAAACTTTGAAATGTCCGGTCAGAGCTCCTGTGCTTTATGGCTGAGTTATCCTTGGATGGAGGCCAGTCGTCCCGATAAACCCAGATAACCCTCTAAGCTTTTTCTCGCCGTAGGCCTACCCAGGAATGTATTCCCCTCGGGGTTGTGATTTTTCACTTTTGTCCCCAGACTTTTCTCTATTCTTGGTTTGAGGTGGTTTAGGATCGGGGTTACTTTTGGGTAACACTGCCAGCAGTTCCTCCTGTTTACACCAGACGCAACTTGGCAACAATTTCATTGACTGTCTCCTGGAACAGAACAGCCTTTATTTCAACCAACAAACTGATTCTCCAGCTCCATCAGTTGTAAGACAGGGATGAAGTTTCATTTTATACTTAATATATTTTTAAATCTGTGTATGACATAATTTGTGGAAATATGTTGTTTATACCAATGTCTATTGTGAAATATGCTTTCAACACAGAGCAGAAGCCATGAAAATGGGAAGAATCTTGTTCTAAATAAGTCTGGTGCTGCATTTTTTGCTGAAGTGCATTTTATTGTACACCTCATGCACAGAGCATATTGTAAATTATCAGCTTGTGGCTTTTCAGACCATTTGCCTGAAAATGGTTTGTGGACATTTTGGCACATACTGTTTAAATCATACTGTATGTGATCTTAAGGGTGTGGTCAGTATGGGTGGGGGTGGGGGGGTCATTACAAACATGAGAGTGGAAGAAAGAGGAGGAAACTCTTTCTTTTCCCAGCCAGCTTCATATACAGCATGCATCAACATTGCAGACTGCTGGGTCCATGTGTCAGGGAGACACATGGCTTTGAAAGAGGAGTGTTGCACCATCACATCTGCTGTGTTGGGTCATCTCAGCTAAAAACCGAAAGCTCAGCAGTATTAGTCAGCTTTATTGTAATCAGTATACAGCAGTTAAAGGGGTTCCCAAAAACTTTGATAAAGACACACACAGAAACACCACTAGAGGGGACACAATTAAGTTTCTATGATACTGGAAGAGCCACTGTTATGTGGAATTGTAATTTGCATGTTAAAAGAAGTTTTACATGCAGTTTCAGCAGCATTTAATGTGCAAGGCCACAACAGTTGATTTTGCCTAAGTTTTTCACGTTATCCGGATGTGCAGAACAGGCAAGATTGAGGCACAGCTTGCAATGTTTGGTCTGAGTTTTTCAGGAATTTTGACTTGAACAATATTGTGTGACTCAGTGTTATGACTGAGTCACAGAGAAATTCACATTTTGTCACAGATAACAGGCTGATACGATGTAGGATGTTGTAGAAAAAACATACTTTACTGGGAACCTCTATAGGGAGAGATTTCATGGTGTTGAGACTAGGCTTTGGCTGCCAGTGCGAGGAGCACAACTGAAAACACCTGGATGTTTCTTGGTTAAATTAGGTGGTAACTTTTTCATTTTAGGGAGAAGAACGTTTTATTCAGGCCTATGGCATCATCAGTTTCCAGCTGGTTTGGGTGAACACTAACAGAGTGTGTGTGTTAATAACTCATAAAAAGGTACAGGTTTGTCAAAAATGTCTGTGGCAGATCAGGTCAATGTTCTACCATGGTCTACTGCAAATGGATTGTGAACAGGACGTGCTAACAAGTTTCAGTCAGGGTGTAGCTGATTTGGGGAGGGAGGGGGATGGAAGGTGTATGAGAGATCATGCAAATCAAGATGAGAGGAACTGTTTTGATTGATGGCACACCCGTAAACAACTGAAACTCCTCCTATCAGAAACTGCACAAGCCAAAGTGCGTTTAGCGTTTCTTAAAAACGAAGATCATCCTGCTCTTTTTTTCTCTTCAATCTGATGTGTTATTTTACTAGATCAAGTAGAACTGATCGCAACTGAGTTTTCTCTTTGTTTTGCCTGATATAAAAATGTCATTCCTTAAAGCTCAATGATCTGTACGATAGAGACAGACAGAGTGCTTTATTAATCCCGAAGGGAAATGGCAGTATTGCAGCAGCCACTTCACATAAATAACAAAACCATTGAGGTAGGTAACTTATTAATGATGTCTGGTCTACTGTGGTAACTATAGGACTAAAACATGCAGTCATAAAAAGAGTAGCAGCGGAGGTAGTGATAGATATAGTATTATGAGGACATAAATAGTGAAACACTGAATCAGTGAAGAGCGTAACAGGACAAAACTTCCTGTGATGTTATGCTTAGTAATGAGTGTATATTATTGTATCCGCTGTACGCACAGCATTCAGCTGCCTAGCAGCGTATTGTTGTCTTATCACACTTGTACATGCTGTACAAGTGTTGTTCTTGAACTGTGCTCTCTGAACAATGTAGTAACACACACACACACACCAAGCCTCTCTGCGAAACCTGAGATTAAGAGTTAAGCAATAGGAAATTTAATAGAAACAGTTTTTGGTGATAATCCCTGAGGCCATTTTACGCTGGTAACAGTAAATATGGTGAAAAAAAAAAAGTATGATTCCTCCTAGACCTAGTAATTCAAGCCAGACTGTACACGCTCACATACTGTATCTACCATGTGGGCAAGGCAGAGGTGTGTTAGGCCAGAGACCTTTCACCTACATGGACACTAATCACTCCACGCAGACCTTTGACTGGGCACTCTGTGTGTGTGTGTGTGTGTGTGTGTGTGTGTGTGTGTGTGTGTGTGTGTGTGTGTGTGTGTGTGTGTGTGT
>JBBMJY010000003.1:5212040-5271068 GCA_037833715.1 Toxotes lorentzi
TGTGTGTGTGTGTGTGTGTGTGTGTGTGTGTGTGTGTGTGTGTGTGTGTGTGTGTGTGTGTGTGTGTGTGTTCATGTTCATGTTCATGTTCATGTTCATGTATAGATGTGGTCAGAAGTGTTTGTACCCTTACACCTCACTGTGTTCTTCCCAAAAAGGTGTTGAAATTAAAAGCTCTTTTGTTGCGCATAGAATAAAACAAAGAAGCTGTGGGGAGAGCTGAATTCTTGCTTATTCTAGAAAGATCTTCTAAAATGGCCTGGACAAAGTGATTGGTAACCTTGAGGAGTGGTGATAAATAAGTGGACTGTAGTGATTTGTCGAGCAGGCTGTTGTCTTCAGTTAGTATCGCAGGCTAAGCTCAAGACATTTAAGCTAACTTCCCTGGACGTGGGCCGCAAGAGGAAAATTAACCCCATATTGAAAAGAAGGATAGTTCGAATGGTGGAGAAGGTCCAACAGTGTCCAGTCCCACCAGGAAAAAAAGTTATGTTATGTTCTATTAAATATGGAATATAGAACAGTGGATGAACAGTGGATCATTTGTTACTTCCTTGTTCTGTAAAAGACAGGTGTGTCTCATTGTGGCCGCTCACCATGACGTCTGTCTGTGTGTGTGTGAATGTGAGGCTTCCATTTCATTCATGGAAAACATGGGCAAACCAAATTTACATGTTGTGGGTGTGAGCAAATGATCAAGGTTAAAATTGTTTTATATCCGGGCCAGTACGCTAACACTGTGCAAAAGGTTTGGTTTTATTATCTCAGAACAGCTGTTCCATATTTACCCAGGGAGTTATCTACACATTCGAAGGCAGGGGGGGCTAAATGTGTTTTGCCTCAACAGAATTCTTGTTGAGGTGTCGGAGGCTAAGGATAAAAGTGAATGTGAATTTGATTGTAGAAATCAAACACTTGTACCTTGTATTGTTTTTTTTCTCTTTCCCCATTTATTCCCCATCTATTCTTCTTCCTCTGTTCTCCTTCCCTCCCCTCTTTTCTGTTTCTCTCTTCTCTCCATGCCACGTTTCATTACTCCTCTTTCCCGTTTTCACTGACCTCTCCAACCACATTTCTAATCTTCTTTCTCTCTTACTTTCAGTCTGGGAGGTGGTACATTCCTGGGCCTTTGCTGTCTGCTGACGGGCTGCGAGACGTTCGAGGAGGCGTTGGAAATGGCCAGCAAGGGTGACTCTACCAACGTGGACAAACTAGTGAAAGATATCTACGGCGGAGACTACGAGCGCTTTGGCCTACAGGGCTCTGCTGTCGCATCCAGGTGAGTGTGATAAGGGTTTCTCACCTGAAGGTCCACAACGTTACCACAGCTGACTTCAGGCAGACGCTTGATCCTCAGGATACTAAATGCATCAAGGGCCATTAATGAAGAAGTTGTGATTATACCGGGAAACTCCCTGATCCTTTGAGTGATGATGAAGCCATAAATGTAATTTCTGAAGACAAGAGCCAGTCTGCATATTTATTAGACCAGTGTCCTTGTCAACTGAAATTCCTTTCCTATATTCAAACCCTTTTAAAGCACAGCTTTTGAAACATTCTTGTAAGTAAATTAGGGCTGCTCACTAAACTTAAATGAGTTGAACTGTATTTAAAAGTCAGATCATTTGGCTTCTTTTAGCTGTGTCATTCTACACAGAGCAATGCAGGATAAACCTTTCCAAACCTAGTCTAGCTACAAAAGAATCTGTAATGCTTAAAGCTAGTGAAGTTGGCTAAACTGCTTTTGAACCAAATGCTGGCATCCCTTCCTCCACTGCTGTCCAGTGTGGTCAGGACGTCCACACTTGATTCAATAAAAGGAAAGCGGGGCACTATATTTTGACTTTTACTCCTATGCACTGTACACCAAACCACTTACTCCTGTTCTTTTCCTACTGACCTGCAAATGAAACAAAATGGACTTGCTCTGCTAACATGGAGTATGCAAAAAACATTTCAGCTTTTCATTCAATCCAAAATGTGACCAAACACTGCCTTTTCTGAGTATGTATATAGCATGTGGGTGCTATACTTCATCCAGGTGCCGCACTTTGACCCTATGGTTATTCTACTTTTCTGTTAGCACAAAAACCAGTTTTTGCTCTTGAATTGATCCAGAATTGATTCACTGAAGAACTGTAACATTTTTATTTGATTTTATCATACTGGACTGACCAAGAAGTATGTTTTTTATTTCTCTGATCTGTGGGACCTGTGGAAATCTGGTGTTGTCATATGAGAGATTATGAACATTACAAGACATCAAAACGTGAGTCTTGTAATTCAGATATTTGTATCTCATATTATGCTTTGTTAAAAGCTGGATAAACCTTCATTGATCTTTACTCAACAAAATATAAGGCCTGTTAAATAAGTTTGATGCAGATTATTAAAGTAATTACTCGCAGTGGATGAAATCCGCTTGGATCTCATTAGGAAATTGTTCACACAACATAATGGGGAGAACATGAATTACCCAAAATGACTTAATCAGGTTTAATTTGTGTGTGGATTTAGTGGCGTGTTACGCTCGTTGGGAATGTATTGATGCACAAACACATGCAGGTGTATGAACAATAGCTGAGTGGTAATACTAAGCACAATGTACACACATGCTAACTCACTCAGACCTTTACCTTCTAATCTGGGTTTAGCATGTATGCAGCTCTGTGTCCAAAGGTTGATCCATAAAGCAGAGTGGAAAAACAGATTTTATCACAGTCATCAGATTTATAATCACTGTTTCTTGTCATGGTGTTCCTTTCTGTCATTTATTGAAACAAAACACACACACACACACACACACACGCTGACAAACAGCACTGTTGTTCTGAAGGTTGTGGTGACATTTACAGAGGCCCATCTTCTGTGCTTGTTTGCTTTTTTTATTTAATTTGTAAAGAGTTCATGGACCTCGAATAGTACACAGGAGGAAAGTCTGTGTGTGTATTTGTGTTCATATATAAATTGTCTGTTTTACAGTTTTGGTCACATGATGAGCAAAGACAAGCGAGACAGCATCAGCAAGGAAGACCTGGCCAGAGCCACGCTGGTCACCATCACTAATAATATAGGATCCATAGCACGGATGTGTGCTGTCAATGAGGTACAGACACACACACACACTTTCACAGAATCCTGGTCACTATTGTTCATTCCATAGCAGGCATATATGATATACTTAATACTTACATACACAAACACATGAGCCAGTACTGTGACTCTCACCAGGAAAATGATCCATTAACATACCTTGGTATGTAGAAATACTTATACACACACACACACATAGACACAGACCAGAGTTAAGCTAGTCAGCATGACTAATGAAATGAATAGGCTGTAACACACACAAACAAACACAAACACAAACAGGACTAGTTCAGAGCTTTTCTGACCATTGTGCATGACTAACAACATAAAGGTAACCTCATGATTATCAAAAAATGTAAAAGACAAATGGACACTCACAATGTATATCCTGTTTTTTTCTTTCTGCCCCTTACTATCCCTCGTTAGTCAGAAGAGCCACAGAAAGCCTCTTTTAATTTAAATCTCCTGTTTTTTTTATGTTTCTGGTTTTGGGATTGTGGGTGCTAATTGGCACCACAGTAATATCAGCGACTTTAACATAAAACCAAACAAACAATCAGAAGCAGTTTAATCTAATAGTTCAATAGTTTCTAATGGCTTAATGACTGACATAAAAGAGCACATAGTACCCGCTAAGGCTGTATATGAATGTTTTTCAGTGGCAGCAGTTAAAACTCAGTTATGATTTTCTGGAGTGAGGGAGCAGCCTAGACTCTTTCTGTGTGCTGTGAGCTTCTTTACAGTGTTGCCTTGTGGCATGGCGATCAAGCAGCATTGTACAGGGCTATCACTACACACAGAGGTGCAGCGAGGACCCACACATATGTCCACCAACCATGTAGGACTGATACTGACTTTTCTTTTTTTCCTGTATGGAAATGCTGATGTAAGAAAGTGTTGCCCTCGTTGGTAAAGAAACTGAGGTATATTTAACCTTTAAACAAGTAATTAGTTTTAAAAAAGACATCACTGAGCAGTTAAATCAATAAATCTGCAAAAAATACTGTTTACTAATGTTTTCCTCTGGCTGTGGACAGAAAGCTTCCATTAAGTCTGCCATCCTCTAAACAGCAGAAAAATATTTCATATAATTTTATTTATTTATTTGTTATTTGTTATTTATTTATTTATTAACTACAACAAACCACTGTGACCAGTATTGGCAAACATGCAGAGATTACTCTCTTAATACTATTGTATTAAGAGAGTAAGAGAGTAATACTATTACTGTCTTAACACTCTCTTAACACTGTCAAACTCTGGAGCTGAAATTTCAGTATTAATATGTGATTGTAAAGCTCCACTTTACTCATTTTACTGTATTGGACAAATTACCTTTCTTACACACCTGCTTAATTTATACACTTGTGCTGTTGCTTACTGCCAAGGGATTTAAGAGAACAATGTTTTATCACTTTAAATTTTTTCTTGCTCCTTTGCAGTTTTGAAAGCTTTTTGTTTGTGGTACAAGAACACATTTAAAACATTTGGTTGGTCGCTCGTTTGTTTGTGCTACTGATATTTGCTGGTCAGTAGTTAAGGCCACAGCCGGGGCAAGAGATTCACTGGTAACCAGTTTGTCAACTCGGTGACACCATCGTGTGGTGTGGAACAAGTGTTACACATTACACAGTTTCTGATCTGTTTTACATAAAAAATCAGTTCATGTAATTTGTCATGACCTCGAGTTTGTTTTGACTTTCATATTTTCAAAAGAGGACGGGTGTTATTATGATTGCATTTGACATAGTTGTCACACACATAATGGGCCTAAGTTTTTCTGACATTTTTCACGTTTCTCTTTTTTACCAGAAAATTGAGCGTGTGGTGTTCGTGGGGAACTTTCTTCGGATCAACACAGTGTCCACAAAACTGCTGGCCTATGCCATGGACTTCTGGTCTAAAGGACAACTAAGAGCCCTCTTCCTGGAACATGAGGTGAGCACAAATGTAGTCCCAGGTAGCAATACAAAAAAAAGAAATTACAATTTGTGTTCAGAATCCCCCAGCACTGTTTGACTTTGTTATAAACATGATCCCACTTCAATTAAATGTCTTGAAGTGTGTGTAACAAAGTGTATCTGTGTGTCTCTTTCTGCTCCAGGGTTATTTCGGCGCTGTGGGGGCGCTGATGGAGCTGCTCAAGACAACAGAGGACCAGTGAAGGGAAGGGAAGTGTCGGGACATCATCAACCCTCAACAAGACGATGTCATCCACACGGACGTGATGTCATCAACTCTCGATGCTGTGACGTCATCAACTTTTGACACTGCTGAAAGGTCCCGTTCACAGAGGCCGCTAAAGGAACACTAAAAGAGAGAGATACAGAAACTGAGAAAAGCCATTTTAATAATTTAACACTTGTAAATAATGATAACCTCTAAACATCCATCTCCTAAATTTCCCAAACAGAGTTCCCCCTATCATAGAGGTTTTAATATTGTAATCTTTAATTTATGGTTCCCTGTAATCAGCTGTGTTGATTCCTGTCATCAGCCCTGTGTCAGGAAGCACAGACACACAGAGTATTTTAGTGTTTTTTGTTAGTGTGTGTTTGTGAATAGCTACTGTAGCATTACATCCTGGGGACTGTGGTACCCCGAGCAACTATTTGTGCAATGGTTCCTTAAGATACAGTGTCTGCACAGAAGTGAGGTTACTCTTGAATGAGTAATTGGGCATTTTTTTCCCACCGGGGACTCACAGAAATTCCTTCTGTGCGACCACAGAAACATCATTTGACCACCAATGCCTCCTGCCTCCTTCATCAGTGTTAACCTCTGGTTTTTACTGCTGTTGTAAAAAAAAAAACAACATCATTTTGTCGTTGCCTGTCTGTTGCACAAAAAGTTGCCCAGTCTTCTAAGGAGTGCACTGAAGCCAAATCCTGTTGAGATTCGTAAGACACCTGCCTCTCAGCTCAGATGGGAGGCAGAAAAACAGTCTTTAATTCTTTCTGTTGCTCCACTGCACATGGCCTTTGCTTTTTGTTTGTCTCCATCTACCAACATGCAAACACATTTACAACACCGTATTGCCACACAGGCATATTTCTCCCAAACCGGCTGAGTTTAGTGTTATACAACGGGACCAAGACATTGTCTTCCAATAGATAGTGCTACAACTGTGCATCCTTGATTTATGTTGACTGTCATCACTACAGTTCAGGACCTGGTCTGGCCCAGCAGCCTGTATTTGTGAAATACTATAGAATGTTTTATTTTGGGGTTTTTTAGTTTTTTTTGTTTTTTGTTTTGTTTTATCTCTGTTGGGAATCATCTTTTCTTTTTCTCTTTCCCTCCCGTGTCAGTGTTTGGCTGAGGAACACTTCAGCTAGATGGAGGCCTCATTTCTCACCCTCTATCGTCTCTGTCACCCCACTGCCTTGTTTGGGTATTTCATTGTGATGTAATGAGGCATTCAGGCTGAGCTTATGCAATTCTAATGCACTGTGTGAATTCTGGCATAGAAAAGCTTCAGCAATCCTGCTTTTGATGCACATGCAGAAGAATGGTATCACCCTCTGGGAGACAATGGGGACCAAGGCGCTTTTAGCCCAGAGTCGTTCATCATGTAAAATACACTGATGCCAATTTGCTGGCATCAGAATCAGTTCATGAACTGTAGATTAGACAGGGTTTTTACTGTCTAATAGTGCAGATGTTATGTGAAATTTCAGGGTTTTTCCCTGCAGGTCCAGAGTGACTAAGCTTGAGTTCAATCAGAATTAAACCACCCAAATGCAAACCAAGCAGTGGCACAAGCAAGAATTTAAAATAACTCTAGGTAAGGAGACAGGATCATTTATCTTCCAGATGCTCAGTTTGCATGCCTCTGTCTAAGAGCAACACGTCAGGGCAGCCTTGTGTCCTGATCTGAGTCACTATCCACATTAGCTCAAGCACCTCAGTAGAGACTTAAGTGTTTAAATTGTCGGTTTAGTGAATACTTGAAAATACCATTGTGCATCTGCTAGTGTGGATCTTTCAGATTTTAGTGAAGCCATGACCTGAGATTCTAGGATGGAAAACCCTCTTGCTTGCCTGAATTGCCTGTAATGATACTCTGAGCGGGGGAAGTCTTTTTAGAGGAATCCAATCTGATCTGCAACAATTTGGTGAAGATGGAATTGTAAATTACATGCACACCTTATACTACAGGCAAGGTTCGCTATATGCATGACATATAGACAAGAGATTGTAAAGAGGCTTCATCATCAGTGAGCTTTTGGGTCACCAACAGTGAATTATAGAATTATTAGATTATAGCTATTTTGAAGAAACATGGATCATAAGTGTATAGCTTGCTGTAATGTCACGATAACACCCAACCCCCCCCAATCCCATCCTGGACCTTTACAGCCTTTCATCTCTGTTTATTGTCAAAGCAGCTGAACTATAAAGCTGGATGGTGGAGTTTCCACTGTCTACTGCTTTATTTATTTATTACCACATTCTACATGCCTTTACTCTCCATGCAGAGAAACTGTGCTCTTTCCCTTTTTGGAATGACCCTCTTCTTGGAATCATCTTCATCTCTCAGTTTTTGTTTTTTAGATGATTTATTGTTAAATACCTCCAAACCATCACTACCAACACTTTTGGGTCGGTTAGTTTTCTGTGCTTCTGAGCCTGACATACAAGTGTTAGTTCAGCACTGTGGATTTTCTTGACAGGACCTTGTGATTTATTAATTTCACCTACAGTATAATAATGAAGGGAAAGCCCTTAAGATTAAGAGTTACTTTATTAATCCCCATGGGGAAATTCTGTAAATTATTAGCTAGTTGAACGTTATGCAGCTTTTGGTGAAATCGACAGTTATCTCCACCATCTAACATACACATGGACTAGACTTTGACCCCGACTAATAACATGTTTACTGCTATGCAGTTCTGTCTGGTTTTGAGTCAGTTTATAAAAACATCCTCTTTGTTCTTAGGTAGTTGTTATTTAAAGCTTATGTTTTTACCCACAGCCACTTACAATACACTAACAAAAGTTTTGCTGTGAATTGAATATGCACCATTTGATGAAATTATTATTTGCAAATTGTAGATTGAACAGAATCAGAATATATTATGGTCTTTTTTAATGAACTCATGAGGTAATAGGATAATCACATTTTAAAGAGTGGATTTTCTGTAGTTCACATATACTAAAATTAAAAAGTTATTTTCTACCATGGATACATTAGGTGTGTTGGCTTAAATAATCCAAATGCCAATGCGTAAGCAAGTGTTAAGGGTAAAACTGGTGAAATACTATTTGAGTCATAGATCCTGCTTGTTTTCAGCTGTTATGATGCTTCAGATGTTCTTTTCGGTGCTTTCTGGTCTGGTTTTTTTTTCTTCTAATTTGCCTTGTTCCAACTCACGTTTGGATGATATCGGTGGCCTCGACCTATCAGGTGCCACTCAGCTTTAAAATCAGTCTGGTGTCAGTTATTTTGTGCCACCGTTTCTTTTAATCTGAAAACCCTAATCTGTTGCCTTCACTGTGTGTTATCCTGGTTACACGATGTTTGTGACCTTCAGTTTCCTGTGTGGATTTATTTTCGGTTCCTTACCTGCTGAACTTTACCTCAGTCTTTGTGTAATTTGTGTTGTGCATGCAGATACATTTTTAGGGTCGGGTTTCACTCTTGCTTTCTTTTTGTTGTTGTTGTTTTGCCATTCAGCCAAGATTCAGTGCAATTAACACACATTCACAGTTTGAACATCAATGTTTGTTTTTCACAGCTCACCTGCTTACTTTAAATGTGTCCAAGCAAAAAAAACAAGAAAACAACATTAACTTCCACTGGCAGTACAAAGGCTTTTGTTCTATAATTTGAGATTTCTGGAAAGCCACATAGTTCTTTAGATAGATATCCCAGATGATTACCAATGACAACTCCAATTTGACATGTTTTTTTTTTTTTTTTTGGCAACAGTTTGGTCTAGAAACAGTTTTGTAAAATATTTGTCCTTTTATTAAAAAGGAATGTTCTTTTATTTTATATATATATATATATATATATATATATATATATCCTGCAAGTAATAAGTAATAATGTGAGTTAATATATCTTTCCTACGTGATTTGAAAATACTGTTGTACTGAATTTTTGGGTTGTTTTTGATTGGCACAAAAGAACCAGTGCGATTGCTCTCAGAAATGTAAATCCCTGCCTTTGTACTTTATCAGGCCGAGGAAACGTTTTCAGACCTGATGTGATTCACAGCACTTATGGAAGTGAGTGTCACTGTGAGTTGTACCTTTTAAACACATATCATCATTATCCTGCAGAACCTTTTATCTCAAAACAGGTGAACACCAAAGTGGAAGGAGCATTTATCTGTGGAAGCCAATGGTTTTAACATTTTACATTCTGCTGTTCATCATTTGGCTCCGTCCTGGTGTGAGTGCTGTGATTTATTGGTAAATGAAGATGTACATGGGAAACATTTAGGGTCTTTAAGGTGATACATGTTCTCTGCAGAATATAGATGACATGTGTTTTAAAGTTGTTGGTTTTGAAGTGTACCTGTATTTTCTCAGTGATGGTGTAATTGTAATTTTCATCCTTGCCTGATCTGAAACTTCTAAGCCAGTGCTACAGACTGTCATGGGAATTTCAGGAGTTGCAGTACTTGTAGTAGTTTTGGACCTACAGTAACTATTGTACACGTTCTGTCGCAGCTTCTGTGTTTTTGACTCCAAAAAACAAATCATTTACATTTCCTGGAATCTGAATCAGAAATGTGGGTGTTTGTCTGCTTTGATAACAGTCTAAAGTGTGATTTTTAGAGTTTGGGGTCTGGGGTTCATTTCCCGATGGGACCATTTGTACTCAGTGTGCATTTCTTTGTACTGTGAAGAGCTTTGGCTTGAAGCGTTCACTGAATGGCAACTGTTGTGTCATCCATTGCGAAATCTAACCAAAAGGCTATGCAGCAACACATCCATCGATCTCTTTGTCCCTTTCAACGAACTCACCTCCTCTCTTAACCTACCAGAGTTGATCTGACTTGTTTGTAAATGATTTTAAAAATATATATGCAACCCTGTTAGTTTTTCCCTTTGAGGAATCCTGTTTGAATCTTGATTGGAGTTTCTCCTCCAGAATTTTCTGTCCTGCTGATTTAGTTGTTAACACTATTTAAGGTGGATGCTCACAATAGGATGTTGTAGACTGAATTATGCACCAACATGAGCGTGTCAAGCATGAGTTTTTCAGTGTGAGCTGTATGGCGCTGGCACTGTAAGGTCATTGTCACGTACAGTAAGAAGCCTGCAGATATTTTTTGAATGGTTCTGTTATGGCAGACCCTCGTCTTACCAAAACTGTGCATCTTTCTGGATGAATGAACCTGGCAGAATTTACTTAAGTCTCATCTTTTTTTAATTTACATCAGTGTGTAAAAGAAGTACTTTAAATAGGCAGGAGCTTATATTCTGACAGTGTTACCAAACCGTGAACACCTTGCTGCTGTCAAAGCTGTGTTGCATATTAGTCACAGTGGCACAATGATCCTTTTGACCTTCTGACCTTTTAGCTTGTCAAGTATTTTTCACCCTGCTTAGCTAAACTTTTCATGACTTCCTCAGAGGTTCCTAATCTAGTCAAACATCCTGTTGCATGAATACATCCAACCTTTTAACTGTCTAATGGAATGCTTGACTGGCAGGACAGACCTTTTCACCCTTGTGTATTTGATTGTACAGAGATTTTGTAAATAATATTAATATGATATATTCTACACCAGCAATCTGTCTGTTCATAAAGTTGTTTCAGCTGTTCAGGGCCAGGTTTCCCAAGCAAGACTCGGCACTTCAATTACAATCCCAAAGCAGACAGAAAAGGCATCAAGACAAACCACTTTTCTCTGCAGCTATCACATTTAACTTTACCAGAGCTGCGGTAAACAGTATTCACAAGTATTTAGGAGTCTGTGTTAACCTGCTTGTGGTATATGATTGATGGGAATTTCCTCATCAGGATTACATACGTTTCTACATGTTTTTTGTGTCTAAACGTAGCAGACACTGCAAACTCTCCTCTTAAATCCACCATGTCAGATAGATAGTTTTTTTTTTTTTTTTTACATTTACTGTCAAATATAATTGTGGCATATTGAAACAGATACTCCTCACATTGAAGTGTTTAGCTAATTTTGATGCTCTCAGTGGCCACGGGCCAGATGCCTGTTTTCTGTCTGCTGGATTTCAGTGCCAGTCATTCACCTCGGCTCCTTTGTGATCTGGATCGGGGCGTGAAAGTTTTGGGAAGCCCAGTGCTGGTTGTTTGCGTCAGTTCTGCTGCTGCTTTTAACTCCGGAATGAAAAAAAGAAAGGGTTAAAAAGAGAAAAAAATAATTAAATAAAAAAGGCTCCTTGCCTTGTGCAATGTGTATGTACTGAAGTGAAGAGATTTTTTTTTCTAAAAAGGAATTAAAACTAAAACTGGATGAAATATGTTTCTTGGATGTTTGTTTATTCACCTGCATATGGCAAGAAAGAGAGGACACAGAGACAGACAGAAATAAAGAAAAAGTATGAAAGCAAATAAGTCAAACAAGCAAAAGACAGTGACAAGAAAAGAAAATACAGCTTTATGTTGTAGCTAGCTTCACGTTAGCCCCAGCAAAGAAACTGGCTTTATGTTAGCTTCAGCTAAGTAGCTACATTTGTTATCTTCAGCTAGGTAGCTATCTTTGTTGACCTCAACTAGCTTCAGCTAACTAGCTAGCTTTGTTAGCTTCTGTTAGGTATCTAGCTTTATGTTAGCTTAAGCTAATTAGCTAGCTGAATGCTTAGTATAACTACTGAGCTGGAAAATAAAATGGGTAACTGAAAGTAACTAATAAACATATTTTTTTTCATAAGTTTTTACCAACTGATTGTTGATTTATTGAAGGTTCCATTTTATTTATTTAAGTAACTGCTTTATTTATTTAACTTATGCGCACAGTTAAGCCACAGCTCTGGCTCATTGGAGGTTTACTGCCTTTTGTCACCTTTTATGGTCCATACACACTAAGCCATTATTGTAGATATAACAGAATACCAGGTTTTGTAATGATAATATCAGGTTGCGCAGGGTCTATAACTCAGTATTATGGGATTGTTATGGGCATTAAAACACCATTACCAAATACACCATTAAGAGAAATAAAGCGAACAAGCTGAACTGAGATACACTTACCGCCTCAGTCGAAACATTTCGGATCTTCTCCACCTCCTCCCCCTCCTCCCTCCCCTCATACCTACAGTTTGCGGGCTCAGTAAAGTGGAGTTGCACCTTCAGGGTGTTTGCAGTAGAGGCAGCAGCAGGAAAACGGTCTCTGCGTAGATGTCCTTTTTATGTACATATCGTTTGTTGTGCTTTTGCCGAACACTTGAGCCATGAAGCGGTGACTCAGCGGACCGGACACCGGCTGGAGGTTGATGTAAGTGAACACACATTTACCTTTCACTTTTGTTTTTGTATGTTTATCTTGTTTGTCGGACACTGATTGTGCTGTCCCCCTCTCTCTCTTTCTGTCTTGCCAGATTCAGTCCGTCTCTCTTTGTTTTACTCGGAACGTAAACTTGCCCCTTTTTGCCTTGATTTGAATTAATTGCATCATACTCCATATAATATTTACCTTGCTTTAAAACAAATGTCCTGCTTACAGATGGCAGTCATTGTAAATGCTTTATTGTGAAGACCAAATTTTCTTAGATTTTTAGATTTTGCAGAACAAGTTAGGAGGGCTATAATATAAGGTCATAATTGTTTTCCCCTTTTTACTCTTAAATTGAACAGTATGGTAAACATAACAGTAATATGTGCTTGTTAATGAGTGAAACTGCAACTTATTGTAACTATATTTATAGAGCAATATTTGTCAGCACCTACACTGTAGTGAAGCTGCAGACTGAGTCTATGCAGTAGGTTAGTGTTGAACTATTAGGTCTTATGTTGCGGTCATCCATAAAGTCTCTCATTATTCCAAGATTCGTGCCCCTCTTCATCGGGCTTCCTATCCAAAAAATGATCTACTGTAGACCTCGCTGCCCTCATGTTTAGGAACGTATCCCATGTTTTTAATATGTTCTTCAGTGACTCCTCCATCTATTGTCTGAGATTCATTACCTTAATCAGCAGTTCTGGTATCATATCACAACTTGTAGTGCCATAATTGTTTTATAGATTGTCCATAGGTATGGACACTGGGTACCATAGGCACCCAGTGTAATTTATTTCTCTTTCCTCCAAAGCCCCTGCTTGTTACTCTCTCCTTCCACAAAGTCTTATTTTCTTCCACCGTACCAACACTACATAAATACATGTAGGAGCTGTTAAGTATTTTATGGGTACCTGACTCATGCAATGAGATTACACTGTAAATCACAGGTTGTATTATACAGTGGTTCCAAATGACCTCAGTCCTTAACTGTTCTTTGCTGCTTGAACTGGAGCTGATGGTGGTGCACAGTGTTCAGTCAATCTCTGTGAACTGGCCTGCGTTCATGGCTCATTGCCAGTTTACTTTGCAGCAGGAGGGACATTCTCTGTTGGTGACGTACACAGGCTGTCAATCACCACACACACACAAACGTTACAACCTGTTATTTTGTCGAGATAACCCTCGAGTGCGGCAACCTTTGGACGGGTGCACAAGAGCGGTTTTACATGGATAGATACGACTGGTCTTCATATTTATTCTTTTTTATGTTTTAAATAAGTTTGTCCATGGTTCTTTTATTGTTTTGTTTCCTCATCAAAGGTTAGCTGTCTTGTAACTGAGGTTTCTGCCCTTTCCAAACTTCTTATCAACACGCGCACACACACACACACGCACACACACACACACACACGCACACACACACAGCTTGTTTATCCAGATTCTTCAAACTTTTGCTTGATTGACTTTCTGTAACGGCTAAAATCAGACCAAGCAGCCGAAAACACCTCAGCTGGTGTGAAGGCCTGAGCTTTTCAAATGGAAACACACACTGCTTCACTGCTTCACTGCCGTTGGTTTGCATCAACAAGTGTTTGTGGCACATTAAAAGGATCAACCAAGAGGGTGGAGCTTAGCCCCAGGACGTGATTATCAAATGCAAACAACCAGGATCTAATGGTTAACATCTCAACTACTGAAAAATTCAACCACAGATACGCTGAACTCCTACCAGCTCCAGGGAAAATGTGGCTGACTCTTAACTCTGTGAAACCAGATCCCAAACTGATCCATCAACTACTGAGAATTTTGCCAACAACATATAGGACCTAAGCATAGACGTGTTAAAACCTACAGTATGCCCCCTAAAACAGAAGAGAGGTGGGATAGAGCCAAGCTTTAGGATGGCGATGGTCACGTACATGTAAAAAGCATGCTAAAGTAAGGTCAGATGATAAACATGTTCACTTGGGATGGAACCTTCTCTGTTACTTTTTGAGATTTAATATCTTCCTCAACACCAGGTTTTAAGAAATCTTCTTTTTTCCAGTCTTCTGACAGCAGTTTTGAGTGTTTTCAGCCTGATGTTATTTATCAAGCTCACGTATGACCAGTGCTGCTGTCCACTGTTCCAGCTACAGACACGAATCAAGGAAAACAGAGATATGAGCACTCACATCATCGTTTGCAGTAAATTACCCTCTTTTTATCTTGCAGCAGAAGCGTAGCCAAACTGAGTCCACACTAAGCAGGACAAATATGAACGTGTGTCTGAAAATCAAGCAGGCAGACACTTGTGTTTAGTTTACTGCTGCAAAGTTATAGCTGCTGTTAATAGAATAGAAATGTTCCTTAGTGTCTTCCTTTATGTGTTTTTATTTAGAGGGTGTTTAGTCACAGGCAGACTCAGTTTAAGCTAGGATAAAGTTTGTACATTCAGATCAACATAAACATGTAATCTGTATATCGAAAAGTAGAAAATAGATGACTGGACAGGAAATGAGTTTTAAACCTAAATAATGCTGATATTCATGGTTAAATTTCTGTGATTTCTGTGTTTTCTCAGTGACTGAGGAAGAGGAGGAGGAATAGGGAACAAACAGGAAAGGAGGACAATCCGTTCATGCTTCTGAAGACCTTTAACCAGTTGACTGTGGTTTTGACAGAGCAAGCTTGGCCAATGAAAACGTCCTGTACATTTAGAAACAAAAGGAGAACATTTAGGAACAGAGTGGCCTCCAGCATCCCTGTCAGAGGGAGGGAATACTGATGCCAGTCTGCCGTGTGACTGGCTGGAGCGATGGCAGTCACCAAGAAGGAGAAGCTCAAAGGAGGCAGAAGGACGTCTGGTGTTACAACCGTGCCCGAAGGCGGCTGGGGTTGGATGATCGTCGCTGGCTGTTTCCTCGCCACCATCTGCATCCGGGCTGTGACCAGGTGATTGTATATGTGTGTGTAAAACTCAAAAGTAATCCTCACAAAGTATAAAAGCACACACAGAGCAGTCTTTAGAGTTTGAGGTGTAACACCACTGTCAGCCCACTAAACTGGTAAGGTTTTCAGTCAGATGAGTTTAAAATCTCAAAAATGGAACCTCTATTATATGTTATAGCATTTTCTGTCTGGACCACGAAGGTAAGTAGGAGGACAGGCAGAAAAAATGCAGCAGATGGTTTCAAAACCAGCATATCATGGTTACATAACGTGCACCTTACACCACTGGTCCATCAGGACGGCCAAGTGTGATAAAAATGACATTTTATGGATCCAGATGTTTTACGGAAGAACTTTTTACTGTAGCAGATCAGTACATCCATGCAGAAGACATATGTCGTGTATCTAATCATTTTAAATGCAATTTCATTTCATGTGGAACCACATGAGACATTTTCTGCTGAACAGATGATTTATTCTGTTCCTCTTACTGAAATAGACCGAACATGACCTTACCTGTGTATAAAGAGATTTTTTAGCTTTGGATTAGCAGCATTGTACAGCATACAGCTGTGACATGTAGCTGTTCTTAACAAGGCTTCACGTTCTCAGCTTTGATTATTAACACCTCTGTGTTATTACTTGGCAAGACTCCATTCCATTCAGCTCAGATCTTTAAGCTGCTAACCTATGTCAGCAGCCATGTTTTCTTTTTCCCACTGAGACTTTGAAATCCCGCTGAGGTGTTTCCATGTTTCTAAGTTTGTAGAGTCAGCACATTGCCTCCACAACTCAGGCAATAGTTGACTCTAATTTACATTAAAAGTTCAGTGTAGCTTTCAAATATTCTTTTCATGTTTGAAAAAATGAATTGGATGTATCTGTATAGATTAGGTTAAAGACAGACAAATTCTTACCCACCACTGCAAAGAAACAGGGTTCAGGTCCCAGGAGCAGTTTCTCCAGGCTGAAGACAGCTGGCCATTTTTGCAGGTGAGAAGCTGGTGAGGGATCATGTTCTTGATAGGAACACAATTAATAAAGAACTGAGCTCTCCAAATTCCCAACCCTGTGCTCATATTGGAGAAAATGCAACCTGTGCCCATTACACACAGGATACATCTAATTAACCCTCATAACTGTATGTTTTGTAATAGTTCACATAATCCTCAACCAATAAAGGAATCAAATCGTAACAATAGCTTGAAGATGATGAAAAAATATGGCTAAATTAATTTTACATGATAACAGAAACCATAAGGTAAAATCATTCTTATGATTATCACTTTGCTGTTTTAATGTGCTATTATTAATGCAGCGAGTAAAAGTCATTTTTATTTCTGTTGTGGGATCACAGCTCTGTCCTGGTCAAATGCCATGAGACCGTGGAGTTCTCTCTGGCGTTACATAATGGACCATGAGAGTCATAAAAGATGGGCCAGGGCGTACAGAACCCTCTGATTGTTGGACATGAATGACAGCCATAAACTCATAAACACCTCACTCTGCTGTAGTTTATTGGACACTGCCATGGAACTGACCCCTAATATGACCCAAACCATTTATTAAGTATTGCATCAGCCTTCCATGACTTCCTGAACATAATATATAATGTTGTTATAAAGGATACCCTGCAAAACCTAGTGTCACCAGTTCATCACCTGCTGTAAGGTGACACTGTCTTAAATATTCTCACTACTTTAACTCTTTGTCCCAGACAAACTGGATAATATATCATGTTCTGTTTGTGCAGCATCAGTGAGCCAGTGGACATTTATCAGTGTGACACTCCTGCAGATTGTTATATTAAAGTGCACCTAATCTAACCTCCCCCTGTCTCTGTATCCAGATGTGTTTCCATGTTCTTTGTGGAGTTCCAGCTGCACTTTGAGAAGGATTATTCCACCACTGCCTGGATCCACAGTCTTATTGACTCCACCACCATGCTATGTGGTAAGACCTGTCTGAAGGCACATCAGTGCTGCACTTAAATGTGTAAATAGGCAAAGCAAAATGAACAGGTTCAGTTCATTCTTAACACTGTGAATAGGACATTTTAAACTTTTTGTCTATCCTCTCATGAAGTATGGCATGAATTTAAAAAATGGATACGTTTTCGGTATTTGTCTTTCACTTTTTGTATTGAAGATTCATATGCAGATTTAAAATTAAAAAATGTTATTTGATGGACAAAATTCTTGTTATAGACAGAAAATCAAAAAAACCAACAGTGACAGTTGTAGTTTGTAGTTTCACATGAACTGCAGTGAGTGAATATATAGGCAAATGCTCAGCCATCAGTCGGTGTTTCCAGCTCCTCTGGGTGGTTTCCTTGGGAGCCGTCTTTCCTGCAGAGCTACAGTGATTCTGGGTGGTGTGCTGTCTTCTGCTGGTCTGGTCCTCAGCTCCTTCGCAACTAGTCTCGAGTATCTCTACATTTTCCTGGGCATCCTCACAGGTACACAAGCACCTCACCTCCCATGATACCTGGGCACTTAAGGAATATCTATCCTCCACAGCACGATTCCAGAACAACACAGAGATGGAGGACAGAGAATGATCATATGATGAATGAGAATCATTCATCACATCTGATCAGTGCAATAATCTTAAGTGCAGAGGCAATTTAAACTATGAGGAAAAGAAATAATCATGTCTCAACTGCTTTAAACATGTCAGACCACCTATCTTGGTGGCATCCTCATTTGGCCTGGCAGTGAAATTTATGTAAGAACACTTCAAAAATTTTATCTGTTGACAAAACTTACACTATTGGTAGAAATCATCATTTGCCGGGTATTGAATGTCTTGTTTGTGCTGAATTACTCTTTAAAACTTCTCCCCAAGGAATCACATTTTACACCCCTGTATATGCTGGGGTCTGCCTCCTTTCAGACTTTCTCTCCAACACTTCATGCACATAATGATCTTATGGTCTTATTTCTTAAAAAAAACAATTTTACACTTGTGCTGTGGCACAGAACAAGCATTAGAAATCATGTGTATGTAATTTCATGCACCAAGAGCACAGTTTATCTGGGTGTTCTATCCTTTTGACAGCCAAACAACCTCTGTTCAGATCTGGCAACATTTGGCAGGTTTTGCCAAACTCCAAACCCCTTTATCCATCCTCTACAGGTCTTGGCTTTGCTCTCAGCTACACACCAGCCATAGCGATGGTTGGGAGGTACTTCAGTGAGAGGAAAGCTCTGGCCTATGGCATCGCCCTGTCTGGTAGTGACACCTTTACTTACCTGTTGCTTTCTTTTCTTATCATTTGTACCTTTATTTCCCATCTCTCTCACTCTCCTCTACTTTTATCCTTTTTCTCTTTTCTTCTTTCATGACTTTTTTATTTCTGTGCTTTTCTCTAGTCTGCTTGTTAGTTTCTCTCCCTTCTCTTCTTTTCTACTCTTCTTGTCTCATTTCATCCCATCAAGTCCAGTTTCACCTCATCTTCAGGTAATGGCATTGGGACCTTCATCCTGGCTCCTGTAATCCAACTGCTTATAGAGCATTACTCTTGGAGAGGAGCTCTGCTCATCCTGGGAGGATTTGTTTCCAACCTGTGCGTTTGTGGTGCTCTGATGAAGCCGCCTGAAGAAAGACGAGGTGAAAGGTATGTCTTCAGTTCTTTTGTTTTCAGGCCCAAGAAAAGTACAAGGAAGAAGACTAATTAGAGAAGTCTGTCAAATAATGTACCATGGAGACTCATTTCAGTGTATTGTAGGACTGCAACTAAAGAATATTTCATTGTTGATTTGATCAGTTCTCTTTGATTAATCTTATCATCCATAAAAGGTCACAGAATAATTAAATATGCCTTTCACAAGTTCCAAGAGCAAATTCCAAGGGGCTCAAATGTCTCGTTTAATCCAACAAACAGTCCAAAACCAAAAGATAATTCATTTGTAATGACATAAAACAGAGGAGAGCAGCACATTCTTAGAACAATAGATGGTTTGTCCATTTTTGCTTGATAAATTGCTTTTGACAGGTAACCAATTACCAACATTTGTGTTCATGGATTTACTGCTTAATCAACAAATTTTCGGAACTATACATTTCCGTTCTCTTTCCCAGAATTATATAAGGAGATTGATAGGAGAGCTTATACCTATCTGATCAGTATCAAGCTGGGGCCAGCAACTGCTTAGCATAGCTTAGCATAAAGACTGGAAACAGAGGTAAACAGCCTCAAAAGCACACTATCAACTCCTCTTAAACTCAGTAATTAACGTGAGATATGACAGTTGTAATCTGGCACATTACCTCCTGTATAACCACAACTTCTTGTTTTTACATTGTGGTTATTGTACAGATTAAACAAATGAGATGTAACTTGCAAATTAATGATATTAAGCATATTTCCTGAAATTGTGAACTAATACTTGAAGAACTAAAATATTCCTAATTCAGTTTTTTTTTTTATTTTATTTCAGCATATTTTCTTCTATTCTGTTCTCTTCCAACTAAAGGATATGGGAGAACATTACTAATCTGGATCAAGATTGCACGGCAACGGCGCTGGATTCCAAAAACACTGACCAAGTACCTGCTGACTGCAGCCAAGTGGAACCAAAGCAGAAGGAAATAAACAAACTAAAGGAAACTCAAGGGCTACTCATAGCTAATGAAGCATTCAAAACTATTGGACTTGAAAATGACAAACTAGGTCAGGTGAACATAGCACTGCTGTCAAGCCCGACAGATATGAAGATAGCTGAATGCATTTTATTTAGCAACAAGCTAACAGAGACAATGCTAGGGGAGATCAAATGCTCAGATCCTAAATTAGCAAATGGCAGCAGGGTTGAGGACAAAAAACTGGTGGAAAACATGAACTCGAACAATAAATCCACTGACATGGATTCTAAGTTAGAAGATTCAGGACCATATTCAGGACCCACTCAGGCTAAACCAACAGGTGTCTGCCACTTAGATAAAACCACTAGCCCTCCCCCAGAGCCTTTTGTGAACACACAAACGTTGTCCAGAGGTCAGTGTTTTTCCCGGGAGGAGTTTGGATTTCTTGTGATACCCGACTTCTTGATTATGTCTGTGTCCTTCCTGTTTTTGGCGTATGGCTGCAGCGCTCCGGTAGTTTACCTCGTTCCTTACGCACTCAGTGTGGGGGTGGAGCACCAGCACGCTGCCTTCCTCATGTCCATATTTGGAGTCAGCGGCATTGTGGGGAACATCACCTTTGGATGGATCACAGACAGGAAGTAAGTAGAGGGTGGATGTGCATTATGTGTGTGTGTGAGAGAAATAGCGGGTATTTAATTAAAGCTCAGTACTGATAGATTTCCTTCCCTCTAGGTGTCTGAAGAGGTATCGCATGCTGAGCTACATGGTGGCGATTGGCATGGAGGGCCTCTGCTGTATGTTCATCCCCCTCCTTCACTCCTTCTTCCTCCTGGTCCCATTTTCCATACTTTATGGGTACTTTGATGGAGCATATGTAGCTCTCATCCCAGTGGTGACCTCTGACATCGTGGGCTCCACCTATCTCACCTCCAGTCTGGGTGTGGTGTACTTCCTGCATGCTGTCCCCTACCTGGTCAGCCCACCGATAGGAGGTAAGTGTTCATTACTTTCTTGCCACTGTTGCTGTGTTTGGTCTTTCACCCTAAAGGACTGCATCTTTTCTTTATCCTCCCTGTTTCTCTGTCTCCAGGTTGGTTAGTAGACAGGACGGGCAACTATGCAGCAACCTTCTTCCTCAGCGGGGCTTCCTTCATGTTCAGCTCTATGGTCCTAGTAGCTACCATGTTAGTCAGACACTGTCGGAGGTCCAAGTCAAACTCAGATGCTCATTTAACTCCCAGTCACCCTGCTGCTGCAGCTCAGCAGGGCATCATATGATGTGCCAGTCATGATGCTGCCTCTCAATCTGTGCTGACCTCATCACTGCTAGGCTGAGGGTTTACAAAGAATATAGTAGGGGTGCTATTTTGATATCTTCTGCTGCTGATGTGTTTTGGGCAAGACCCAGGGCTCAGATTCAACAAGAACTGTGCCCAGAATAACCAAAGCTGGAGAACCTGTGCCTTTTTGAAAGAAATTACTGTATGTTGTGACTTTGAGACACACATATCAAGTTATAATGACGTGCTGATGTCTGGGGATCGGGACATCATGTCACAGCCCTAGACCAACACATTAATATGTGTTGGTCTAGGGCTGTGAGCTTACCTTCTCGAAGCTTGGCAACAAACGAATGACAACCTGCAACTGTGACGCACAACAAAATTCTCCTTACAGTATTATTTACAACATTTTACTTTTTGTTTGATATCCAAAGATCTACATTGTTTTGACATACATTTCTTTATTTCTAAGATATTATAAGCCATTTGTGATTGTTTAATGAAACCCCTCAGAGGTTTTCATATAATGTAGGAATATGTGAAAAAATCAAATATATTTTAAAAAATGCTACAATGAACAGGAGTTCACAGGGAGGAGAAGAGGGTTGAACTTCTCATATCCTGGAAAGGTGGACAGAACATAATGACGTCTGGACTGATGCTCATATTTAGTCGTGTCTGCTAAACCTTTGCTTTTGTATTTTGCATTAGATCTGAAGATTCCTGGGAAATAATGGTGCCAGTGACTCTTTATGAGTCACTTTATGAGTCCGTGATTTGAAAAAGTATATGACCTTTTTGAAAATCACATTAAAAATATCTCTCCAGACTATAAAAGTCTATGATGGCTCATCCAATAATCACACTTGACTTAAATAAAATGTGTCCATGCAAAAGACTCACACATAATGTTAAGGTTTGTGGTAATATAAAGTGTGTGCCCTTATTTTGAATTGTATCAATGGAATTTTGCCGCTCTGTATTGGCATCTTAGCCAATAAGAAGACAGCATTTCGGCGACGTCACTGGACACGTAGGCGGGGCAGTCCTTGGGAACAGGTGTGGTGGTAAAGTCTGTTTTCCCGTGGATGTGCATGTCTTCTTAGCTAACTCTGGGCCAAACCTTATCAATTATCCCAACCAGTCGTCGTTTAAGATGCTTAACCTCACCGCAGAACTATCAACACGATCAACAGCCGCAGCAGTGGAGTGAGGTACAGCTCATGGAGGCAGTTCAGGTGAGCTACCTTAAAACTCAAAGGAAGAAATGGGCAATGGCTGCACATTGCGTCAAAAATCAGAGTTATAACTCAGTCAGATTTGAGCACTTCGACCTCATACGCATATGTTTGGACTGTGTGTGACTTACAGCTTCCGAGCATACAAGTTTCTCCGGACGAAACATCCATGAATCCGTTTAGAAATCAGAGGGAAAATAAGATCCTAATACCTGCAGAACTTGCCTGAAAATCGTCACGTTTTAAAAGTTTCTTAGGAGTTAATCTAATCTAGTTATAGTTGTCTTTCGCAGCATAACACCATCCAAAGGCTTTGTATTTATGTTAATATCCAATAAATACTAAATATACACAGTGGAGTCAGTGTGGGATTATATGAAGAGGCTGAAGACTCTGAGACTAAATCCAACGTTTACACCATTTTACGATGACTGGGTGGCTTCTAGGCTCAGACTGGGGTACTGTGAGGCTGAGAGGCAAGTTCAGTTTGTTGCTTTTTGCATAGCCATACCTCTAATGCTAAATGACAGGTATGGGGAAATCTCATCAACACCTGTGGTAACAGTAGGTCTCATTATGCATCAGGTTTTATTACCTCTGCTCTAAAGCTTTTAGAGATGCACTTTGCATTTCTGCTTTCATATAGTTTCCTGTTGGCAGTGGGCCAGACATACAGGACATGATGTCATATCAAGATTGCTGTTGTGTTGCAGCAGTGGTGCCGCAGCAGTGTTTCCACCATTTAGCATCAGCATGCAGCATGTAAACTGTAAACCAACAGTTAGATATGGGAAAGGTCCAAATATCCACTGAATGTCCGTTATCAAAACAACTACACTCTGTGCACATAGAGCCTGGAGACAGCAGATTGCAACAGGTTCACGTCGGGCAATTGTGAAAAGCAACTTCAAAGGCAGCTGACGCAAGGTAGACTGAGGGAAAGCTTGTTCAGTAAAAAAATAATAATAATAATTTAATCACAACATCGCCATGTGTAAGCATTTCACAAGCAGCTCTGTTTTCCATGACGATTCAAGCTTAAAGGTACAATTTGACCTTTGACCTACTTGTTATTGTTGCGTGTGCAGTGTTGTTATCGGCCGTGAATAGCTTTGTCAGCTGAAGCTGTGAAATGTAAATAACTGGCTGCGTAGACAATGTGTAACAGAAGAAATTAACTAAACTAGTTACACAGCCACAGTGTGTGTGTGTGTGTGTGTGTCTGTGTGTGTGTTACAGGTCTGGCATTGTGTTTACAGACGGTGTGGCCTCGTGGGTTAGCCACTAGGGGGCAGTAGACTCATGTGTGCAGCTTTCAGTGAAACAGAGACTCAGTCTGCCGATCGCTTCATACACTTAAAAGAAAAAAACACTCGCAGTTTATTCAAAACAAATTGTCTGGCAGCAGAAACTACCGGGCTGTGAGGAAGTGAAAATGCTGCTTGATGAAACCAAAGATAAAAGTTGGGTTTAAAAAGAATGGAGAAAGTAATGGAACAAATTTAAATATTGCCAGAATTTCTAAAGTTTTTTTCTAAAAAAAAAAATTTTTCTACAGACTCAGCTCTGTCTATGCCGTCCTCAGATAGTTCTGAACTTTGATAGTATAATGGGAATGCACGTCGTGATTGTATTATGAAACTTTTCATGAAGAAAACCTAATGTCATTACACATTGCCAAGGCTGTGATATGAGACAGTGCAGAAAAACACGCTTGAGTTTGGTCCTTTATCATTAATAATTGGGATAAAAAGCCCAGTTATAAATGCTTTTGTGTGGTATTAATTAAACTTTTTTTTTTTTTTTCGAAATTGATTCTAAAATGTTAATTCACATTGGAGCAGTCACTGTGAAAGGTCAGTTTCCCTTTGGCTTACTGCTACCCCCACACATCTTCTTATGTGTGTGTGGTGTGTGTTATGCATGCAGATAGGACTGCGAACTGTGTGTTGTGTTGCCCATTGGCTCATAGCATCTGTGTGTGTGCATTCAAAGGAGTGTGTTTGTACAAGCACGTGTTCTCTTTGTGTGTGTGTTCAGTAAAGAGAACATCCCGTTCTGAGTGTATCCGCCCCCACACGGGGAGCCCTGCATTGTTCCGCTGCTGCAACCACTGTTTTCTCTGCATCCTCAAATGTGACATGTATGTACCCATCACACAGCACACGTCAGGCTGTTTGGATTTATTTTATCAGTGTCCTGATACCTAGTGTCTCACATTTTGTGTATTTGTGGTGTGTTTAAAAAAAGCTGATGTTAGGTTTTATTCGTATGAAGTCTTTATTTAAAGAGAAATGAGACATTACTCCACACCAGCTTGTGCGTCAATCAGAAATGAACTCATTTTCAGTTCCTCAAATGACTTTTTGTCAATAAAGGACATGTGCAGGGCAATAACAGTTTAAGTCAATTTGCTCTATCAAATAGGCTTATCTGTAGTTTTAGATCAAAATGACACTCAATGTGAATATCTGTGATAATCAGTTGATTAAAAATGGATGGTTCAGCCTGTGAAAGTATTTTTATCTTTATCCTTATCATCAATTTTGCGCTGTTATGTCACAAATCTCTTTGCACCCACATTTGTGGCAGGCTCACAGAGGTCCAGTGGCTGATATGCTGTGAGAAAGGATTGGTAACAGCAAATTTACAAAAAGGGAGCTACTTAAAAAAGTTTGTTGTGGTCTGCAGATGTATTCGGTAATGTTCTCTGTGAAACTGAGAAATCTGATAAGGTAGTTACGTTTCCAGTAAATGGTTTTGTCTTGAACTCTAGTCTGTAACCTAAGCTCAACTGGAGCAATGGCATAGATTGGAGAAATACGACTTGTGCAAGTGGTATTTGTCTTGTGGGATAACCTGTTTCGATGATGCTGAAGAGTCAGTTGGGTCACAGCACACCAGAGAGTATGACCCTCCACAGGGTTCAGTTGCCCAAAATAAATTCTTAAGCTGAAACACTTGACTCAGCTACAGCCGCTGATGTGACTTAGTGCACAAATCAGATGTATTTAAAAGAAGACGGTAATAGTTAGCTGAGCTGATACATGGAAAACAGAAAAAAACAACTACATTTATGCTCAGCGCTGCAGTACAAACCACACATCATAACCACGTCTCTTCAGTTCTGGTGAGACAGTTGTGTTTGTGAGATGATGTTTAGATCAGCTGTTTAATGCCAGTGCTGGAGGAAGTATTCAGATCCTTTACTTATGTACAATGATCAATACTACACAAAAGATACTCCATTACAAGTAAAAGTCAGATATAAGTGAAAGTATCTGGGTATCATCAGGAAATGTGTATATAGTGTAGTACGTAGTATTCATTAAACAGTTCCTCATTATAACTCAAGCATTAATGTTTAAACAGCATTTTACTGTTGTAGTTGGTTGAGGTGGAGCTTTTTCAGCTATTAAATCTAGAGCTGCAACTAATGATAATTTTTATTATGGATTAATCAACCGGTTATTTTTTTTATCAGTCCGTTTAGTGTTTGGTTTGTAAAATATAAGACCATGAAAACTACCCAGAGCTGTAAGTGACACCTTCAAATGTCTTGTCAGCAGCCCAAACCTCAAAATGATTCGGTTTACTGTTATTTAAGACAAGGAAAAGCAGCAAATCCTCACATTAGAGAAGACTAAACCATCAAATGTTGGACTTTTTTGCTTGAAAAATGACTTTGATTAATTGACTAATTATTTTCGATCATATTTTATATACTATTTAGTATATAAAAGTTTTAACTGTCACTGTCAGATAAATGTAGTGGAGTAGAAGTATAAGAATGAAATTATATACGTAAGTACAGTGCAGAGACCTCAAATTTATTCTTAAGTACATTACTTGATTAAATATGTTTAGTTACATTCCAGCTCTATTTTAATCCTACTATTTCCCCCATGCACATGACTTCCAATATGGCTGCCAGAAAGTGCGTTACATCATCTCTAAGCCTACACGGGCAAATCAAACAGTGTGTACGTGTGTTTGTGTGTGTGTGTTTTTCAGACAGAAGTTTCCACTGTGTAGGTGGATGTGTGGGAGGCAGGCAGAGGAGGGGTTTCCTCTGAGGTTGGCATCCCCGAACACAAAAACGAAAAGGACTTCCCCCTGTTTCTGTAATTACACACACACGCACACACATAAAAATCTCTATTTTTCTGTCTGTCTGATGTTCACATTTGAATTACTTGTATTGATGTGAAACACCAAAGAACTAAAAAAAAAAAAGCATAGTCAGGACTTGTCCGTCGTCTGTACTGTTGCTTGTAGCAGAAGCCTTTAATGTTAATTTTTGATCAGATTCCACACAGCTATCCATGAAAACCTGATTATTTCTTCATTTTACTCTTTATCGTCTTCTTCTCATTCTTCTTCAGTCCTAATACTCACTCCACACAAGGCATACACATAATAATGCATATATACAGTCTCTGTGTGCATAGACAGCAAGCATACATCAGCATTCTGGGTTCAGTTTGAGTTTATAGACTGCCAATCCACATGGGGGAGGCAAAGCCACTGCAATGCTTGAGGAGAGCAGTTAAACATGGCCACCATGAGGGAGCATGTGCTTTTAACTTGTGCAATCAGTCACATCATGCATTGTCACGCATGATGTTTGTGTAGTGTTCGATGTGCTGTCCCATTAACGTTTATATGCTGTTTCTGATAACGCTTTGTAGAGAAGCACTGATTTCTCTGTTTGTCAGGAATATATTGTCATATCTACCCGCAATTACTGACCCTCAGGAGGACAGCACATGCAGATTCACTGCTCTAAGATTAACTTTATATGTTGACACTATGCTGCAGCTTCAAAGCCAAATCATACAAGAAGTTTTCATTTTGAGTTCTGAATTTCACTTTGTTCTCATTTAGACGCATACAGTGTTGAACTACAGAACAGCATCACTGATGTCAGTCAGGAAAAGTGATATCACACACGCACAGACACCTGCGTTGTTGGTTTACACTAGATTTGCTCGCTGATAAACTCTTGTCATGCTGCAGCCAGGTGCATAATGCCACGGTGTGTGTGTGTGCACGTGTGTGTGCATATGTGAGTGCATGTGTGCGTGTAAGTGTGTTACCACATCACTCGCACACACTTCTCTGTGGGAAGACAAACACTCTACGAAACACAAGACACTCCTGAGGAAGCACTGATGAAAAGGACATATGTAGACACTTCCACACCTGCTGCATGTTCCCCATGTAATCTTTGTCTTACTCGTCTTACAGCCTTTATTTATTATCTGATTTTATTTCCTTCTCTGACTTATTTCCTTATCTTGTTATTTTGTTTTGTTGTCATGTTTACTCTAAAACTGCTGTCGTGACTGTCAAAAACTGGACAATAATGTGTACTGTGTGTGAGTAAAAACACAGTTTCCAGTATATAAGAGCGCAGGACAATCATACCATAGTAATGTCTCTGTTTTACATGCTTGACGTACTCATTTGTGGTTTTGGTCTCATGGGTATAAACGGTATAAACCCTTGTATTTAACATGCTACAGCCGTGTGGAAACATGGTGATGCCTTCATATTTAGTTTTATCCAACGTATTCTGTGATATAAACCCTTACCTTGCAAACAAACTTGTGTTGCCAAAGAAACAGAAGCTTGCACAGGTGCCTGTGAGAACTGTTGTAAACATTGTACAGGGGCCTTAGGTTTGAGCAAGACTGTAGGTTTGCTGAGCTTTTCAAAGGCAGCGATTTCAAAATTGTACTGTGTGTTAAAAGACATTTAATAAATATCATGGTTTCTTCCTCTTTTTTTGCCTTTTCCTTCAGTTGTTGTAAGTCTGCTCCAAAGGACCCGATCAAAGTGATGATTGTAGAGCACCAGATTTATCTGAAACGTCCTCGTCTTTTCCATCAGGTAACAACAGGTAACACAGTCAGAACAATCAATAGTCAACTTCTATGATTTTGACCTGAAGTGAAAATGTTACGTTCACCATAAAGTTGTTTAGCTACAGGATGTTGAATGAATTCATGATTTGGTTGTCTGTTGACGCCAGTGATGCAACAGTTCATGGTGTGGATGTTTCTAAGCCTAACTCAGGGTTTATTGCATTTCTGACATATCTATAGACAGAGGGTAAACTCATCATAATAAGGCAATATATACTCTGCATTCATGTTTTGCCGACTTGCCGTCTCATCTACTGAGTGGGAGATGATCCTGGAAGCTTGCGTACAGGTGGGGAGGTTAACCAGATGTACATTCGCCAAACTGTCCAGTTAGTCCTAAACCTTAAAGGCTTTCCTCTTGAAAAATACTGTATGACAGGATTTCCATTAAAGCATGAATCTCACCTTTGTGTCGCTGTAGCTGAACTTTGTTTTCAAGCGTGGAATGGGCTCATTGTTTCCCGTTGTTGCTGTGACCATTTGGGAGGATAACACCCACTACTGCTCCTGCAGTTGTCTCCAGCTGTCAGGTACCAGAGGGTGTTTTCCACCCTCCAGCTCAGCAGTGAGCCCATTATTGCCCATTATTGAGGAGAAGCAGATGTCGCCCTGTAAAACTTAGTTGGACCAGTGATGCAAGGTGAGGTTTATTCTTACTCTAAAGTATTTTCAAACACCATTTTTTCAGCTTCACAAGAGAGGTGACTTCAAGAACTGGTTGGTTCGGCAAATGTATGTCTGGTTAACATCTCCACCTTTACTAAGTCTCCCATAGTGATGAATCCATCCCACACCGGGCTAATAGACTGCATATAAACAGGAAATATGGGTTAAGTGTTTACGGTCAGTCAGAACAAGGCCGTAGCCTTATAGGGAAAGTAATTTCAAGTCATCTGTTAAGAATCAGCACGGCACTGTCCAACATGTACACTATGTTATACGTCCATCTTGAGTAGCAGTGCTCATAATAAAAGGATCACTGAGTTCTGCCACACAGCACAGGTGTTTCATCATCAGCAGTATGACTGAGTTCTGGGTTACTTGTAAAATAATAAAATATTAAATTATTGGAATTAGAAATTTAAAGATTTAATTGGAGTCCACGACTTTCTTCTACTGGAGTAAACGTGAGAAAACTGAGCTCATGACCAGCGGCAGCTGGCTTGAATCTCAAAATAAGACATGAAATTTAGATTTGGGGCAGTGGAGGGATCACATGACTCTCATCCAAAACATGGCCTTGAGCACGGCAAATCATTCAGATTATGATGTTTTCTGAATCTGTAATCATGTTGTAGATGTTAATATTTAGTTACTGTTTGTCACTACATACACTATTATGTTGTTTCCCTTAAAACTTGGAATATACTGTGTGTTTGGCTCTGTTGGCTCTGTGGGTGCTCTGTACCTGTTTGTATCCAGGTACATGTATGCCTTGTTTCTTCTAGCTGAGGACTAGCTGTTAAAATACATTGTTTAGTTTGGTTGTATTTTGCTCTCTTTGCCTTTCCAAACAGAAAAAAACTAATGTACAACTGACTGGAGATGCGGGCTGTCTCCCTGACTTTCTGACTAGTGCTTAATCCAGGATTTGAAAGACAGTGGCTAAAAACCGTGAGCAGTGAAGGCCTGTGAGTCTGATTCAAAAGTGAACTCTCTGTCCTCATTTGCAGCAGAACGGTCTGCACGTTCAGTCACAAGGCCTCCCTGCTCCGCTTGACATTTGAAAGCCACCTTTGTTGACCCACAATGCATAAAGTGACCATTCCCAACGCAGAAAAATCTAATTTTTCTTGCAGTGAAGACGAGGGGGATTCAGCCAAGTGGTGGCCAAGTTCCCTGCATACATGGAGATATAATGTTGTAATTAGGTTAACTCCATACTCGGTACATCTTAATAAAAACAGTCATGAGAGGCTCATAAATCACATTTTTAGGCCAAGTGAGGACACCATGTAGACATGTTTATGTCGGAGAGCACCAGATCATCCACAGGTAGGCTTAAAATGATTATTTTAAATATTATATTATATTAAAATAATCAGATTGGGGTCAAGGACAAATTCTGACAGATGGGTTTATATCATGTGTGTGTTTGTGTGTGTGTGGGAGTGAGTGAGTGAGTCCAGTAAGAACAGTAGTAAGAAAATTTACGAAAACAAAGACAGATCACATCGAATTCAGTCTATGAAAGTTTTGTGAGGTCATTTAAAAGATGTTTCTCACTGTGCAAGTTGAACACTCTCTGTATTTACAGCAATACAGTAAATTCAATTTAATACTGGATTTAAAAAATAAATTTAATTTTTTTCAGTTTAACAATGGTCCATTGTAGATTTAGCCATTTTTTCCTTATTGCATAGTTTTCAGTAGAGATACAGTACAGCCAGGAAACGCAGGGACAAGGAGAGACAGGGGTATCGCATGCAACAAAACTCCTCAAAAGGGAATGAACCTGGGATGTTGCAGCCATACGCTGTGTGTCACAAGCACTAAACCACCAGGACACTCCTTAATGAGGTGTCAGCTGTTTTATTAAATGTATACCATTAAGTCTTGCTTGTATGTATCAATTTCTACCGCTTAATCCGTCAGGGTCGCGGGGGAGCTGGAGCCTATCCCCGCTGACTATGGGTGAGGGGTACAACTTGGACTGGTCGCCAGTCAATCGCAGGGATGACACACAAAGACAGACAACCACACACACTCACACCTATGGGCAATTTAGGATAGCCAATTAACCTAACCCGTGCATGTTTTTGTGATTGTGGGAGGAAGCCGGTGTACCTGGAGAGAACCCAGGCGAGCACAGGAACCACTGCACCACATGCTTGTATGTATGTATGTTTTATTTATGCATTTATATCCATATATTTGTTTAAAGTGGGGATTTGTGGGAGTGTGTGGTAGCTTGATGATTAAGGCTCATACCACACAACTGCAACATCCACAATTCGATTCCCGAACTGGCAGACACTTGTTGCGTGTCCCCCCACCCCACTGTTTCCTGTCTGTCTCTAGACTATCACACAGAGGTAAAAATGCCCAAAAAATAGCTTTAAAAGAGGTGTGTGTTGGGGCAGACTCTGCAAGCGCTTGCTCAAAGAACGTGAGTGTGATGTTCTAACTGAACTGCATTTTTTTTTCTTAAGCAAGTGTAGCAGTAGCCTGTAGCTAAAGAAGCTCTGGAAGCTGAAGAATAGTTGTGGCTGTGTACGGGTTCCAACCCCGGCCATAGTTAATTTTTCACAATTTTGGCCATAGGCCATAGTGTGTTTTTTTTGTTTTTGTTTTTTTCAAATAATTTACCATTGAACGCATATCCTGAATGCAACTCACTGAAATTTTACAGAGCATTAGGGACATTTGGGAGTATGAAATTCCAAGTAAATTGCACTTTTCTTTTTACCTTTGAGGGGCACTGTTAGCTTAGTTTACATGTGTGTTTCTGTAACATGACAAATGATACATCACAAGAGATGTTATCACAGTCTCAAATTTCAGAAAGATTGATCGATGAACAGGAACTCGCTGCGTAGTTCTGATGAAACTTTAACAAGTCATGCATCTACCTTCTGTAAAGTTAAGTGACACAAACTGACTCAAGTGCAGTTGTACCCCAAAACAAGGAGACTTATTTATATTTGACCACACAGATGTTTCACTGGAGTCATTTGTCTTGTCAGGCAGTGACAGTTGTACCTGCCCATCAACATGCTGATGCAGCACTGACCGACCCCACACCCGTCCTCAAACTTGGTTTTCATTTTGGTTTCAACTACACACTTGTAAAGTTTCGTCATGGCATCTTGTGCAGTTGTGACGCTATCACGGTGAAACAATCTGTCCACAGACAGACAGATGCACACCTGCCAGAGTAAAACCCCCTCTGTGGTAGTTCCAACTACAGTAGACGTCTCCAGGATCACATTTTCTGATGAATTGTTTGACAGACAACTTAGTATAGTGTGACACTGGTTGATACTGATTTGCTTGACTAATTTGTTCACAAAGGATTGTCTGATATTCGACCGAAGCAACGGTAATTTGTAAAAATTGGAATGTGATGCTCATAAAATTAGAACTGTGTTCTCAGAACAGCCTCACACAGATTATAGCATTATACCATTATCGCACATGCATTCGTAATATATCGAGTATTTTTCTCACAAACCACTCAGTAAGTAATTTCTTAGAAGTGTTTCTGAGTGCATGTGCATGTCTTCTTCACCCAAAATAAACTATTTCAGAACGTGCAGGGGACATTTCCTTTGTGATGGAGAGACTTAAGGTGTGTGATTAAGTGTACAGGCACGTGTGTGTGTGTGTAGTGTGTGAGTGGTGGCTTTCCTGCAATCAGTTGTGTGTGTGTGTTTGACAGTGTGTGCCTGCACACGAGCTGTTGTACGTGTTTTTGTGATTTATGTTGCTGTAAGTTGTCACTGCATTTTTTTTCTTTTTTCTTGCACGTTCTTAAAGCCAGTCAAGATAAAGAAAACCACACAGACTTTCGCACCTGTAAGACCATAATCTTTCCAGCCTTTACTCTCCACCCTCCCCCACATATAAGCCCCCAAACCCCACCCTCAACACTTGCATCTTTTCAGAGAACTGCTTCAGAGGATAATAGAAAATATAAAAATTAAGAATCACAAAAAAAATAGGAAAAGAACCGATTAGAGAGATGATTTAACACAGATAGAGAAGAGAGAAAGAATGAAAACTGAAAGAGGATTTTTTTATGTTTAAATATTAAAACCTCAGTGAGAGAGAAACAATGCAGATGAAAAACAAACACGAAAAGAACATTTAAAGTTGTTCTGCTTTGTTGTGGCAGTTTTCTTTGTCTTTCAGACTGTTGCATTTTCTCACACACTGTTTCATGTTTACCACATAAGATTTGATTATAGCTGCACATAACTGTAAGAAACTGTACTGTATTTCACAGGATGATCATAACTCAGACTTTTTCAACACAGACTGCAGAATGTTTTGTACTAACTGTTGAGGCAATTCTCAATTGCACAAATGAAGAGAGAATATATTTTATAGATTAACGTTGTTAATGTTTCTCTTGTGCTCATGAGTCATCGACTATGACAGGGTATGAAGATAAAAATCAAATATGGTGCAGTATTTAGAATACATATATACATTTCCTCGTTCCTATCAAAATGTATTTCTGCCGTTTGGGAGCTCAGATGTATTTGATTGTTATATAATGTATGATAATGATGCTTTTCCTCTTCTGTATGCTTAAAGTGGCTATAACCAATACTCTACACCAGAGGTCTTCAACCTGTTCCTCAAAGGGCCGTGTGGCTGCAGGTTTTTGTTCCAACCAATCCAGAGCACACAGTTTGACCAGTCAACTGTCTGAGTGAGTCAACTTTAATCAACTGACTGAGATAAGTTGCTTAAATGGGTCGAGTCTGGTGTGCTGCTGCTTGGTTGGAACAACAACCTGCAGCCACACGGCCCTTTGAGGAACAGGTTGAAGACCTCTGCTCTACACAAACAGTGGATCAGAGTACTATGTGAGGTGTGACGGTGTGAAAGAGTTCACCCTTAGTCATGAAACTACAGAGAATTATCAGGCGAGAGAGACCAAAAGCAGATATAAAAGTGAGTGAATATTTGGATTTACGTTTGCCAGGTGGCCAAAGCACATGTCCAAATGAATGATAATGTAGCTTTCTAATTACCAAACCCAATTTGTTTGGTACCAGGTTTTCTTTATCAACTTTATTTATTTATCTGAAAAGACCGAATTTCTCCGCCTGTGGTCATAAAATGAATCTGTCACACATTAACTTGGATACATGGAAATAAAAAGACTTATTTATTTATTTAAACATCTGATTTTGTACGTAAAGTAAATTCACTACACTCAGGTTTGTAAATCCCTCCTGCCTTGCTGAACCACACAGATCAGCAGTTGCTTCTTCATTAACTTTTTGGGGCTTTTTGTTTGTTTGTTTTTTGATGCAGTGTGATGCATAAATCATATCTGGTGTTTTTTTTCATTGAAGTTCTTGTACATTTTGACCTTTGACCTCTTGTAGCAATCAGGCTGTTTCTTTACCCCCCCCCCCCCCCCCCTCGTTTGTTTCTGTATAGTTACCCTTGTGCAGTTTGCTTTGGTTGTTGACCAGTGCTTTGCTGAAGTAGACCACACCTTGTTAAGAAAGGTGTGTGTGTGTGTGTGTGTGTGTGTGTGAGTGTGAGTGGGCGTGAGATGGGTGTAATGTCATGTCTGTTTAATGTTATGCACATGTACATCTGAGTGTGTGTAGACTATGTTTTGTTTGTGTGTGTGCTGCTGTGTTTTACATGTTTTGTGCATATTCTTTGTTGCGTGTATATGTTGGTATGGTTTTGTAGACTGTTGTGCTTTTGTGTTTGTGTGAAACCAGTTTTCCACTTGTCTTATGTCTCTGGTTCGTAGAGGAAACCCTAAGTTCTCATTTTGAGTCAGCCCACTGTTCTATGTGGAAACTTAACACACACGATCACACACAAACACAAACAGACATATAACAGAATGACAGAATGCTGTTTACTGTACACTTGTGTGCATATATCACATTTATAAAAAAAATATAGATGTAAATATAAAAAATAAAGACAAAAAACAACCGCAGTAAAAAAAAGTGTCACGTTAAGTGCTACCGTCCATGGAGTTCACATTCTAATCCTGAATGTTTAGAACTTCTTTATGTTTTTTGTTGCTTTGTGTTCATCTGAATATTTGCAAACAAAATGAGGCTCATACACAGAAGTCACAAGAGTTACAGTAGTCAAAATAAATCTGTGTAACTTTCCATTACAATATTTTAAAGAGAAATATAACTCACCACTTAGTGAGACACTTAAGCCTGTGTCTTTACAGCCAATTTATCAAACTGCAGAATTCATTGTTAGCTGGGGGTTTCTTATCTGTTCCACAGTCCTAACCACAGGTGTGTAGTCTGAAAGGGAAGGAGACATCAACTCATGTCTGATAACATCTTCGCAGACCAGTTTGCACCATCTGTTTGTCATCAAATCATCACACACTCTACAGTATCACACAGAAGCTGGCCACAGTCGTGATACACAGTCAGTCGCACTGACGTGCAGAGCCGTACACGTTTAAGCTACATATGATGAAACAGCTGCAACAGCTGGAGTTTAATTCAGTTGAACTAATTTTTAAAGGCTCACTGCAACATTACAAATGCTGTAAAACTGGCTGATAATCTGTCATGATTTACAGATCACGGTTATAACGGAGCCAGGTGTAGTTTCATTATGTATGCAGTAATATTTTTGGTGTGTTGATTTATGTGGGACTAAAACCACGTCGCATCTTCCTCAAGGGGAAACACCAAATCTATATTCTACTGTTTCTGCTTCTTTCTTCTAAATATCTGCATCCTGCCTCCTAAATATCACATTTTGGGGCTTTTTTCAGGGGGTTTGTGGTGCGTTTTATTTACATGTGCTAGATGAGTAGACAGTTAATGAAATGTAGACCAGAATTCAAAGTGTTACAGGTAGGAAAATGTCATGAGGTCATGTTGCTCAAATTAGGTGACGTCTAAAATTAGGGCGTCACCTAATTTTGTTGTGTTGCCTTTTTTTTCTTTTATAAGCTTGCTGTGTATGTTTTCAAACTTAAAACCCACCTTATGCGTCATGGTTTTTGGTTCTGTTATGATCTGTGGATGTGGGAAATGTCATATTTTCCCCGTGCAAATTACATTTAGAGCTTTAACAAAGTAATGTGTATCAGTGTATCAGAGAAAATTTGCATGTAATAAGAGTGAAAATAGCTCATGTAATAAACTTTGAATGTATACAAAAATCACATGTTAACAGGGTACGTTTGTTCTCTGCTCTTCTTGCACTTCCTCATTTCCTGTCACACTGCTCAAGAACATGCTGGAGTTCACAGTGTGCTTGAAACTAACTGGTTTGTACGATGTCAGCCATGTTTACACCTGTTCAGAATGACCACACTTGAGGGTGATTATATGCTGTTATAGCCTCGTCCTGGCTGCATTACACACCACTCCCTGAGTGAAGGAGTCCAGTGAAGGACATTCATGGTGCTGCGTTCAGAAGTAGTTGTAAGAAGAATGAATAAAGGGAGCTTAAGAGAGAAGTTCAAACAATGCCCTACTTTCATACCCCTGCGCTTCTGGCCAGTCACTGAGGTGGGTGTACTTGCGTGTTTTGGAAAGTAAAAAAAAAATTCTAGATGCAGCCCCCCAGTTGTGATGTTGGAAAAGGTGTTTCAGGTGCACAGAGCACTTGAAGCAAACTGTGGCCTTCATGACCTTTATCAAGAAAGGAAACACAATTTCTTGCTTTTTTTTGTGGATAAATTCCCAGCTGTACTGAGTTTGAACCTACAACCCCCTGGTTCCTTTGTCGTCCCTTACAGGCGTCACCTTGCTGGTATTCTTTATTTCTGTTTTTGTATTGCATTTTCAACAAAAGGCCCTTTTACGGAAGACGTCACAGTAGCAATAGCAAAGTTGTAAATATTAAAATGAAAGATGACTCAGTTCTGTTTAGCTTCTCCAGTTTCAGCGTCTTTGTCCTGTGCATGCTCACTGTCACTCTGTCATGGCTTTCTGGGACACTTGAATAGAACAGAGCCATTGTTGGTGTGACATCTGGGTGTGACGTGCTTGTAGCATGTTGAGCTAATTTGAAATATATGTACAAAAATATCATAATATAGATGTTATTTTTTAATTTATTCTATCATAAAATCTATGTTATGTAATTACTCTGAATGTGGATTTGATAGGGATGTACATTTATGGTTCATCAAAGCTATTGTCAATTTCCAGTTTCATTCACATCAAGTACTGCATAACTGAAACATACAAGCTTGTGTGAAAGCACCTACAGTACTTGCACAAAGGGGAAGCTTTATCAACCAAATTTGTTGCTTAGGACAAACAAGACAGCAGAAAAAAACTGTTACAGATATATATAGACAGATGAACTCATTGATTTTTCTGAAATTATTGGGTCTCGTGTGATAATACCAACCCATGAATGTGTGTGCACCTCACAATGTGTTTTTCCACTCTTCACTTTGACCTCATGTGGCAGTTAAGACTAACACACATACACACACACACACACACACACACACACACACACACTGTAGAGACCATCTATTAGAGCAACCATGTCTATTTTTCCATTTCCTCTGTTCACACTGAGCTGTTGAGGTATCTCACTAACCACGTGCTTTTCTTTTCCAATAACCAAATTGACTATCTGCTCACAAAACACAGCTCATTGTGTTTCTTTCCCACACCACTGTCAGTTTGAAGATTTGCATGTGTTCAGTCCACTGACTGAACAATTTAATAACTGTGCTTTTTTTGATGCTGTTATCAGAACAACCTTTTTGTTTTCATGCTGTTTTGATGCAGCATTTTTAGAAGAGGTTGATGGAAACCTCACTTAAACCTAATCATCCTATTGACCAGGTGAACTGTTTAGCAAGAGACTTGAAAACAGCAGAGAGCAGCCATGCAACATTCAGGGAAAACAAACCACCATTACAAATATTATACAAAACACCATGAGATTCTAATTTCTTTCGATCATATCACGTGATCTTCATCAGCACACTTTGTCAAGTTGTCATGGGAGTATAAATGTTGGTGTCTCTGTGTTTTTCTCAGGACTTTAAGGGCCCTTCATCCATTTGCACTTCGGGAAACTACCTTTGAGAAAATCTCATTGCAAAGTTGGTGTAGTTGCCAATCTGGATCCTGTCACATGTTCTGCATCAGCAGATAAGGTTAAATAGGAAGATATAAAGATTTATAAAGATAAAGTTCTCATTTGTAATAACATGACTACTGGGCAGACTCCATCTGCGGAAGAATTTAAACCTTATGACTTAATCTCAAGTGCATCTGACCAAACAGATACTTCTGTTTTAACCAACCCTGCCATCTCCACAGGCTGCGTAAGGGCCTGCATTTCCCTTGCACTACACACGATGCGACCCAAAGTGTATTTTTGGGCTTTAAGTCTGGTTTCTTCTGTGATTGTGTGTTTTGCTCTGAGTGCTGCCATAATGTGTGTGTGTGTGTGTGTGTGTGTGTGTGTGTGTGTGTGTGTGTGTGTGTGTGTGTGTGTGTGTGTGACCTACAGCTCAACTTTAGATTTTAAGCTCAGAGCATCTAAAAGGCACTTGAATTTGACACTCATCACATTTACACACTTCCTCTGACATTTCCACTGCAGTGCACTGCAGAGGAAAGTTGTAGCATCAAGGAAGCACCTTGGTACACCTCTGAATTTCACCAGCTACACTGAAGTGCATCTGCGTTATTGATAGCAAATGGGAGTTAACCAACTTTATCTGACACAAATATTTTTACGTGCAGTGTTAAGCAGGGCAAACGTGGATGTTCAAATACAGGCTTGCAAACTCCTTTAGCAGTTCTGAAATTTAGGAGGAATGTTCAAATTGGTCCCCATTGGCAACTTCATTAGTGTGAGACACTGTTCAGTAACGCAGATTAAATGTTCCCAGAGGAATTATCTTTCTCCAGTGAGATCGGTTGGCAGTAAGGTGTATTGCATGTGATATAATGAATAGTCTAAATAAGTCAAAACCGCCATTGTGGTCAGCATCAATGAGTTATTACTGTACTGATTTTTAGACATTAATGTAGATCACCACAGGGTGTCAGTGTTGTTGCAGTTCCCGTCGCATGTCAGCAGAGATCAGTGAGGCTAATTTGTTCTCTTGCATTTCAACTTACTGGAATATTTAGTTTTTGCATTTTTGCCACGCAACCTACAGTTGTCGTGATATTTTAAGGCTCGCACCAAGGGTCTGAATTAGCTTTTCAGCAATAGGCCTGTAGCCAGAATAGGTTTGTACAGCTGAATTCAAACGTTTGGGAAGATTTCACACCTTGCAAACACTTTCTGTAGCAGCTAAGATTCCGTGTATTCTTGATTGATGAACTTTCACCTTCTCTTCCTGCAGACCACTACAAGTACTGAGATATTTATAGGCTGTGCCCACACAGCGTGTTTGAGATCTACCCACACATTTTCAGCAATGTTCAAGGACTGTGACGGTCCTTCCAAGAGCTTCAGATTTGTAATTCTTGAAGTACTTTGTGATGATGTTGAGTTTTTTTTCTGGATTGTTGTCCTGTTATAGAAGCCAGCTTCTTTTCACTTTCACTTTCTGTTGCCAAAAGAAAGCAAATATTTTCCGTTTTTATTCCAAGCTTATGATGAGATGGTTGAATCAGATTTGTTGGTTTCGTTTGCTGTTGTGTGTTTTTAGATGGGAACACAGATTGGGCTGCAGATGAACTGTTTCCTCTTATGCAGGCACAGAGCATGCATCCATGTCAGTGTTCAGCTGGCCGTCAGCTGTGGTCTTTGTGGTGTGTTCAAGTGCAACTTTTCGACCTAAAATGTGGGGCACAGTCTCTGCCAGTCTTTGTCAGTGCTGGTTGCTAAGGTTTGTCTAATGTGTGAGGACCTGCAGGATAAACAGTGTGCTCAATGGATTCCAGCCCAACACGGCAGCAGGATAGTAAAGTTTTTAATTAGCACAATGTGTAACATAAGGAGTGTGTGTGTGTCAGTGTTTGTTTGCACAGGAGTGTGTCTGTCACTACTGTTTGATCACAGCAAAGTGAGAACAACTGTACTACCAGACTGCTGGAACTGATCAACAAGGAGTGTGTACACACACACGCACACACACATACACACACACATACATACAACTCAATGAAGCTAAGTAAGTGGAGTTCCAGATACAGTTGTAGGATTATGATCGAGAGACATGACAGATGGAGTGACAGGGAAAAGGGACAGAAAAAGACAGACAGAGAGACTAGGCGGGATTTTACATTTCGATTTCTTACAGCTTACGTTGTGTGATACATTCTAAATAAGGCTCATCCACTTCTGTGCTGTGAGCTTGTTGCAAATCTGGAAACAAAGCAATGTAGTGTGAGACAAATTTTTCAGGCTTGTCGGTCTTGGTGGATTAATTATCACCATCACGCAGGGACGGACTGTCATTTTCTACACTGTATTAGATCTACACTAAAACAGTCTAATGCTACATCGCAGTTATATCAAAGATGGTCACTAAGCCTGTGCATATCAGTGCTCTTTAAGGACTAATGCAACCTGACCTATACAATAGCAACAGCCTGATCCTTTGAAGGTGATATACGTACGTTTTTGCTGTCAGTACATAGCCAGTGACCTCTTAGAATCAAACTTCATTCCTTTACTTGCCAAGAGCTGCTTCCAGCAGTGTAAACTCTCGTTGTGTTTCTATTTCTATCACTACTTTTCTTCTACTGAAGTTAGTGCACTAACCAGCTAGCCCCCTTCAGTCCTTGTGATGTTTCTTTTAGACTGGAAAGTAAACAGCTGTTATTGCTAACACTGACTATGTAGCGATAGCAGAAACTTAGATATAGGACCTTTAAACTGACTGTCGTCTGGACACACGAAAAAGTTGTTTCCTGCTGATGATATCAACATGGTTGTGCAGCGTATGAACAGTCCTTTTGGGCACAGATCACATGTTCTGGCCATAAGTTACGACTGTCTGTAAAGAACTAAATTTAAAAAACAAACAAACAGATAATATATTCATATTTGTGTTTGTGTGTCAACCTGCTTAGTATTTCAAAATCGATTTCAAAGTCGTTACGAAACTCTGCACAAACCAATAATTGAGTATTTGTTCATAATCACCCACTTATCATTAAAGGCATGAAAAATGGCAGTAACGGGTGTACGTCTCTAATGTGTGTGCACGAGATGCAGATCAGAGGAAAAAAATATATAGATGTTTATATATATATATATGAGTCACATGTAAAGAGAAGCTGCAGTGTGAGCACAGAGACGTGAAGATGGACAAGTGATATGTGTGTGGGTGTGTGTGGGTGGGTGGGTGTGTGTGTGTGAGTGACACATAGCTGTGACCTCTCTCAGCATGGTGTTAGGTCTTCAGAGTCACAGTGCTATTGTGTTTTGACCTCTCACATTACAACCAGTCAATACTATTATGGACGTGTGCACACACACTCACACACTCACACACATGCGCACACACTATTGGTCCAGGTGGTCAGTATTGTCTTTTTAGGGGAGGGGGGGAGTCATGGTTCACTGCATGGGAACTGATTGGCTTTTCCATTAGCACTAAATAACCAGTATTCATTATCTGTTAAACACTTGCACAAACACTTACATGAACACACTTTTTTTTCTTTTTAACAGGTAAAGTCATTTTATTAGGGACACATCTAGCTGTTATCTTTATTGATTAATATGCCAAATATTTGCTTATTTGCAAGTCTCCATCATAATTTACCACATTGCAAGATGATCTTCAAACCAAAGGTTCAAAACAAAAAGAAATTTAGTTCATTATCGTAGGAGACCAATGGGAGTAACATGTTTAGGAATAGAGGGCTGGTGCATCCTGAGTTAGTGCTCAGAGGTCTAGTCTCTTTGTACCTTAGGGCTGAGTGTAAACGTGGTGTTCGTGTGCGGATGAGTAAGAGCTGATGTGGGGAACTTTCTGGTGTCATTAAACTGCTAAACTTACTAAAATTTTATCCATTTCACTAAAGCACTGGTGTTTCCAAGAACAAAAACAACAGTTTTACTAACTGAACTGCCCTCTCATGATAACTCGAATGTGTCCACTCTTGTGAATGAGTCTCGGCCTCTCAGGGAACAGTGTGCTCAACAGCCTGACTCAATCGTTTTTAACACTTCATTGATTTTCACAACGGGGTCAGAATTCTGTAATGACGCTTACCCGAGGCAACGCAGGCACGCTGTTGATATATTTACATGTAGTGACAGTAATCGCAACAAAAAGATAAGCTTCAATTTGTTTATTACCAACATTATGAGCTACCACTGTGGCTGTAGTTGATAAAATCTCGTGTTTCTAAATAAGGAACTAATGTTGAGGGGAGCGGACCGGCTCCGTGTCTATAAAGACTCTTATATGTTTAATGGACAAACTGGGAAGTAGCTGTTACCTGTTATCTGAATATATCCATCATCGTAACATTGACCTGTGGTCAGTTTGTTTGATAATCTAAGGTAATTACCTTTGAATTCCCCCGGGGGCTGCTGAATGATGCTATGAAACTCTGCAAGGTTTCGATGCTTCGTTGGTATCGGCCTCCAACAATGATTTGACCGTTTAAGCAAATTTGCAGAAGAGAGCACAGGCAGACACGGAGATCATTATAAAACCGGGAAACATTAGAGGCTTGTATAAAATCAACCATGCTGAAAACCCCTCTCTCTTTTTCATCTTATCTCGTCTCTTTCTAAACGTGGCAACTGGGAGTCGATGGGAGCGATAACGTGACAAAGGCCATGACTCTGATGAAAGTCACAATGAATGCATGTTGGTCACATCAGCCAGCGGAGCTCTCTGTCAGTGGCACAATGTGACACTTTCTCTAATGGCATCTTAACTGCTCGTTGCTCATATAACTGCATAAATTCAGTCTACAGTCTACGCTGTCCCTGCAGAGATGGAATGTGAAGGTGTGCGTGTTTTTATTTGATATTTCCAACCTGCCTGATGTACATATATCAGGCATATATTTAGACCCAATCACACACACTTTCCCACACTCTGAGGAATTGATCAGTATTGATTCCATGTAAATGACATTGATTGTCTCACCCTTTTGTCTGTCTGTATCGATTGTGTGCTCCTATGTGTATACACGTTTTTGTCTGTGTGTGTGAGACTCTTCTCTGGGTCCTCTGCCCCTGCAGCTATGGGAGTTGTGTATATTCGACCATCCTGCTGCTTCCAGGCACCCGTGGATGAAATCGAGCTTAGGAGGCCCTCTACGCCCCGTCAGACCCCACTCGCTTGGCCTCGCCTCTGCCTCAGCATCACGGAGCCAGCACTACCTGCAAGATGTGACACTTGTTTGAAGGCAGTAATGACATCCTGTAAGTGGAATAATGTTTCATTAACAATACTTGCCTTTGATAAAGAAGGAGAACAATTCCTAAACACATTTATTGTCGGTTATTACATTATATTGTCAAAGAACAGGTACAACTGGAGAGAAAATTTGTTGTTATGTCTTGGGGGAATTAATTTGAGTGATGTCCAAAGATGGAGAGTCTTGGTCCACACTTTTAATGTTGCACTCTTACGCCTGGTCTATGTCAACTTGTGTTTCTATTTGGAAATCAGGAAAACAGCAGAGTTTAGTGCAGAGAATTTATTGTGCACACAGCAGGTGATACACAACAAATGAGCCTCAGTACTGGTGCTGAATTTACAGTGTTAGCACTTGTTCTTTTGTGCCATTCTTTGCACCTCCTTTTGGGGTAGTTAGACCTCATCATCGTCTTTGCCTCATACTCCCTAACAACAAACTCCTTTCTCCACTCTCCTTCTTTCTCCCTTCACCTCCACCTATCCTTCTCCAGCATAAGCTCCTTCACAACTTATAGCTTTGCCCGTGTAGATATTCGCCCTGTGCATCACAGTCTCGAGGTAAAAAAAAATCCATCACCACAGTGTATGACTGTGTGTTAGCATGGTTGTTCTGTTGTTATAGTGGTGTCAAATCAGAAAATGCTTGCTTCTGTGTTTTGTTCTGGAGGCGTGGACCCACTGCGTGTTTTGTCATTTAATTTAGAGAACTCGCTGACTTAGGAATATGTAGAGGACAATACAGGACGATGTGACCTAATATGTGAACATTACAGAGAGGACACAACATGCGGCGACAGTGACAGACGCAGCCAAATGCAGCACATCACACATACACATACATGCATACATACTGTAGCTGACATACAGTGTAATAATAAACAATTCAAGACAATATAGCCAGCAGATGTCACTGTATTCTACCAGAAAACAGTTACACATCCATAGTGTGAAAATATTCTTCACTGAATTTCCTCATTTATTTTTTCCAGAAACACACTTGTCTGTCTTTAGAAACGTAAATATGGATTCAGCAGAGCTTGTACGATGATTCATATCTGCAACAGTAGCTCATACCAGGTTCTACTTTCATGGTAACAGTCATAGTACAAGTGTAGGCGTCAGTTTCATCCAAATAGTGAAATGCTCAATATCAGACGCACACTCAGCTTTCTCAGATGGTGCGTGAGTGGGACGGCACGTTAAGAGAGAATCTGTAGGTCTGCCAAAGTGAGTATGGTATTTATTTTCATGGTGGAGTTTTGAAAACAAAGTAGATGTAATGCTGGATTAGTGTGCTTAAATTATCAAAGTATTGCTTTAGTGCGAGACATCCGTGCACTTACCTGTTTTACCCAAACAGAAAATGATACCAAAAAGGAGTGAACAGACTTGAACCTCCAGCTTTGGAAAGCAAAATGCTCTCGCAAAGATGTAGTATCACTTCTTGTGATTTTTTTTTTTTTTTTTTCAAGTTTCACATGATGAACTTTGATATACAAAGATGCACTGATGACAGACCTGTGTGGGAAAGAAAAGCCCAAGAATAAGCTTAAGAACAGTATATGACATTGTTACCAGAGAAGTAATTAGCAATTGTACACTGTAACTCACACAGCTGAAGATAGAGTGGTCATACAGTAAAGAGACAGTCAGACAGGACACTGAAAGGCAGAATGAGTCTAACAGCTTTTCCATTTTTTAATTGAAATATTTTCTGTAGTTGTTGTTTCTAGTTTTGCTTCTATCACTTTTATTTTTTGCGTATCGGACTGTGAAATATTCAAAGTCAATAACGTCTGAAGTGACAGACAGGGGGAGACAGACAAAAGATAAAAGAGAGAGAAAAACCCCACCCAGGAGGAGGTGCATCGGTGTTTTGGAGGAGTGGCCGCATCGGCGTGTACACAGACAGTAGCTTCTGCACTGTATCAGAGGGAGAGAGGAAGGAGACCTCAGTGCAGACAAAAGATCTAGAACTAGATTGTTTACCCCCCTCCGGCGCAGTGGTTTCCACACGAACGACCAGGATTATTCAACCATTCAGCACTTCAGCAAAAAAAAAAAAAAAAAAAAAAACTCTGGGATTTATCTCACATTAAGTTTGCTGACTGTGGACCTCTGTATCCTATTTGGAGTTGCACTCATAATCTTTGCTTTTGGGACGCAGCGGTCATGTCCCGCCACTGACATGCACCCTCCGTCCAGGTGAGTGGGGACAGAGGGAGCAGAGGTGTGTGTTGTTTTAGTTGAATAACTATTTCTTTGCAAAAAATCCGGTTTCCCGCTGCGCTTGCCGGCACGTCTGTTGTCACGCTGCAAACAGCCGCTGTTATTCCTCCTTAATGTTTAATTGCAGTGGTTTTAAAATACAGGAAATTAACAACAGATTTGACCTTTGCCTGTAATGTTTGCTTTTGCCGCGAAATGTCAGTGTAATCTTTCTGAATAGTGTTTCTCATGCATAAAAGGTGACTTAAACCGAATTAAACTGACTGTACGGTTCTTTATTTTCACGCAATAATCCTCTAATACTCCAGACAGAGTTTAAGGTGAACTTTTCCTACTTTATGGAAGTTTCATCTGTTTTATTGGGAGAGAATCTGGAGTATGTTACAGCGTTTTACACTGTTCCTCTGACTTTGCCGGTATATTTGGCAACGGAGCGCACCGGCTTTAGTTCCCTTTATTAACCCCATAAACATGAGTCGAGCGTAGACGGCACTTTACCTGGGATTAAGTCTACACAGGGTCCAAATGACAGGCTGCACACGTCTTTGCAGATCGCTTTGTCTCCAGGTGTGCAGATAAACCTTTCATTTGCTGTGTAGAATGTATACAGCTTGTTTTTTTTTCTTTTCTTTTTTTTCGTTTCTTTTGTGTGTGTGTGTGTGTGTGTGTGTGTGCGCGCGCGCGCGCGCCAGGCGTTATGCATGACACATCTTTCTAAACAACCAGATTTTGTCCCTGTATCAGAAACAGTTTACCCCGTAATGGTCGAGTTCACAGAGTTCAGATGATAATGTCTCTCTCCGTTTCAGGACATGAGATGACATGAAATTTTAAGACTCCTTCGGGCACGTTCACCTGTCGCTCCTCTGGTATTAACACTTGTGTTAGAGACCAGTTACCGGAATGAGCAGCGTCATTTTTCCACTTTTACCTGTTAAGGAGACTCTTCAGGAGTGCGCCCGTCCAGCGGGAGGCGCACATGCACCATTGGGGGTTTTAAAGAAGAAAGACTATATACAGCAAAAAGCAGGAGGCACACGCCGTTCGTGTGACATCTGCAAAATTATTTTAATATCTTTATCTAAGTAGTAAAGTGAAACCTTATCGTGTAATCTGAAATTGCAGGGTTTTTTTTCCTGATGAGACTAGACGGTTCTGTCGTCGCCCACGGAGACAGAAACAACAGCCTACTTCTTCATCTTAATACAGTGACTGTGCAGACGTGCTGCTGGACGGATCTGAACATTTAGCGCTGTGACACCTGATCAAATGCCTTGTTTGGTACTTTTCTGGCGCGGGCGTTGCGGATTTCCTTTCCTTCCCTCCGCCGGCTCTTCCCTCTCGGCGAGGTTGTTTTGGTGCCATTTCTTTAGGTGCAGCCAGACGCACTTAATATCTCTCCTCGTGGCGCTCGGACCAGCAGTGAAACCAGCAGGGAATGTTTACAAGTTCATATGGCTGGAGGACAGTCTTCGGGTCCATTTAAAGTGCGGTTGTCACCGCTGTTGCTACGTGCGTAAAAATGCGTAAAAAGCAAAAGGATGACCCTTTGCATCAAAGGTGCGTAAAAGTGTTTGTTTGTACATGGGGACTTGGTGCTTAAAACCACTTGGTTATAATTTTAGGTCATTTTGGCACAGAAGTAGGTTGTCGCCGCTGGGAATCCGCGCGCTGAGGAAGCTGTAGTTTAGTCTGGACAAACAGGAAGCCCTGCAACAAAATATAATTTTAAAGTCGCCTTATTTGAATGTCACGTTGAGAGTGAATTCTCGTGATTGAAATTGAAAATGACAAAGGTGTACGTTTTTTTGTTCCCTATTCAAATCAGTGGTTTTTAAACAAAGTAACTTTACAAAATCAATGATCAATAATTTTACCTTGATTCAACAAAGCGCTCAGTATAAGCAGAAATGTCCGATCAAACTGAAAGCTTGTTTTAGTTGAAAATTAGATTTCCAGACTGACTCTGGTCTGTTGAGCCGTATTTCTTTCAGGCTCTCAGCATGACGCAGTTGAAGTTACTCCAGCCGCTTCCTTCATGCCGGATTTTTTTTTTTTTTTTTTTTTATCATCCTCAAGTGAAAGATCTGCTGCAATCAGCAACTTCTTTCAAACAATAGAGACGCACTGGGCGGCCAGTTTGGACAGGAAACCCGGACTACCGCCCGAACGGGAACACACTCACGGCACATAAACTAGTCGAATACTCACTACCGCACTTCAGGCTCTTCTGTGGGTATCAGGTACATTGGGAAGCGAGCTAGAATATGCTTAAGTTTCTTTAAAGGTAAACTTATTGCCCAGTTTATCGTTGGCACGTCCGCCTTTATTAAAAAAAAGTCAGTGCGCGTCGGTGCGCCAGTTGCCGCGATTCCCTTTGAAATTAGTCAGATTTAAATTACAGAAAGCCCGCAAGTTCTAGGGGAAAAACGTGGATCTGCGAGGTCCAGTCCTGACGTAGCACTGCACTGCAATATACCCAGCTGCAGCTCCAAATGCAGCAGAGACGTGAGGCTGTAGGCTGTTTGGGCAGAATGATGAAAGCCCAGGCTGACGGTCCCGCTCTGTTCATCCAACAGACCACCAAACCGGTCCGATGGCTCGACCGCTGTAACTGCAAGAGAGGAGAGCGGCGGAGATCCACCACCCGTCGGTGCCGCTGGAGCCTCAGCGCAAACCTCCCGTTCGAACGACAGCGGCGAGCGGGGCTTTGGTCGACCCGGTTGCACCGGAGGAGGAGAGCCGGATTCGCCGCCCCGGTGCAGAACCAAAGCCATCTCTCCTGTCGACAGCCTAGGCGTGTTTCAGAAGAGATCGATTTTCAGCTTCCCTCGCCGCTCCTCCAGTGGATATTTTTCCTTCGACGGCGACTCGTTGCCGAGCTCCCCGCTTTCCCCGAGGGCAGTGACGGCTGACAGAGCCACGCAGACACCGAGCCCCACCGGCCAGGTGATGATACACGCGTTACAGCGCATGGCTGAGACGCACGGTGGAGGACCGGGGACGCAGCACCTGCACGGTGAGCACAGGCACTTTCTCACTGATGATTAATCGCCAGCACTCTGAATAAACGCAGGTGGAATAGGCTTGAAGTGTTGAAGTGACAAATAAAGCGGCAAATAACGCCGAATACAGGTCATTGATTAAATAACATTAAATATAATCTGACGTGGAAAATAATCAACTATACTACTTTACATCACTGCAATGTCCATATTTTTTGCTTGAAAAAAGCACTTTTCACTGTCCTGTTGCTCTAGCTGTAGGTGATAAGACATCCAGTCAGTGAACTCTAATGTCATCAAAAATCAGTTATGCCTATAAACCTACAATGGTTTTAATCATCCCTGAAATAATTTCCCCACTACTAAATTTTTATCACCCAGAATCAGTTTTAAGAGGGTGGTAAACTGCAGGTGTCCAAGTGTGTGAATACATGAATGCACTGCCTGACACTATATTAAAAATACCTGTTGTGTGTGAAAGTTACTGGCCTGAATCAGCCGGTACAAGCTGTTCTGACTGTTTTCACTATGAAATTTAGCTGCTGTTGCTGCTGCTGTGTGGGTGTGTAGCAAACTATGAAACCAGATAGGAGTCTAACTCAAGCTCCCTGAAGCTTCCTCTGTCAGAGATTTTGGGGGTTTGGGTGGGTGGTGGTAAATGTTAACAGTGATAGTCAAAAGATGAACAAAAACATATTCTGGATGTTTTCCCCCTTTTCTCCCAGTATATCTCACTCATGAGGAAAGACAGACTTTTTTTTTCCATTCTTCTGTAGTACTTTGCTGCTCCCTCAGATGAGTTAGTCAGTCTTGTGTTTGTTTTCACAGTCTGATTTATTGACTAATACCCACGCAGCGCACATCACTTCTTTGGCCCATGGGAAATTCAGCAAATTCAGGCTGAAACCTACTAAAATGACTCGTCAGTTCTGCCAAACCCCTTTCTACTGATTCCCATGTTTTCATTCCATTGTAGTATGACTCTGCTTTCTGCTGAGTAATGTCTACTCACTCTGTAAAACCCTCCCAAACCCCCACAGGATCCATTTAAAACAAACACACAAGCCTACTCTCGTAAGAGATCCATAATTTATTTGTACAAAAAGTGATGTACAAGACATACTGGATAAAAACTGTGGATTCCACTGGACAAGTGGAACATTGACCAAAAACCAGAACTTAACTTGAACTCTTACAGCTTAGATTCACAGAAGTTTTAATCTTACATCCAAGTTCTGGTCCTACAATAACCCCTTCAAGAAGTGATTATATTCATTTTCTCTTTTTTGTGTGTGGACATTTGGTCTCTTGGAGACAAACAAACACATAATGAAACTTAATGATGCGACTCGATGAGGCATCTCGACAGGCTTTGTTAGACCTGCTGATGTTGGATTGCTGCCTTGGATTCACAACTTTCATGGAATCCTTATGAATCAGTTTTACAGGAAGGAAGAAGGTCTCGACTTCTGGCTGAAGAAAGGGCAACGCCCGTGTGTGTGTGTGTGTGTGTGTGTGTGTGTGTGTGTGTGTGTGCGTGCGTGCGTGCGTGCGTGCGCGCGCACGCGTGTGTGTGATCAAGATAAAATGAAACATGCAGCAACTATTTGGTGAAAATGATGAATAACAATTTTCTTTGACATTTTCAAAATTGCCACATCAAACGTTTGTCAGATACTGTAAATCCTCATGTGAATTCTTTGATGAGATGATGTATGTTAAAGCTATCAGTCGATGAGAAGTGGGCTACAGAGGTCTGGTAGACTCACCTCTTTCTAACTCTTCCACTGAAAAGTGACTCATTTGAGGCAGTTTATCAGATTTTGCACCACAACTTTTTTTCCCCCAGTAGTACTCTCAAAGATCTATAAACAGAAAAATTGGCACACTTCCCCTTTAAGAAGTTGAGGTGTTGAAGTTGAAGCAGTGACAGAGTTGGAAGTGTTACGTTAACAGTAATTGATGGAAGTCCACTTGTCCACTTACCACTTTTTTGGGATCTTAGATTATTTCATAACATTTTCCCAGCTTTTATGCTAAAGTCCAACATTGTTTTATTCCAGCACCATAATCTTAATTTGAAAAATCCATTCATCATAATTCAGCCTTTCACATTCAGTTTATTTGTCAACCCTGATGTCTCTGAATAAAACAGAAAATCAAGTTCTGCGGGTTTGCACTTGTATTGATGGAGCCACCAAAGTGTTTGTGTCGCCATTCATCACTTCTCACAGCCTGGATTCTGTTTTTATTTCTGCTGTTTATTTAGATACAGAAACAGAGCAAGACACGCAAGTCTGGTACCTCCAGCAACAGTGATTTAAAATAGTGCTCCACTGGACTTGTTTATATCAGCACAACTTAAAAAAAATAGACTCCTGCTTTAAGCTATGACGCTGTTGGCTGAAGTTGCTTATCCTGTTGCTTGGAAACAAACAAAACTGCGCCATTGAGGCTGAGATTTGGGGGGGAAAAAACACAAACAACTAACAAAGTGAATCCTCTCATGGTGTTGGTGAAGTGGATGACTAATAAATTCACTATGTAATAACATTGTTCTCTCATCCTGATTAGATTTTGCTAATTTGTTTTCCTCAGATTCTCCAAATTGAGTCGTCGTCTCAGTACTGCACAAACCTCAGCTTTAACCACATCTATATGGAAATCTATGTTTTTATTTATTTTTTTGGCAAGGATACTGGTGTTTTGAAGAAGAAAAAAATAATCTCCTGAGGCTAAAATAAAACTTCCGTTAGCCTCAGTGTAACCTCTGCACCTATGATTCTGCTTTTTATAATAGACATGATTAGCTTCACTGATTTACTTGCATCTCTTTTATTCTTTTTCTCTGCATTCACACAGACGATACAGCAGTCAAAACAGACCGGCGCGCATGTGTGTACATGTCATTCATTAAGTACGCCAATCAAAATAGACCTCTGTGACTGTGTGTGTGTGTGTGTGTGTGTGTGTAGCAGTCAAAATAGGCCTGCAAATCTTTTGTAAGATGCAGACAGAAACCCTTCGCCTCTCATTCAATCTGCCTCGTCCATCTGATAGGAGATAAACACAGACACACATTCATGCAGAACATCTTACATTGTCCTCAGCGCAAAAAAAAAAAGTCTCAGTTATCAAGTATGCTGGTCCGTCTTTGTGTTAGAGAGCGTGATACAGAGCCGGAGCTCAGGGAGAATCAGTTTATCACTTTGTTGTTGTTGCGCTGTGACAGCGTGATTGCGGCTCCTATCACAACACGTTTTCCTCCTTCAGCAGGAAAATCGCACTTACGGAACAGTCAGGTTTCTTCGCTTTCCGCCAGAGTGGAACAGTCGACATTTTTTTTGTCTTTAACTGATTTATATTCATCCAGTTTAACCTGAGGACTAGTTGCAAAGAGTCAGATTTTGCCTGAGGCTAAATTTTAGACAGAAATCTAAATGAATAGGCCGCACAGAGCTGACTAATTAATCAACTGAAGTTTGTCTAATTCGTAATATATTCGGGCTAAAAAGACTGTTTCCAGCTGAAGATCTGTGTCTTTTTGAACAAGTTACAAGATAATTCAGCGATCTGAGCTGTTAGTGTTATCTCTAAATTCTTTGCCTTTCTATTCCCGCTCTTCAGTATTGGCAAAAACCCCATGTTATGAGCCCTTGTCATGTGTCAGCAGGTTATGGTGCATCAGTTAAGGGATGTTAGATGTCTACAGGATTTTGAGAAACGGCTGGTACAATAATAACTGCATGAATATGAACATGTAATATGTGTATAGTTAAATTAGGCTCTGGTCTTTTTTGGTTACTGGTCATTTTCAAAAGAAGTAAGAAAACAAATCCATGACACACTTAAATGTCTTTTCTGTCTCTTCAAAGCAGCCTGGCTGTCTAACAATACAATACATAAGTCTGTTTTCATTTAGGCAGAAAGTGGGAAGGGTGCTAAAAGGGATCATTTATATTAAACTATTCTTAGAGGAAAAAGTAAGTAAGATTAATGCATCTGAGCTCTACTTTTGTGTTCATACCAATCAGGAAATAACTGAATATGTGCATTATATGCATTTTGGACCTTATTTTCAACTGTATCCTTGTCATTCTGCCTGTAAACATTTGTGCTTTGCAGTAAGTTGGATTGCAGTCCACACAGAGGAAACACTTTCAGTCATCTTAGTTCCATTACTCAGTGTCTCCAGTGTTCAGATGGCTTCACTGTCACCTGCTCCAACCTGCCTTTACAGACCAACTTATGAACTTAGACAAATTGGGCAATTCAGTCATACAGTTTGATTGACTGGATTACCACTTAAACAGTGTTTGAATGTAAACAGTGTTTAGTGTAGACCTGGGTTTACACTGCTGTCATGCCTCCCATCATCAACACGCTCGTGGACATCGCTTATCTGTGTAGTCAGCAGCATGATGGACTGATTGGAGTGCAGCCTCTTTGCTGCACTGGCATCGACAATATTGGAGGATGTGAGAAATATTAAGTCTGGGTTTCATAACGGCGTGCATGAGTCATAAGCGGAGATCGGTAAGAGGTCAGAGCCTTTCATAGTCATACTGTAGTTCAGACTGAAAATATAACAGATTAACCACGAAAACAAACACACACACGATCGCTCACCCGGTCAGCCGGTAAAGTGGTGTTTCTCTACATCTTCATGATGATGCCACTGAGACACATTCACATTAAATATTGCGACTCTTTTCCATGGAGATTTTTCTAAATGTTCTGCTCCATATTCTTCTGTCTGAACTATGAATAACAAAACTGCAAGGTGTTTGTCACAGTAAACATAAAAATGTAAGGATGTATAAGGCTTTGTTTTGTTGTGTTTTAATCTTACCTACATGAATGAGTGCTCTGATCTACATCTCTTCTGTGGTTTTTATCATGTCATTTTGAGTGTGCATCTTTTATAACATCAAATAAACTGAACTGGGCCAAAACCGAAAAAGACGTCTGTGCTCTGATAGTGTGAGCCACCCACTTTCTGAATCACACTCTGCTCATCTGGTTGTTTTTGTTTTCACTTTGTGATTTAATTTTACTGTAACTGTAACCAGTATACCACGTCCGTGTGTTGGCGGGAAAGCTGGACGTGCACATCGCTTGTGTGATTCTCAACGAGTCGCATGTGAAGGTTTTATGTTACAGTGATGTCTGCTTTTGTGCCACGCGCTTTAAAACCAAACGATGGATCAGTGAAGCTCACAGAAACTCAGTTAGACTGTGTGGTAATTTTGATGCAGTGGCCACAGTCTGAACCGCTGCTCTGGTGACACTGTGTGACCCCAAAATCACTTCGTTTCATACTAATCTGATGTGTGTCTGTGTGAACTCACATTTTGCAGTGAATGGGCTGCGATCAAGGAACATCATGTACAGTTCTGTGTACATCCACAGTGTAGCCCCTCTTTGGTTTCGCTTAATGTTACCAGTCTTATTTCAAACGTCTTTGTGGTACTTTCATGCCTAATCCTCCAGTCACACGTAAAGCTGCAGGCTCCTGTTTGACTAAATGTGGTTATGCTCCAAATGAATTATGCATCGTTGAAACACAATTATTGCATAGGTATACTGAAAGAATACGCAAGCCGAAGTTGCAGCACATTAAGTTAAAAGCTTGTAACGTAGAATAAAAAGCGTCGCCATGTTTTTTCTTCTCCGTTTCAGAAAGCCCTCCCAGCCCCTCTAGCAGACGGCAACAAAACGCAGGAAGGGACATGCAGGCAGATCACGTGCAACACGTCGGACAAGAACTCCGACGCATTGGGGACGACTTCAACAGGTTCCTCCTGTTAAGGGTCAGTCATCACAGGCACTGTGTGTGTGTGTGTGTGTGTGTGTGTGTGAGTGGGAGAACAGATCTGTGTATGGAGAGCAACCAGCAGCAGCCACATTTGTAGAGCTCTTGAGCAAAGTGCTGAACAGCTGCAGTAGAGCGGCTGATTGGCTGACAGGCGGAAAAGGAGTCTGGCTGTGGTTTGTCAACAGAAGTAAATGACTTTTAAATCTAACCTCATTTTGTAGTTTTTTTTTTTTGCTATAATTAGGATGCAGTTTTTAAAAATTGATTAGTCAGTGTTTATCAAACCGCTGCAGCACAGAAATAAAAGACAACGCCGGTTTAACTGTGTGAATGCAAAGCAGGGTGCTGCTTAAAATGAGCAATATGCTCAGCAGGACAAGATAAATGAGAGGGGGCCAGGACAAAAATGTCCCTTAAATACTGCCGTGGGTGATCCAAGGGAGCCTGTGACCAGCTGGTTATTTCCACTGTGCTCAGGGTGAGAAAAAAACGAAATGACTTTTGATCAGAAAATAACTAAGCAGATAGCCTGAAGCTGCAGAAAATCCAATGCCACAGTAACCGCTGCAGTTAAACAACTCAAAAACAAAAAACAAGAAAACAGCCATATGATACAACAAAAAGCCCCTTTAAAGTTGAGGAGCAGAAGAAGATGGACTGAGCACACAGGGGGAAAAGCAGCTCCATTCTCCTCTACAAAGCCCTCAGCCAGTTTCCAGCAGTGGGAAAGAAACTAAAACAAAACTTAGTGGTACAAATTGGGTGTTTAAATGTGGTGAGACCCAGAGAGGCTCATTGACTGCTCACATTATAAAAGTGGAGCTTATTTGCTCAGCCTCAGTAGCAGCAGTTGAGCTGATTACTTCTTGGCTAGCTGACTGAGCTACTGATGTACACAGAGGTGTTTGTGAATGCTGGGTCTTTATTGGCAAATCATTTCCCATTTCCGTACTTTACTTGCAGCTGTTTGCTACTTGCAGTTTTGTACTTTTAAGGTGAAGTTCAGTTTTTTCACCACTAGTGGCGCTATGGAGCAACATTTTTACAAGCAGGTTCCTGCTTTTTGTACGCGACATGATACACGTTCCTGCCATGACTTTCGCACTGTCCTGCCTGTTGGCTAGTGCGCCAGCAGCTACAAGAAATAAGATTTCAATCTTGTAAATATGGATGTAAACATGGCACGATGTGGAAAAATCTGACAGTTTGCGTTTGCAGACGTTTTATGAGGAGGGAAATGCATTAAACACATTTGTCAGGCCTCAAAGATGCACGCAGTGTGTTTTGGTGGGAAACACTGAATGTAAACACAACTTAGAGACATTTTACCAACCCTCATAAATTAGCTTGTTTTTTTTTCTCTATGCAGCTCCGTTTTAAGAGAACACATGACAACAGAGTGTTTTGAAAGATGAGTGATTAACTAATAATCAGTCAACTCTGATTATGACAGTTACAGTAATCTGACTATTGCCTTACTGAAAAGATAATCCCATTACTCATTACTATAAAAGGATGCTGCAGCCTACCCATCAGTCAGTCAGACTGGGTGTGTTGTAAAGTTTCACAGCTGCAATAAGAGTTAATTTCCTTTTGGCTTCTGTTTCCTTGGCAACATTTCTGCATGTTGCATCATCACAGTTGTATTTACTCCACTATCAAAGAGCTGCCTGGAGGCTTTGGGAAGCCAGAGAGGAAGAGGAAAAAGAAAATCAGCGCTGGGTTGAGCTCACTTTGATCTCCTCAGAGAAATGGATAAAAAAATAAAAGTGAAGAAAAGGAATGATAGGACTGCTATTTCCCAGTGAACAGCTAAAAATGCTCCTTCAGTGTCAAAAGCTTAACAGCTAAGAACTACAACTCTCCAGCTAAACAGTTCTATAAGTTTTATAATGTGCTTTGCTCATTGTGTTCAACTTTGCTAATTAGCAATGAAACAGGAAGACAGTTAACAATTTCACTGTCTCCCCAAAAATTCTCTTATCCTTAACAAAATAGTCATGAAACCTTTTAAGGGATGTTATTTGAGCACATTTATGGTTCCAGCAGTCACCACATTGCTCTCAAACCCATCATAAACAGAGCTGGGTTATGTTTCCAACATTCAGGTCTTGATTTCGATCAGTTGCTGCATTTATCCGCCTTCCACATGATCACATCTACAACATCCTTTCTCAACATTTCACCAAATTAGGCACAGAAGTCAGAGAATTCTGAGAATTCATTGATGAATTAAGTCCATGCACATGGAAACTCGTAAACCTGGGTCACAAAGCGTGCCAAGAGTCAGCAAAGGCAAATCTTCTTTCGCTCCCACGGCTGTGATTCAAGCTGCAGAGGTGAACAGAGGGAGGCTGGAGAAATATGTGAGAGCGTGATGAGTCGAGGCTGTGACTCAACACCTCGTCACTCCCAGGGAAGACAGAAAGAGAAAGAGTAGTTTGTGTGTGTTTGTGTGTTTTAGTGGCAAGCTCTCTGTGAACTTGGGTACAGAATAATCCGCAGAGTGTGTGCATGCGTGTTTGTTCATGCTGCTGAACAATGAGAAGGCAGAGAAAAGAGGAACGTGGAGGCTTGTTCCCTGTTCTCTAGCCAGGTGTTGGTGTTGCTGTGGACAAGCGCTCATGCATGGTTACATGTGATTTCATAACTACAGCAACATGAGACGTTTTTCAGGTTTTAATCAGATACTCAAGATATTTAATCATCAGTATAGGAAGATAGGAGATTGTGGTCAAGACAGACTTATGCTAGAACATTCAGTTCAGTGCAGTTTGTTCTACTAAGATTGAACAAACATCATTAAACCCCTTCTAACCATGATTGTACAAAATAAACATATGGCTAGAGACATAGGGGCAAAACACTTTTTCCAGTGGTCAAACACAGCAGCGTTGACTAGTGGGAAGCCAGTGAGGGATTCTGTCCTGGGATTTTATGAGGATGGTGTCTCTGCACGTTTCGCTTCCTCGCTAGCAAGTAAAAAGAAGCATCTGGCATAACTGCGGTTGTTTATTTTCTCCCGTAGCTTACAGTAGGCAAGAACCACAGTACAGGAGTACGAAATTTTAAGAAAGACATTTTTTCATATGAAAGTAACAGGAGCACCAGCCCTGGAAAGATTATTGTAGTTATTTTCCTTATCATCATTCCTGCTGTTGGTGAGTATGTAGCTACTATAATCCTGTTTGAGGAGAGCAAATGTTTAATCCTCAGATCCCTTCCTCAACCTTAAGATCCTCAGTGCTTAAATCTGATCCGATCACGTAGTTTGCATAGCAGGCATCAGGCTTACTCCCTGCCGTTCTGCATGCAAGGTCCCTCGCCTGGGACCAGTTTGCCTTGAATGAGTGACCCTACCAGAAGTGTGGATCAAACCCAGACACACTAGAGGGATTATCCCAACTTGAACTGGAGTGTTGAAAGATCTCAGAGGAATGTGAGAACGTTTCTGACTAAGAGGAAATTTCAAAAAGTTCTCAGTAAAGGAAACTGTTACCCACATTCCCGGTGCCCAGAGGATGAATCATAAAAATCTGGGGGATCTTTGATAAATGTTTCCCTGAAGCTACCATGAGGTTGACATTTGGTGCCAGCATCAGTCAAAACTTTAATTATCTAATACTTGGGTGTATAACCAAATATCAGCAAAACCAGTTACATCCCTACTATCCCATTTAGACAACAATAAGCCCTGATGGACATAGAGATAAATGTAAAAATGAATGAATAATTATTCTTCTAAATAGGTAAAAAAAAATGCAAATGATGAAATTGTTATTGTGATATAAGGATTTGCTTTATTTTATCAGCGATTTATCGTCAGGCTTAGAGGGATATTTAGCATACACGCTGACAAGTTCTCACGTTATCACCGACTGCTCATCACAGTACTCTTAAACACTGAGCTTAGCGAGTGTTGCCGCTGCCACTTTTGACAAAAGAGCATTATTCAGTGTCGCTGCCTGAACGCCTTGGCCAAGAGGCAGAGTTGCATCACTTCGGGCTACAGAATGACTCGCATCAAGTGAGATTCACTCACAAACACACAGGTGTTTCCTCTTGCTTCACTTCATTTTATTGCCAGAGGAATTAGCAAAGCACATTTTAAAACTACTTTTACAGTTGCCAGGACAATATGTACAGCGGTGTTTAATCACCAATATAATGATAATGACTAATGATAAGTAATTGTTTGTTTTTCAGAAGTCTTGCTCTCTCACACACTGACTCTCTCTCCTTTGTCCTCATTTAATCCAACCTGCCTCTCTCTCTCTCCTGCTCTCTTTCTCTGTCTCTCAGTTAAACATTTACACAATATGTGCATGATTATGTGTGCGTGTTTGTTTTCAAACATCTGAAAACGTTCTCAGTATGATGTGTGTGTGTGTGTGTGTGTGTGTGTGTGTGTGTGTGTGTGTGTGTGTGTGTGTGTGTGTGTGTGAGAGAGAGCGC
>JBBMJY010000003.1:5272471-5284090 GCA_037833715.1 Toxotes lorentzi
TGTGTGTGTGTGTGTGTGTGTGTGTGTGTGTGTGTGTGTGTGTGTGTGTGTGTGTGTGTGTGTGTGTGCGTGCGCGCTTGTAACTGTAGCCTTGTCTAGAGAGCTATTTTTGAGAGGCAGCATAGTAAGTTGTGGTAACCAAACAAAATCACATGAGCTTTTTGGAACGGACTGACTCAATGTTTCCACTGTGAAAAGAAAGAGACAAGAAGAAGAGCAAGAAACCAAGATGAGAAATCTGAAGCCTCTGCATCAGAGAACTCAAACAGAAAAATGTGGCGAGTACACAACAGGGAGGAAAGGTGGACATCTCCTTTTTAATCCTGTCATTTGTCTGATTTTATGCATTGATTTTCCAGGTTTTCCTGAATCTCCCAACTTGTTGTGATTGTGTATGATCGTTGTATTGCGGTCAACATGAGCCCAAAACAATCACAATTGCACTCCATAAGTTTTAGACTTCCTCCCATACAGATAGCCATTGTTTTCTATTCCCTTCATTACAAATTAAGACACCCTTGACTTGGAGCCTAGCTTAATGCACAAAGCTTCCATATTCACTCATCCATGTTTATTTATCATTTGTCCTCTGGCTTTGATTTGTAACATTATTTACTGCTGTAGCACACTGTTGCTTCATTGGTGCTGTCTGGTTCATGGGTCTGCTAAATTAACTTGGCTGACAACTCGCTTGGGTTTTCTCTTGTGTTGCAGATGTTTGTTTGTTTGTTTTTGCATGTTTCACTCTCTTACCCCGTTGTATCACAGTGGCTTATGTGTTTATGTGTAAGTGCATGTATACATGATGGTGGCTGCACATGCGTATGTGTGTGCACGTGAGGTGAATTACTTGTTAGAAGCCTGCAGGGTTGCAGTTAGTAGGAAAATGATTTGTGGTAGCAGGTTTTCTATTCTCAGATGATGGAAGGGGTTATTTGAGGTAAGAGTTCAAATGAGGAAACTATTAGAAGATCCACCAGTGTGTGTGTCTTTGTGTGTGTGAATTTCCTTTTCTGTAAACTTTAGGTATAAGGTTGAAAATCAAGAGTGTTTGGTGAAACTGGTTTTGGCTTCACGTCAGACTCTCAGCCTGCAGTTTGTCAGCTGAGGAGTACATCTGCTTCTGATTGCAGTGGAAATCATACCTCTCATCCTGACTGTGAAATACAACCATTTGCCCAAATAACAGACCATGCCTATTGTCTGCTTGGTGTTTTTAATGCTAGACAATTATTTGTATTCCCAGAAGACTTGACTTACTGTTTGGCATTACTGTTTGTGTTTGCATTACACAAACAAGATACAATATTTATGAATTTATGTGATTTTGTGGTGCTCGCAGCTGTTTTTTTTTTTTTTGTTTGTTTTTTTTTAACTTTGTGCAGATCAAGGGTAGTTGTTTTCCTCTGCAACCAGCCTTCATCTCAAGCTAAGCTAATCTAATAGCCTTCAGGATCTACCCTCATACCTACTAACACATAGACAAGACATGAGGGTGATATGATTCTTCTTATCTGCTATTACATATATAAAGGTCTAAATGTAAGACAGTGATCTGATGGCTCGTAATCTGATCCAGAGTTGGTTTGGTGCATTGTATACAGATGCTGGTCAGGTGTAAATGCGTCAGCTGTGTTAAACCACACACACAAAGTCTCAGCTCCTCCCAGGTACACCACATCCTCCTGTTATGTTGTCACTGACAGTTTCTCCTGCACCTTCATTAGCGGTAGACGTAAAATATCGTGGTGACAACCACGACTGTGGAGAAGAATGCAGTGTGAAAGGACATCAACAGGTGGCATTTTGTTAAAACTGATGTGTATGATACTCTTCCACTTAACTGGAATTGTAGTGCATTGCTCAAGAGCAGTGAATCCTCACTGCTCCAGTAGAGCTTCTCAGACCTTATGGAGCTCAAAATCCATGCTCCTTGCAACTGTAAACAATTATTTAAAGAAATCACTAAAACAGCTGACTATTCCCTCTCCCGTTCACATAGTCAGGTACCTTAGACATCAATAGATCAACAAATTGAACATGTACAAGTGAAAAAAGCTTTCAATAAGTTTTCTTTGCATCTTGAGACTCATAAATTTGTCAGTGTGGTCCCAACCCTCACTCTTCAAACTGCAAACCATCTTGACAGTGAGATTATTACAGCGGTTCATGAGGTGAGGAAAGAGGACAGAAAACTCCTGCCAATTTAAAAACCACAAACCTTAAGTCTGTCTTCCAAAGCTGCTTTGAGTCTGTAATGTGCACTATGATAAACGCTGCTGTGAGCAAATTAACATTAATAACAATAATGTCACTGTTTCCACAGCAAGAACGTATAATTGCATCTGTAAAGCCCCAAAATGGTGTAATCTGAGGAAATAAATCGCTGAAAGATAATTGCGACTCTTTACAAAAGTTGCTCCTCAGTTGAAAATCCACTGCAACTTTACTTGTAACAAAAGTCTAATCTGTGATGTCAAACAATAAACTCTAAAGCTTGTGTGCAGCCAAATGAAAGGGGAGGCTGAATTAATGGGTGTTCACTTCTTCTACACCCACACACGCCTTGATTTATGATAATGGCTGAAGTTCAGGTTGTGGAGATGAAACCAAATCCCCCAAAGTCAATGTTTGGAGAGTTTGTTCTTCACTTCAGTGCCAAGCACAACAGTCCCTTGATGACATTCAGGGAAATCAAGGCTAGTTTTTTTAGCTGCAGAGAAATGAGTGTCAGCTGCACTTTCAGCTACTTGCTATACTGGCTGTCTCCTCAAATGTTGATTTAAAGTTAGAAAGTTCATAAGGTGATGATTACTGGGGAAAAAATCTCAGAAAAGAAGTAAAAATTATCACGTCATGTCGGAATAAAGTGTTTTCCCAGATGCATCTTATTGAGATTTGTGCTGAAATGAGGCAGTCCAGATCTTCTTTTGTGGTGGATTTACTTTAAACCTCTATCCAATAATAAAACAAGACTAATAGTCTATACACCAGTGCTGGCAGCTCTGTGTCTACTCTGCACTTAGACACAACTCTGGTTTGAGCCTAATGCTAACGGCAGCTAGCATTCTTATGTTTAGCAATTAGAGCGTATTTATAAAGTTGTAATGATGTTTACCACATTAATCATACTCAAAGTACAGCTGATGCTGATGAGACTGTCAGTAGTTCAGCATGTTTGAGACCACTGGGATGTTTAAATGTACAGACCTGAGCATATAATGGACTTCTTTCTCAATGAGTCCACAAATTTGTCAGGTTTGTCCAAATGGTTCTGTGCAGGAAATAAGTCAAGTCTGGTTCAAATCAGTATTCTGGCAGTGCTACGGTCATCTCTGGCCTGTTTGTTTGATTTGGTGAGAGTCGAAAGCAGAGTTAGAAGCAGACCGTGATTCATCGCAGGGTTAACTAGTCTTCCCCTCACCTGTTTCCTCCTATGGCATTAGAGGTTTCTGTGGCTTTTGGCTCACTTTTCGAATCAAACCACACAGCTTTGATATTCCCCTCTCTCTCTTTCTCGTCCGTAAAGATCCTGTTTTTCACAGTACAGTCTCGCCCTGGGGCAAAAGGCTTATTCTGTGCCAGTCGATGTCTGCATGGTATTGTACAGTCTATCCGGCTGGGCTATATTTGAAGGGCTACGTGCCAAAACAGGACATCCATCTCCCAGCGGAAAAACTGATTCCTACTCTTGTAAAACCCTTAGTTATTCTTGTAAATGCTTACAAGTCCTTTTCAAAGTTTTATTCATTAGAGCTTTTCAGCTTCACATTCACACAGCTCCAACATTTGTCAGCTGAGTGCTACACAGTTCAGCCACAGCCTTCTACTGTCGGCCAACTGGAGCTAGTATTTGGGCTTTCACTTTAAGTTCATTAATTTAATGAGAAGAGTTCTGAGTGAATTCTATGTTTTTATCCCTAACATAGGTTTGAACTGGAGCTAATAGGGAAAATATGGTAAGTAACTTGGCCTCAAAATATCAGCAAAATCTTTTTTTGCAAGTTGAAGTTTCTCCTACTATTATTTTAGGTGTTTTGTTGGTGTAAGCGAGGTTACTAGGTACTTTTTTCTCCACCCACCTTTTCACCTTTCCTCAGCAACAGGAACCTTGTTGTTTCTGGAGAGTGGTTTTTTTTTTTCGGGACCAAGCTTCCCAGCGCACATCCACCCAGGGGAAAATGACAGAAGCTGCTGGTGCTGGAGAGACGGACCGAGGCCAAGGCACAGGGCTGTCAACTGTGGGGATAAAGAGCAGGAAAGAAAAGAAAACACCTGCTTCAGTCAACGGCATGCCAGATGTGTTGGAATGACTGCAGAGGGGTGTTGGAATTAGCAAGAGACAGGAAAGACAGTTGAGGCATACAATGTCAAGGAACCAAAGCTACAGCAGGTGGTTTCACTTATTAATGCCATTCTCTACTTGAAGACGATGAAGTGTTTTGTGGAGGAAGTTTTTGAGGACTGGACAGCAAGGGTTAGCCAGGATTTGATCATTTTTGTTAGATGTTTCTAACGAGGCTTCGCACAATTCAGAATGAATCAAACCAGGCTCAACTTGACCTGATCCAGCTCTCTGTCAGCCCATTGGCCATTGGTTTTGAATAAGCCTCCGATCAGAGTTTGAAGAAGAAATCTGGGGAAATCTGGGGAATCTCGCCCCTAATCCCTAGATCAAGTGTCATTTGCCTTCTTTGTCAGTCATCTGACATTATTCAGTGTTCAGTTAGCTGATTTTTAAAGGGACATTCCACCAGTTTTTCACATAGAGTACTAATCAGCATGTCTTCTGTAGCTCTAGAAGGAGGTTTCCAAAGTCTTTAGGCTTGAGAGAGTTGCATTATAGGAAATGTAGGATCCAGTGCTTTGAGACTTGCCTACATCCTGTGTACTTTATGGATTTGAAACGCTAAATCACTGACATACACTTTTATTTCTACATTATTAAACCACATCCTTTTAGCATCTATTATTACATTGCTCTTTATATGTAATCAAACACCTTTCATCAAAGAATGTTTCTTTTTCCTGTGGTATTTTTCTCTAGATTATATTGCGGAACTGTATTTCACCCACACTGCCATTTGTGGCCCCATGGAACAATGGGGTCTTTTATACATACATACAATATTGTATTCGTTTGTGCTCTCAGGGTAAAGGTGGTTATAGTAGCACCATCTTTTTAAGTGGACAGTTGAATCTTTTTTGTGTATGCAGATGCTGTAAAACTGGAAATGTGATTAAAGATAGGAAGCCCTCATTGCACACATTGCACATTGCACATATGCATTCATACCCACACTGACTTATAAAAATCACACCTGGAGATGCAGAGAGTAAAGAGAGTTGTGGCAGGATGTTGAAAACTGTACTTACCTGCTTCCTGTGGATGTAAACATACAGTGTCTGTGTGTGTTTGTGTGTGTGTCCCTTTGATTTTATATCATCAAGGGATCCCTCTGTAACATCAGAGTGTTTACCTGAACATTTGATGTACAGTATGTAAGCGTATTTCTGAAAGACCTTTTCAAACCGGGTTCTCGTTTTAAAATGAGTCAGCTGAATTTTTTTTTTTTTAAACTTAAGGATGGTGTTTTCAGTCAACTCGTGACGCTAGCGTTAGTTTGTTTGAATACTTCACTACATCTGATAAAACACTGTGTCAAGAATAAATCTACAGTTGTTATCAGTGTAAACTGCTTATGAGCTGTGCAAGAATGAAACGGCTGAAAGACGTAGCACAGTAACTAAGCATTGAATATTATTACCCATGCACTCATGCTTTATTTGTTTCATTAACACTCTAACATCTTTTCTTCTCTCTCTCCTGTTTCTTTCAGGGGACAGCGGCAGGTCGACATAGACCGGTTGTGATCCAACCCTTCCAGCTGCCACACATCCACCAGGAGCCCTCCGTGCTGTTGTGCGTGGGCCTGGTGCTCCTTTTGATTACACGGTTAATCTACTTGCAAAGCAATAGGAACAGCCGGGATAACACTCAGGTTTAGCCTTTGGAAAACCCAGCAGACGTAGCAGTTTTCTTTTCTTTTTTTTTGTGTGTCAAACACATTTTGAATCTTTTTTTAGTTTTAGGGGACCTAATTTCCATCCTTCTGTTTCCCAAATGAGGAACACGACTGTGGGCTTTGTCTTAATTTTGATGGAGATTATTCGATAACACCTTTAATGAATTATAAAATCCCTGTATTTTTGTTTTCGCACCTGTGTTTGTCCATCACGGTCTCTGAGCCTTTGCGATGCTACCAAAGAACCAGGATTTTGCACTCCTGTCCAGCACAGAGATGATCATGTCACCTAGATATGGCTCTCTGCAAAATGGCCCCTATGGAAATTCAGATGTGCCTTGTACTGTTTCCTTTTTACTTTTTTCTGCTTCTTTTTATTGTACAGAGTTTTTAAGTTCCTTGCGTGATCAACAAGGTTTCAGGCAGGGAAAAAAGCTTGCACTCCTGTCATGTTAGAATCCAGCATACAAAAAACTCATGACCTGTGTGGGAACCAACTGGGACAAAGCTAACATTTATATCCAACATTTTTTTTTTTTTTTTTTTAAATCACAGTGTTCCTAAACTGCTGTGCCATTCAACTCTTTGCTGCCATGAAATGCACAAGAGACAACTGTGGATCAGCGTTGTCAGCCGCAGACATTGTAAAATGTACTTTGTGCTGACAATTTAAGTACTAAATGACACAGATATTGACTTAAGAGATCAGTAAATATCATGTCATGCTGTATTTTGCAGACTTCTACAACTAAAGCTCCATTCGGACTGGACTGATATTCCGGGGAGAGGTGCGGTGGGTAATTAAATATTTGCTGTGGTCCTCAGCAGCTAAACTCCTTGTTCACGATGGTATTGCTGTTGACAAAAAGACAGGAATATTGTGAGGGAAAATCACTATCACCAGCTGAGCTGATGAAACTAAATATCAGGAAAAGCAGATCTATGCTTGCAGAAACAAATATTTGGGACTGTAAATAATTCTGTGGTAGGGAAAGATCACTCTGGACTGATCAGCACCTGCAATATAAAAATTACCCAACTTTCCCTCAGAATGAATCCCGTTCGAATGTAGCTTAATACTGTATTTGTCTGCATCAGTGAAAAATGTCCAGTTTGTTTTGTGTGTCATTTTAATACGCTGGGTCAAGTTTCAGCTACAGCAGCTCTTGCTACTGAAAATATGTCATCAGATAATCCAGATTGTTATTCCTTCAGAGGTACTTAGTATATGCACAAAGCCACAAAAAGTTTTGTGAACAAAAATGTGTAGTATAGAATTTTCTTGTCTCAGAAAATTGCTAAATTAATGTTTTATCCATGTATTTCATGAGTACCTTACAACTTAATGACAGCCTTTGGTACACAGTGCACAGTAAGACAGTAAACTGAACCTGCCCAGACAGATTATACCCTCTGTAGTGTTTTCCCTAAAAAAAAAAAGGAAAAAAAAGAAAAAATTACCTATTGATACTGGTAAGACGATACCGTACCAACCTTCAAGTAACTGATACCTGCCTTCCTCTTTACAGAAAAGCCTGTGTGTCTCTCTAAAGTCTAACTTAACTCATTTCAGAATTCTATCACCAAATACAATCTGTGTACATTGATTCTTTAAAAAAAAAAAAAAAAGCATTAAGCTTTGCTCTGGTTGTTTTCAGCATTAAAACAAAGATTTCATTTTTTGCACATGAATAATCAAAAGAAAGGAGCAGATTACTTCACTTGTTAATACAATAGTAGGATTTTAGTACTTGTTTCTGAGCTGCCCAATTAGTGGAGGGAAACTCAAAACAGCAGGATGACGAACAAAATGAATTCATTGAATCACATCAGTCAATTAAGCCGTTAAACAGTGTCATTTTCTGCTCTCATATTTACTTATCTTCTGCCTTTTACATTCACAGACATTAGTTCAACATTGTTTTAATATCCAAAGCGTTTTTCTATCATAAGTGATCAAACAGTACCGTCTTCCACTGTTCTTTGTTCCAGCCTCTGGATTTACTATTAGCAGGCAGTCTGCATGTAGCCGCCATGTACTGGTTTGTTGACAAGGTCACGTTATCCATTTATTAGCGCCATGACTTAGACCCAGCCAAGTCTCCTCATCCCCTGCCAGGTCATTAAACACTCTGAGAGAGAGATTTGTGGACAGACACCAAACACTGAATAATGCAGAGTGAAAGAGGGTTTTGTTACTGACTGGTTAGCTAACAGTAACAGCAAACAGCGGTGACACAGGTTTTAGATTAAATACATTTATTCTTATCATTGTGCTCAATAAAACATATCAGTTCTGGCCAATTCTTTGTTTTATTTATTAGGTCTGGGCTTATGATTACTAAAATACATGTTAGCAGTTACAGCTGATTAAAACGGAACCAAAGCAGTTATAAACAGTTTGTGAAAGTGTGAAAACCTTATATGCAAAAAAAAAATCTAAAATCTTTTGTATGCACAGAAATCTGCATTTCTTCTTACATCAGTGTCTTTAGTTAGCTGTACAATTTTAAGTATTTGAAGATACAGTGGAGAACAAGAATTATGCAAAGAAAAAACTGACCCAAGCACCTTATATTACCGAGAGTGCAAACATGTTCAGCATGAGGGATACGCTGCGCTGCTCCTTATTGTAGGTGGGGAAGTTGACCAAATGTACATTTGCAAAATCAACCAGTTAATCCTCATGACTGAAGCGTCCTTTCTTTTAAAACCAAAACATGGTGTTTGAAAACACTTCCGATAAAGGGTTAATCTCCCAAACAGGGAGGCCCATAACCCAGCCGAGCTTTGGGTTTGCCATTTTTCAGGCCATTTTTCGACACAGTAGTGAACAAACATTGTATTTTAAATGAATGTTGACCAAAGAGATTTGTGCAAAACTATTGTTTACTGGTTTGTTTTGGATGGTACAAGTGAAATGTTACCAGTTTTTGTGCCATTTTCTGTTGTTTTGATCGGTACCAATCAGTCATAAAATCACATCAGCTGCAGTGAGCGTCTCCTTCAGCTTGACAGGTCCAGGCCCAGGTCACCAGTTAATCCTCAGCCACAATGCACCAAAGTCCTATGGCACCTCCCACAGGTGGTGGGTCTATGGCAGGCAGTGCCGCCCAGAGTGGGGCTCAAACCCACAACTCCAAGAGATTGAGTGTCGTGCTCTACCAGCTGAGCTAACCGGGTGGCTCCTGATAGGAGAAAAAATGGGAATGTAATTTGTTGTTTAATGCTTAGTGAGATCAGTCAGTGTCAGAAAAGTCCTTTTAAGCAGTTTGAGCATTATCTGAATAAATACATTTTTAGGAATCACTCTTAATGCATTTAAAGCTTTACTCCTCAGTGGAAGTTCATCTGTTTGAGATGAAAGCCTCTGTCAGCAGCAGACACAGTGTTGTTATTTGTGTCGCATGTGTCGGATTTAATCGTCTAAATTTAATCACTCCCTATGAGGTTATCCAGACAAGAGCCGCAAATCACAACGACAACAACAGACGTTTGCTGTAACACAATCAATAACTAAATTCATCTGAGTGTGTCTGAGTCACTCTTGGATGTTTGCACAGTTCTGTCAACACCCATGCATTACAGATGATGTGTGATCCTGGCTTTCATCATTCCTAAACTCTCTTTCACCTGTGTAATCGCATGTTTTAATGGTTAATTTAGCTGCTTAGCCTCAAACTTTCATTTTAAACTTCCTACAATGAGGTGATGAATTAGTGTCAGGTTTCTATTCAGTGACTGAAGCTTGTTGACGTTTGTTATTGTGAAGTATGAGTGTATGGTGAAGATATGGGTGATTAATTCCTGTGGATAAAGTCGACAGAAGAACCTGCTTTTGTACAGATGTAGAAATCCCTCACACTGATCCCCCTCTGACGTGACAACAGTCGTGTTTAGGACAGAATTCATGACCCTTACCGGTTATAAACAATGGATTAGACATTCAGGCACACAAATAGACAGCACCATAGCACAAACCCAGGGGCAGGGCCTGAATCGGATTGGCCACCCAACACTTCTTGTTGGAAAATCGGTCAAACAAACGCAAAGGGACACAAAATGACCACAAAGAATTTCAAAATGACCAAAACACACAAAAAATGAGTATAAACAGTGGGCCACTGGGTAAAGCCACTTATGTTCAATTTTCATTCATGGGTCACTATTAGAAGCGTAAAACTTCTTGTGTCATTATGGTATTTCATTTTCATCGTGCAGTATCACACTACTTTCTGTTTCTAGTTGTGTTTCCTCCTCATTCTCACCCTTCCCCGGTAGAGAAATGTATAAAATAAGATGAAGCATATCAGATTAGTGACATCCAAAATTCTTTTGGAAATGCAAATGTCTCATGCTTGTCTTCCTGTGCAACAGATTTACTCGCTTTGCATTGCCTCCGCTGTGACTGCATGTTGATGTTGATTTGTGATATTGCGCCATGTGAAACCTCATTTTCAAGTACTGTATTACAGCTGGAGTGTGAGAGGAGAGCATGGCAGGGAGGAAACCGAAAGATGAATTACCGTCTTCTGAAACTGATATGGAAACCTGGTAACGCGTTGATCCACCGCCCAACTTTTGTAGGTGTTATAGTACAGAAACAGTTGTGTGTGACATTCAGAGTTTTACTGGCTTCGCATCAACACTGCTGGAGCCGCTTTGGCAAATTGTGCTGCAGATTTGTATTTGTTTGATTAATAGAACAGGAGAATCATTCAAAGAGTATGATCATTAACAGGAAAATAAACTATGCTATTTTTCTTTGGAATTGTTCAAAAGGTAAAACACATGAAATATAAGGGGCCTGGGAGACACTTGTGTGTGTGTGTGTTGTGCTTTGCTGCAAATGCTGTACAGAAAAGCAACTGTTGGAGTCGGTTTGTGCAGAAATAGAAGACAAACAAATATGAATGGCTCCAAATGACCCAGTACAACTGTAGCAATGGTCTTTTTTTTTTTTGTTTATACTGTTATTGTACAATATTGTAATTATTCTGTTTTAATTGCTTCAAAATGCTTTTGATTCCTGTAAATAAATCCTTTCCCTCTTTTTGCATTAAACTACATGAGTAATTTATTGCGCATTGTGCTTGTTTGTCAACCATTACACTGCATTATTGTACTCAGCTGTGGAAAGTACTTACTCGAGTACAGTACCTAAGTACAATGCTGAGGCACTGAACTTTAGTCGGCTATTTCTTTGGTACCTCAGTACTTCTACTATGAGACACAGGCCTAATTTATATGACAACTTGAGAAAACATAACACATCTGCCATACAAAAACTAAAACTCCTCAGTTTTCTTTTCAGTATTTAGTCTTCACCAAGTGCTTGTGAAAAAGAGTTTTGCAAACTAGATTATTTTTTTATTTTGTGAAATCTATGTATGTTACCTCATGTCAGGTCATCATACTTTTAAAAGTTCATTTAGGTGAAATGGGGACTGTTTTTCCCCTTGATTTAAGTGACTGTCTGAGGCAGATTCTCTCTTGTTATTTTCTTCCCCTTGTCCTCTTCTGGTGTGTGTGTGTGTGTGTGTGTGTGTGTGTGTGTGTGTGTGTGTGTGTGTGTGTGTGTGTGTGTGTGTGT
>JBBMJY010000003.1:5291369-5304934 GCA_037833715.1 Toxotes lorentzi
GGGAGAGAAACAGTCTAACAACAATTCAGGACTGGCAGATGTTTCTAGAGCTGCTGTTCTTGACACACCTACATCATAAACAGGATGAGATGGATTCTATCTTTAATATCTACTATTTTGTTGATAAAGAAACTCATAAAGTCATCACTAGTGAGAGCTAGAGGAACGCATGGTTCAACAGAGCTATGACTCTTTGTCAGCCTGGCTACAGTGCTGAAAAGACACCTAGGGTTGTTTTTGTTTTCCTCTATTAATGATGAATAATAGGCGGTTCTTGCCTTACAAAGGGCTTTTTTATACATTATGAAGCTGTCTTTCCAGGCTAGGTGGAATTCCTCTAAATCTCTGAAGCTCACTACTCACATTGTTTTATCTTGTTTGTTTAATGTGCTAAACTTAACTTACTGGCTGTAGCTTCATAACGACTAGTCAACACACCAAACTCAGGCAACAAACCAGACCAGAGTAAAGGTCATCACATGTTCAACTAACTAACAACTAACTAACCGGACACGTTAGTTCTACTGAGTTCTGTCAGTCTGATGATATTCAGTAGAGTTGCAAAGTGGAAGGAGCCCAGAATCCAAAAGTCAATTGATCTGTACTGCAGATTATAAAATCATTTTTCTCAACATAATCGTTAGCATCCACCCACTGTTAGCAATACACGGGACAGAATTTTAGACTCATTGATTGGATGTTTCTTGCCAAAATCCAGCTTGGTAATCATATTGTATCTTCAGCATTTTTTCAATGAAACAGAACGTAACCCAATTGTTTATCTTTTGTATTGATGATTAACCTGGGAGAGTTTCATGCTGATCCAAGCTGAGCAAGTTCTCCAGCTGTGAGTCATGTAACATTATCCATGCGAAAAATCAATGGAACGCCTCACTTTGCAACTCTAGTGTATTTTTTTCTTATAATCAACAAATTCCCTAAAAAGATTAACAAAACAAAACAAAAAAAATGAATTGTTCCTACTAACAAGTATTGTCTGTGTACCCAAAGTAGTAACCCCTAACCCTAACCCTAACCCCTAACCCTAAACACAGCAGTGAGCCACAGTGTTGCACTTCCTGACATGTTCCTTCATTGTTATGAACATGATGTAGCTTATTTTGAGCTTGTCTAACATAGCCTCTTAAAAAGTAAACTTGAACGTCTGCATTCATGACCTGTTTGTACAGATTGTTTGTCTATGAATCAATGAACCTGGGACTGAAAGCCACAGAGAGGCTTGTAAAGTCAGACCATATTGAGAGATGGGCTAATGCATTCTTGGTTTTTGTGTATTCATGGGATTTGTTAAGAAGAACAAAAATAAAGACTATCACCAGCTTTGTTTTTTAGGTTTTTTCAAAACCTAAACATGACTCACAAACACATGCAAGGAACATGAGAAACTAGACCAGACTCATAAAAACAATTTCAGTTCAATTTTACCCATCTAGAACAACTCAAAAAAAAAAAAAAGAGAGAGAGAGAGAGACTAAAATAAAAGCAATTTTTTTTTTTGGAAATTAAACTAATTGCTGTTAAATATGTGTATAATGCAAAAAATAGATTAAATGTTTTCATTTGAATCTGACTTTAATATATAAAATAAATAAGATATTAGAGTTAAATCTTTATTCTTCTGAGTAACCTGTTTCATGACATGCACATGTTCAGAGCACATGTTCAGTGTAGACCATGTGCTTAGACTAAATGAAAATACTGGTGCCCTTTGTGTCTGTTTACTTGCAACTTACTGTAAAATGCAACAAACTGGACTGAGTTATTGGAAATGATAAATTGTGTTTGACTGATTCACTTCCTGTACTGGCTCTCGTGCTCAACTTAACTTCCTGTTTACAGCTCCAACATCCCACAAACCCTTGCTCCTCTTATAGGAAATGCTACATACAGGCCATGGCACAGGCCTAAAGCCACCTGAGCTTAAGTAAGTGATTGAGAGGTTTCATTGCAATATTTTTCTGCTACATCTGTGAGATTGAAATGTGGAAGTTTGCACAGGATCTCACTTTAGTAAGGGTTGTGTGGGTTGAAAAGCCCAACAATGAGAGGGCTTTCAAGCCCATTGTTTGATTTGTGTGTATGTTATTTTGCTAAAAACTACTGTCAACATGGCCGCTCTGTCGTGTAACAGCCTTAAACATCTAATTTTGGTTATTTTAATGCTCTTTTATAGGGAGAAACTTGTATAAACCTCAAGCTCATGAAATCTTCTCAAGACCAACTGGATAAAAGTGAGCATGTATGTACGTAAAAGCAAAGTCAAGACAAATTTTTCATTTTGCACATTGTTGCACATTTGTTTTCATTCTTTCTGTGCCCTATATACTTGCATAAGGCCCCGCAATGACCATTTTGGACTCTTTGATTGTGCTGACATTGTGTTTCTTTAAAGATTCCTCTCCTCCCTTCATGTTTTGTTTTGTTTTTGTGTGTGTGTGTGTGTGTGTGTGTGTGTGTGTGTGTGAGTGTGAGTGTGTGAGACAGGAGAGAGGTGATATGTGAATGCTTAATACAGTGACTCAAGATCATGATTTGTCTTCAACAAAGGCCAGCGCATGGGGGGTTTTCACGGTAAGAAGTGTTTACTTCACAAAGTATCAAAATCACACGCTGCAATTCTTTCAAATGACTTGCTGCAGAGGAGCTGATATTACAAAGACAACAGCAGTGTTTTCGGTTTAGGTCTCAATTAACTGGGACTACTTGTTATTTTGCTTGCTTTGTTTCCTTTAAATGATGATTGCCGACTCTGTTTTCTAAGCTGGACTTTGGTATCATAGCATTTTGGCAGTTTGGATTTTCATCTGCTCTTTCATGCTCTGAAATGATTCACACAGCCACAATCTTGTTATCTTCCCTTTCTTACTGCACATCCTTTGCCATACTTTTCTTAGCAAATGTGACATGTAAGTGTGACAAAAGCCACGCGAGTCTTACAGGGCAAAACTGCTTACATACAGTTCAGGAAGTCAGTCTGTTTACATTTGACTAATTCAGAACTGTAGCTTATAAATGCTTAAAGCCTGCAAATTCTTTTTGCCCAACATTAAGAAAAAAAACACTTGCGCTAAAATTGATTTATTTTAAAATTCAGATGTCACTGAGCCACGTAGAAAATATTAGAAATCCAAATGAACAGTTTTGACTTTTAGGGCTTGGAGAAGTTTGGTGCTCAGCCCAGGCTGTTGCTGCACTCTCGGGGGTTAATGACAGGTTTGTCTCACACAACATATAATCGCTGGCAGTTAGTAGAGCAAACACGTCATTCAGTGACTCACTGTGAGATTGAGTGTTATTCTGTCTCGTAATATTCTCCCAGACAAAAGAAGCTGTTATTCCCCCTTTGGTTAAAGAGGAGTTAAATGACTTATTAGACACTTTTAAGAGTTTGTTTTCAAATCTTCACTGAAAAGAGTTTTGGTGCAGTTTTGCCAGAGAAATTCTCTCAAAGTTCAATTGAATTACTTACATGTAAAGAAAGTCAAAAGCTCTTCTTTTACAAACAGGATAAGTTTTGCTTAATGTGGCTACAACATTTTAAAAATCATAAACAGTGGTCAGGGCTGCAGCTGCCTAGGATTTCTCCTAGGAATGTAGTAATTTTAGTAACCTGCACTTTAAAATTTTACACATAATTTCACAAATTTCACACTGGTAAAACATAATCTGACAGTTTAGTGAACAAGTGAAATATATTTTTAAAACTGTTTCAGTGGTTGGATTTGTATTAATGACTTCTGTAGCTGTAAAATGATGGCTCTGATAATAGCACATTGAGCACTGTTCCAGAGAAGTGATGTTGTTGCTATTACAGGTGCAAACTAATTCAGCTGTTTAAGTGATTTTCAGATGGCACTGAAAGTCAGGGTTTAAATACGTGTTTAATGGTGCAACATTTACCCCATGTTGCACTGATAGCTTTGGGTAACCGAGCCTAATGGCTTCTGTTTCAGCCACGCATTGGTTAACTTAACCTCCACTGCACCCACCAAATTGGACTAAAGGCTGTACGATGCTGTAAATCACGTATCAAGCACCATTACGCTGACTGGACCCCTGCTGAGTGGAACATTTCCAGTCAAATTGCTGCTTGGTTTGGTTGTTTTCCAGTGATTCATTAGTGAAAGTGAGTCAAAGAAGATCAAGTTCAGCTTTGATGCATTTACTAGATTATCTGAAGCAGATTTTAAAATGAAATAACTTTTATTTTACTGCATAAAATAGATTTTTTACACTGCCTTCATAGAAGTGTTAAATCATGTTAAGGAAAGTCCATGTGCTACATCAAGACAGCTTTATTGGATGAATAAAAACTGAAAATGGTAGGATAGATTAACTGCCTAACACTACTTGTGGAGTTCTGGATGACACATTAAGGTTTTCCACTATGAGATTTCCCTTCCCTTCCCTTCCCTCCCCTCCCCTCCCCTCCCCTTCCCTCCCTCTCCTGCCTCATTGCGCCCCATCACACAACTCTGTGATATTTCATCAGCTGCTTGACTCACCGTGTAACTGTAAAGCAGGCATACAGACAAACATGTCTAATCTCTGTGAAACCTCTGAAAGACCTTTTAAACTCCACTTAGGGTAAAAATCAGGTGCTGTTGCAAAAACTTGGCCACAGGTTTCAGAATCAAAAGCTTTCCCATCTTCAAAAACAAAGGTATCAAAGCTGCTCCACCACCTCAGGCAACTTAACACCCTCACGCTCATGAAATGTTTTTTTTTTGCGCTGAACTACTGGGAAAATGATGCGAGACACACCTGACTAAAGTGAAAAGTTCAAAGGCTTATGCAACATCCTTGATAAGATTTTCATTTACTGCGTTTGTTTATTTTAGGTATACAGTGTTGCTCTGGGGGTCTGTGTTGCATAGCGTTGCATTTCGTTGTGCTGTTGTTTTGTTTTTGTGTTTTTGCATCAGGTTGAGTTTCTTTGTATTGTGCTGTGCTGAGATAGAAATGCATAAAAATGAACAGTAAATTCACAGAATTGGTGACAATAACTGTAGATGCACTTAAAGGGACATTCCACCTATTTTTAAACTTCATGTTCGATAAACTTTTCACAGGGAGAACGTTGTCTTTCGACATTTGTTAGGGTTTCAGAGACTTTTCAGAAAGCCTGGCTCAAAAACTGTGGTTGTGGAGTTTGATAGACATGGACATTCACCAACCAGGTAGGTTCTGATGAAATACCATGTTGTGTTGCATTGTGGGAAGTGTAGGATTCAGTGTCTTTGGGGCTGACCCATACTTGAGACAGAAAATCTGAATATCTCTGAATTCACTGCTTCGGTTTTGACAGTTCTTTTTTTGAATCTGTCTCTTGTCTCCTCATAGAAGTGCAGTACTAAGTCACTGGAGTGCCTCTTTAAATATCTTTTAGCTCTGTAAGCATGCTTTCATGGTGTACTCATTTGGATCAGTGAGTCAGTCGTGGGAATGACTTCAAGGATATGAAACAGGAAATTCTCTGAAGACCTAGCAGCTAATACTCTGCACAATTATGAAACAAAAGTAAAAGAATCAGCTCACATTTATTTGAAAACATGTGCTCAGAAACACTAAGCGTGTGTCCTGTGAATCTGCAGATCTTCAAATGTTGCAGAAACATTTCTGCTTCTTGCATTTATTAATTATGGTTCTTGTCTCTGAGAGAAAAGGAAGAAAATGATACGATGATGTTAAGGTGTCCCTTAGTCCACTGCGTACTTAACACAGGAGACCACTAATTGCTTCCTGTTTTTATACCAACACTGCAGTTAACATTGGTTTCTTTTAACCATTCATTGTTGTTCTCCAACCTCAATCAAATGGTTCATATTTTAACCATGGAGATGAAGTTCCCTCAGCCTTACCAAAGTAGTAATTTTAACCCAAACCGCATTGTTTCTCTAGCTGAGTCATTTTTGTGCCTAAACGTAAACTACATACTAATTTCAGTGGTTTAACAAGACATTTTGGTAACACTTTATTTCAGGGGTCCTGTCTTTATCAGCTAATTTCCCAGAAGCATTCCTCATAATTTCATAAAAATTAGTTGGTATTTAGTCTACTGTTAAATACCAGGATATTTTCAAAAAAGCCCTGCACAGTTATGAGAGAAAATATTAGTATTAGTATTAGTTGCTACAGTATTGAAGTTTAAGTACATGTACAGGTCTGCAATTCCCTAATAATTACTGGATTATTATTGGAAAGAACACTGTAGTTTGTTGCTAATTACAGGGGGAATAAAGTCCTGAGACTGTTATTTGAGTTAGTTCAGTTTCTTGGGTTGAGTCTTCAGTTTAGCTGACAGTATTGCAATATTAAGCTCACCTGCTATCCTCTGAATGAAAGTTTTCAGGTTGTGGTGGCACAGCATTTTAAAATAACTGGAAGTTTACCAGCTTATCACTGATTTTACCTGTAATTTGTACCAAATTATATGGTTCTTTCCCATAAACACCTTTAGAGGTTATTTGGGGGAAAAAACTGGGATTTAGGGACCTGCAAAATATCCTACTTCACTGAAAAGCCTGTTCTCAGTGTATTTTTGCTGGAGGCTTCACGTTTCCACTTCACACTTGTATAAGTTGATTACTGAACCACGATGCACTGCCATGGCTTTGTAAGATCAGGAAATGGACACCGCCAAACAGTGCTATTGTGCTGACAGGGGCTACAGAATGGAAGATGCTTATATATGTATGTGCAGTTCTGTGGGGCAAGTAACAGCAATTATTTTGATATTTGAGGACTTGTTGGTATTTTAAATCACACCTATGTTTTGTAGGACAAATCAGCCTTAACTGTTGTTCTGCGCAAACACTGCAAATTAATTTAAAAAAAGGACCTTTCAAAAGAGAAAAGAGAAGTAAACAGGAAAAGTAGTCCGACCAAAAGTGAGTTAAACATGTTGCTAACACTGACTGTGCCCTCTAAGATACCTTGATTTCCCAGAAACAGAGACCAAGACAGTCCAAATGAGGAAGTGGTGATTGTCACATTATTTAACCACGTAGTGAGCCGTTTTCACGTTCATACATAAGAATTCAGCACATGACTTATGCTCAGCCACAAACTGAGGTAACTAGGCTACTTGTGTAAATGTGAGTAAGTCCTTTTTCTGAGAAAACGGTGCCAGATATACAGTAAATACATAAAAAAAAAACCTGCAGAAAGACAACACAGCTGGTAATTGTGAAATCTCATGGTCTCATCCAGATTTGGGAGACGACCTGTCATCTGTTGTCATGATTTTGATTCTGTTTTCAACATGATAATCAGCCAAATAATTATCACCATGTGAATTAAGTTTACAAGGACAATTCATTTCATGGTAGTGGCAGAATCTGCCATTTTTGCTTGGGATTCCGACTACCTACCTACGCACGAGGGATTCACAAGAAACACTGCATGTATGGGCCTCATTATTTACTGTCCACTCCCCTAATACTTTATCAAAGTTGTATTAAGTTTCTGCTGATGGAAACCCAACATTTCCTACTGTGGCTGTTTCAAATTAAAAGCTTTTTACTGGTAAAACGCATGGATTTTATTGTGAAATAGTCACAGGAAACGCACTGTAGGTTAAGGCTCTCTGTGATCATCTATCACAAATGTGTCTACAAAACAAGAGAGAAACATTTTAAAAAAATGTTGTATTTCACAGTTTTGCAGAATCATGCAATATCATCATTGTTTGGAGTCAAAGTTTTACACTAGTCATATTGGGGGAAAGCAGCACACGGGGGGGGGATACAAATAGCCCCAGCACCTAATTTTTAATTGCTAACCACCACTGCGGTTGAGCAGATTGCATCTTAAATTCAACACTGAGAAAGAGCTGGTGTAAAATATGCAGCACTGTTTTATCTGAGGGAGGGAAATGGAAAAATTGTCGTGGCACAATAAATGTGTGCCCCTGATTGTAATTTGTTGCAGCCTTCGTAGAAATCCCCCTGTGTGTCACAGAGGTTGCACATGTCAACAGCAGCACAGTGAGCAGTCACAAGAACTGCAGCGCATGGCCAATTTTGTAGAAAATGGAAGAAAAAAGAAATTCTGTATTTTTTTTTTTTTATACACACAGTAGTATTTCCTTTAGTATTTCCTTTTCCATAAACCGTATGAATTGAAGTACATTCATACCTTGATTTTTTACGGCCTAATTAGAAAGAAATATATATATGTATTCAGACCAGTCAAAAGATGTTATTTTGCTAATGTTTTGCATTTGTGGCAGACATACACTTATCTGTTATAACATTATAAACAGTAACAGGTTTTAATGATGAAGCTGATGGGTGTATATCATCTGGAGTTGTTTTGATGTGGACACAGAGTCTTCTTACAGTCAGGTCAACCACATCTAAGTGCCTGCAGTGGGGGGTCATGGAAATTATGTGTCACCGAGCCAAACTGAAGCAAACAATGTATGGTTGAGTTAATGTGAGAAGAGTCTCGCTGTGTGCGTCTGTCTCCCTCCCTCCTTACCTTTAATTCATTCTGTCTTTTTTATCTTTTTTTCATAAATGCATGAACTCGTAATATAATGATGACTACCAGTCTTTCCTTTGGTTTTTGTCTCTCCAACTTCCTCTTCTGCTAAAATAATTATTTGTGCCTGTCTGAATGAGCCGATGCCAGCGTGGCATATGTGTGACTGAGTGTGTGAGTGTTTTTCCGATTCGTTAAACACACATGTACGCCATACAACAAGCTCCTCAGTAGCAGTCGATCACTGATGGTGATGTATTCTTCTAAGATAAGAGAGTCTGAGACACACCCTTTTTCCGTAAACGGAGCAAAACACAGAGATTAAGTTTCTGATTGGCTTCCTTATTGTTAAATTTGAATTCAGAAAACCTGTGGTATTCAGTTTAGTTTTATTTATTAAAAAAAAAAAGAAGAAAAAGACAGTTTTGGTTTTGTTAAAAACTAGCTGTTTACTCCTAGGTTTGCTTAAATCACTGCAGAGCAAGCCTGCGGGCACATGATCTCTCTCTCTCTCCCTCTGTGACACACACACACACACACACACACACACACACACACACAAGCACACAGTTGAATACACTTGGCCTGTCTAAAATCTTCAGGTACTTTCCATATGGATACATCCCCATTTACTGGTAATCACACCAGACTGTGAGTCCCGCCTTTGTTTCTCTTAGCACCAATCAGTGACCTCTTTGTCTCTTAGCCTGAGATAAATGCTGGGACTGCAAGGTGGTGTAGCTGGTTCCTGATGACGTTCCTCCTCTTAAGGAAGGATTTAGCTCAGAGCATTAAGGTCAAAAGTTCAAAACAAAACTGAAAATAAATTCTTAGCCAACATTATATAATGATAAATAATTTTATGTCACATTAACAGATAAGTCTAAGCCCAAATCTGTTTTCTCTCTACACCCATGACTGCACACCCACAGTCAAATCTCATATTCAGATTTGCCCATGATACATCAGTCTTTTGTCTGATTATCCACAACAACAAATAATCACATTGGGACGGCTGTGGCTCAGGAGGCACAGCGGGTCACCCACTTATACCTCCTTCTGTCTGCATGTCAAAGTGGCCTTGGGCAAGAGGCTGAACTGCAAATTGCGGGGGGAAAAAAAAGAGCTGTTCTCTTTTGGTGGCAGTTCATGAGAAATGTACAATGAAACTAAGAGCTAAACACACAGCAGCTTAAGAAAACACAGAGAAAACACAATGACATCTTCAACAATTTGACAGCAGAGGTGATACAGATACAGAAAACACAACCAAAGAGGCTACTGAAACATTACCAGGTTAACAACAGATTTCCACAATAATATTAGCATATTAAAACTTAAGTAGGCTACACCTTAGCTCATTTTCCAACATCTCATTTCACATCATAATATTTAAGTCATTTGTGACAGATCTATCACTAAACACATACAGTACTTTATTTTCCATACTCACTCATTCCATACTTACTCATTGTACATACCTTGAAAATCAGAGTTTGAAATCAGATTGAATATTTTTAATATATAAATATGAGTATTACCAAAACCACAATCTCTCCCACAGCTTAGTGCACACCCTAGTCTCTGGTGTGACAGTTGTGCACTTTGTGTGGCCACCCTCCACCTCAATGAGTCTGTTAAATTTGCTGTTTCATGTTTTGAACACCAAGGTAGTTTCCCGTTCCATCTGAAAGTACCTAGCAGCTAAGCTTCCCCGATTCCCATTCAACCAGCAGCAGCAATAAACTGCCTGCTCTAAAACATGCATAAACTTGAATTTTAAAAAAAAATCATCCTTGTATCTAATCTAAAAAACATTTTGTGTCTCTGAATTAACATATAATCCCTCAAATTGTTTAACTTGAACTGCCAAGTGAAACACTTGTGTGCCTACCGTGTGAATTTGTCTTTTTTTTCTTCTTTTTTTTTCTTTTTCCTGTGGGATTCTTGCATTTTGCCTGTTTTTGCCTCTGTGAGAGCACCACTTCCCACACACTGCTCCTCACAGTCAAACTCACATGCATCAGGGGGTAACACATTTTTCCACAATTCTTGGAATTTTTCTTAGTGTCATTTCCTGTAGGTGGCGAACATCACTTTCAGTGCAGCAGAGGAATAGTCACACGTTCACCATGAAATAACTCTGAACTGACCAAGCCTCGAATCAGCTTTGAGTCAGAATGCAGAAATAAATCTGAGTGGACAACTGAACAGTCATGGGAAACTTGAAGACTTTACCGGTCTTAATGGTTAATGAAACATTTACTAATGCTTTCTACCTCTGTTTAAAGCTATTACTAACTTCTCACTCATGTATGGTGAAGTGAATGTTTGTATTCAATTGAAAAAAAGTTCAAAAGTTCATCACTTTCTAATAAGCCATCAAGTCTGCAGCTATAGGTCATTAAGGTAGGGTTGTGGGCTTCTAAATTTACAAATATACTGTAATGTAAATTAACCCAAAAGAAGCAGCATGGAACTGATCGATAAAGGGTTAGTAAATTATTTAATAACATTAACAAAACTTTTTAACTGCAGTGTAGAAACCCTTTCTTTAGGGCCTCATCAGAAACCGGTACAGTGTATTTTATACATTTGGCAACATCTCTCTCTCTGTGTTTTGAGTCTAATAATGTTAGTTCATTCTGTTCTATTTCATGTTTTGTGCAAGGTAAATTCCTGTTCTATCTGAAAGTACCTGGCAACTCAGCTACTTCTGATTCTCCAATAACCGGAATACACTGGCTGCTCTAAAACGTGCAAAAACATGAACTGTGTACCTTAAGTTTAAAAGTTATCTGTGAGATTCTTCTTTACCCTCTGTCTCTATCTGTACTGCACTTCCCAGAAAAATTCCTCTCATTCTCATAAAGCCATAATGTGTGTGTGTGTGTAGTGCTGTCTGTAACATGCCCTTGCTTTGAATCTCTCAGTGAGGTTTCATTTTCTGTGGGCGTTGTTCTTCCCTTTGCCTGCGAAGCCATGGTGGATAATGTTAATGCTGCTAATTCAACCCATTTCTACTCCTCTTTGCTCCAGATTAAATGGAAATGTTGACCAGACAAACGGAACAAACTTAAAAACTTTTATTCTTAAACCAAAAATTTGACACTTTGGGCGTTCTGGGGAATATTATTTATTTATTTAACTAGTTAATTATTAGTCAGTTAGTTCAGACTCAGGCATTTAATTTAATGAAATATACACCATGGATGCAAAATCATTCTAGTTCACATTTCTGTATGTTCTAAAACATTGATAATGTCATTGAAGAAATGGGAATTTCAAAAATAGTTTTGGAACCAGCAGCTTCTTAAGAAATCATTACACTACACTCAGTTGCCAGTTTAGCACATAAAGTATGTGCTTAGGGTTGTGAGGTGAGCAAACTATGAAACATACACCTACAGTCTACTTTGTCTTGGATACTGGTTTGTCTGTGAACAGTAGGATGTCCAGCAGAATAGCTCTATTTGGAGTCATATGAAATGCTTGTGGGATTTTCCACTGAAACTGGAGCGAGCACTCTGATGTTATCACTTCCATGCTGCATTGGGCAGAGGCTGGAGTCACAGAATTACCGCAGCAGAGCCTTGTTGTGTTGTCACAACACAGATGACTTCTCTTGCCCATTGAAAACTTCATCACACAGACTGAGGTCAAGCTGCATTTTTTTTTTCTTTTTTGTACATGGTTTCTTTTGTTTTCCTTCTTTGGCGGTAGATTCAGGTTTGGGTGGGGTTTCTCTGGGATGCAGTGGAAACAAGAAAAAAAAAAAAAACAGAAACAAAACCAAAACCAAAACTAGAATGGCTCTGAGTAAGGCAAATACCACTGGCAAGAGCAAATACTGACTGCTTACGACCAATAGTGAGTTATAAACCATTAATTAAATGTCTTTATGCTGCTTATAAATGCTTTATAGGGGGACATGACAGTGTTCCCATATTACTGCATTGTGTGCAAATTACTTCTACTGTATATAAACATACCACTATATACTTTATCATGTCATTATACTACACTCAGTTGCCAGTTTATTAGGTACTTCTAGCTAATCTAATACAACAGTCCTGCACTAAATCTTATGTAATTTGTTTTGCATTACATAGATATGTTTACCTTCACTGATGTAAATAAATTGAATAATAGAAACAAGCAGTATAAACATCATATCTTTCACGGAGGTAGGATTTATTGCAGCACTGTTATATTAGACTGCATTAGTTTCAGCCAGGGGTACCTAATAAACAGTATATATACTACATACAGTAGTTCACATGTTATCATTGCCTGAGTTGCACTACTGAACTTCTTTTGTATGAATGCTGCCTCTCTAATGTCTTTACGTTGTAGATGCAGAGTGTGATTAATTTGCCTTACTTTGGTCCCTTGGGTTTCATGAGTCAGGAATCCAGTGGTCTAAGGGTACATGATGTTGTTAGTTGTACACACGGCAAATTTTTTGTTTTGTGATTTTCACCCACATAAATAAAACTGAGTTGACTTGACATTGTATAACGTTGTCAGGGAAAGTAAAACTCAAAACCAAAGTTTCTGCAGCCTTTGAAAATAACTTAACAAATTTACTAAAGAAATCTGAAAAATTATTGTTCCTTCTATTATATTTCTTGAAATACCATACTTACATTTACCACCAAAACCGAAACCAAACTGAGGGGAGAAAGCCCAGCCATGACTTTTATCAGAAGCTGCTGTAAATGAGAGCTTATCAATACCACAAACTGCTTAATGGAAACTTTAGCATATAACCGAAAGCCTCTGCTGAAACAAAGATGTAAAAAATAACCCCATCTGGTGTGAGGGAGCATGTGCTGTATAAAGAATGAGTACGCTTTTGTTCACCATCTGCCCTCAGAGTCAAGAGGAAGTCTGAAACTTCCCATGACCCGAGTGGGTCATGGGCTTTCTGTAAATCCTCATTCTAAGTGGGTAAAATCTGGGCAAGGAAAGTGGAAAACAATAGATAGATAGATAGATAGATAGATAGATAGATAGATAGATAGATAGATAGATAGATAGATAGATAGATAGAT
>JBBMJY010000003.1:5305034-5393300 GCA_037833715.1 Toxotes lorentzi
ATTGATCCCAAGCTGGGAAATTACAGTGTAGCCGCCGCATTACACAATGTACAATACACAGAAGTAAAAAATAAAAAGATGAAAAACCTAGACATATTAAAACAATATAAAATGCAATATCAAAAAAAAAAAAAAAAAATGGTTAAGTTGAGAAGATCATGGTAGTTAATGATGATGATCATGGAAGTTAATTACTGATCATGGGTTCAGCACGTGTGACAAAGTAATTTCAACTCAAGGTCCACTTAGGGGACACACAGTACAACTGCTGAGTCTGTTCTAAGTTTGATTTGGGTGCGACAACTGACTTTCCCAAGGTGGACAAGGTTTGTTCTAGTCTAGGTTAGTTGGTATTGGCAGTCAGCAGATAAAATCCTACAGTGTGTGATGAAGTAAAGACTCTAATCTTGAGTTTTCAGACACGGGCACTGCCAATGTTTTTTTTTGTTTTTTTTTAACTTGTTTGACATTTTGACTTTTGCGACAGTCACACAAACTCTGCACTTTTTTCCTTATTGTTTGTCCTTTTCAGCACTAACATCACTGCATATACGCAGTGCAAGCTGCTAATTACTGTCTATGTTTGCTTTGGTATAAGAACATGACAACTGATGTTCACGCGGGAATTGCAGGGCACTGCCATTCCTGTCGTTACTGATCAGCCGTTCATGGTGTTGTCTAGTGTATTTACTCAGTCGTAAGGTTTATACTTCCTTTTGACTTGAATTGATTATGGTTTTATAGATCAGGTAGAAGGGGAAAAAACCTTGGACCATAAGCTTGGTGTGTTTATCTTTTCTGAATGTGTATTGTCTGTTGGCCTTTAAGTATCGGTGCTTTATATGTATTTTGTTTTTTAAAAAACAGTTTTCCATGTTATGTTATAAATGATTGAGCTGTAGGTCCATTACATCTGGGGTTGTAAATGTTAATAATTTGTTTAGACATTGATTTGGGTCTGGATTCACTGTAGGTCCTTTCCATAAGATAAATGACATTTCCATTGGAAACGTTTTCTTATCAAAGACATACATAAAAAAAGCAAAACAAAAAAAAAAACAAAAACAATGAAATTATGGTTGAAGAAGAAATATCACTGGACATAGCACAAGCTCAGATGATTTGTTAGAACAAATCAACCGTGTAGTCTTACAGCTACAATCAGATGACAAACCAAACATTGAGTAAAACAATTAGCAAAGCAATCAAACTGAGTTATCTAGAAGCATGTAGGTCTACTGTATACAGAACTGCCATAAAATGTTAGATCATGTGATATGATAGAAAGTTCCAGAATAGCGACTGAATGGACTTTGCTATGAGATTGTTTTGTCATAAGTTACATCATCTCACTTTAACATTGTTTTGCTTTCTTATCATGCTCCTCGGTACAGTGAAAACTTTGATACTTCTATGTTCAGTCATATTTTATGAGCTTATAAGTTGTGACTAATGGGTTAATAGTCAATAAATAATTTATAATGGTTCATAGTTTGGTAATGTGCCATTTGTAAGAGCAACTTTTAGTATTTGTATTTGTATAAGTGAGTGTATTCAGTATTAAGTGTGTCCCGCTGACTTTTGATAAGCTTCTACAAACCTATGATCTTAACAGGCAGTCATGGAAATACGACACACAAGCACTCAACTATGTGCAAGTACCACAAGTGTTTTTAGTGTAGCGAAGTCCAAGATTTGTGATCTGGCCTGCAGTGACACATCTAGAGAAATGAAAAGTAAATGGGGCCAAAGAGCCTGACAACTATACTTAAACCTGAATAAACAGATATGTATAATCTTTTTTTTTTTTTAACCTGAAACAGACAGGTAAAAACATTGCAGAAACTCTAATCTAAACTCCTATTTGTTTGAGATATGTGTCACTTTGAGCATAAACCCTTTTTCATGCGTGTAATTGTACCAGCCTGCTTTATAAAGTGTAAATCCGCTGCTCATCATATTTGACTTAAATCTCCCCTTTTTTAAGTCAAATATTCTTTCCCTCCAAAACTGGTTCCCTATTTAAAGTTCACACTTTCCATTGGCCAGCGTTTCCACCAATGAGGAGCTGTTGCCTGGTGACTCAGAGCCCTTCCCTCAAATCAGCTTCCTGCCACTATTAAGCACTGTGACTCATCTTCCATTCCAACATTAATGTGGCCTGTGATTGGTTGTGCTTGTCACTGTTGTCTCTCAGTGAGCATTAGGTGTATATGGTCTGTCGGTTAGTTAACTGACTGACTTTTATTTTTTAAATTAGTGTTTTCAGTTTAAGGTTTCCTTCTAAAAATAATATTTCATGGTACTAAGTACTGCACATGATGATTCTGGTGGTAAAATAAGAATGAGGCTGTAGAGGTCGGCTTTTAAAGGTGCTGGAAGCCGTCTGGACACCAGAAATACACTTGTGATGATCTGTGCAGCTTTTGTTTATTGTTGGAGAGGTGATCTGTTTTTAGGCATGTTGTGTTTGGTATCATTATATTATTTTAAGTATACCATGACCACCCTTGGAGCCTACTACATGGCAAATAGAGGTATTGTCTATGGGTGTGACTTCTTTCACTTTTAGAAATTCATGTTCAACTGAGCAAATACGACTGTAAATCCATAAACAATAGTGAATCAATCTTCTTCCTCCTCTTGCAACCTTCTGGAGGTTTACTTGCAGCTGTCAGTAGCATCTGTTTTCATAACACTCATTCTTCTGTCCCATGTCACTGCTTGTATTGCTTTAATGTTTCCCCAGTTTTATAACTCATTCTTGTGTTGTTTTGTCGTTGTCGATCATGTGTTTTTGTTGCACAAAATATATGAGCAGTGTTGAAGATCAGATTTGACCCTAATGGATTCTCCAGCCTATGCAGTATATACACACAGAGCTAAACTGAAAGTACACAATGTCATTAGTCATTTTTTGGTGAAATTATCCTCCTGTTCTCATCTCCAGTGTGCCTCATTATCATTTATTAAATCATGGTTGTTAAGTTTTATGCTTATTTGGTTAGATGTTGAACATAAATCTTAAATAAACTTAATCAGTAAAAATAAGAAAATGGGTCTGTAAGTGGCATTTTCATGAACACAGACGGAAATTAGTTTTCACATAATCCTCTAACACACAAATGTAACTAGCGCTTGAGCAAGTGTGTAATGCTGTAATTCAAGACGTAATTTGGATCTTTCGAATAGTAACCATTAAGTAAGCAAATAAATGCACAGAAAGCAGGATCACACACTCAAGGATAGGAGAAGAAAACTGCAGCACTTCCTGATGATATCATACACAACTGACGTCACTGTGTGTATGACTGCAATTTCGTATTTCAACATGTCCGCCTGTTGTCCAGTTTGACTGAAGAAGAAAGACAGTGTGTTCCCTCTTGACAGCAACCTCGCCACTGTCAGTATGTATGTGGTGTGTGTGTGTGTGTGTGTGTGCGTGCGTGTGTGTGCGTGCGTGTGTGTGTGTGTGTGTGTGTGTGTGTGTGTGTGTGTGCCTTCTCTTCTCCACGGCAACAAGCTTCTCCATTTTAACGAAAGCCTCTCTTAACCCTTCACGTGTAACCTGAGATGAGTTGCAAAAGCCTTGTTCTCACGCACAAGTTCAAATCTTTTTACAACAAGGGTTTTATTTTTTCTAGTGTTGTTTTCACTTCCACCTATGTTATTTTTCTTTAACAACTGACAACATAAGGAAAAAAAAACTTGCTTTGTGGTGATGGATGATCTTCCAGACTCGATGGCATACCATAGTGACGACGATATTTAAGGAAATCACATGTATTTTTCTATTTATTGTTGATCCAGTTCCAGAATTTCCTAAACCTCATTTTTGAAAAGAATATTATATGTTTTAAAGAGACCTTTCCTTGAATTTACGTAACAAAACGCATATGTTAGTTGTAACTCTGGTAAAACAACGACATACTGTAACAAAAATAGATCTGACATTTAACATTGCTCTCAGTACACTATATGCCCACATCACCAATGCAAATCTTATCTATTCAGCTACTTTCAAAATAGCACATTGTGTCACATTTGTGTGTGTGTTTGTGTATGCGTTTGTGTATGCGTTTGTGGGTGTGTGTGTGTGTTTGTTTGTGTGTGTGTGTGTGTGTGTGTGTGTGTGTGTGTGTGTGTGTGTGTGTGGTTTTTCATGTCAGGGCATGAGTTGACTCATTTCCCACTGAATTACTAAGACAAAGGGGTTCTCTACACAATTTTTAATTTCAAAAATGTAACCGTCACACTTAACATGACAAGCGACTTGAAAATAAATTAATTCCCCATGAGTGGCAGATGAATAAGATTTTCTCTCTCACTGAATAGACTGCACTCTAACTGCCACTTTGGCAGGTAAACATTATTTGGAGGTACAGAATTATTCTAGAGAAAAATGAAAACAAGCTGAGAGGTAAAACAAAAAAAAAATGCGGTCGTGAAATTATGGAAATACAAAACTCTGTGGTCAAAAACAGTTTTCCTTTCATGCAAAGAGGCCATGTGCAGTGTCAGTGGTTACTCCTACGCTCTAAGTCTTCCTCTTTGTGTCCTGCACAACATGTTTTGCCTAACCACTGGTGTCAACACTGAGAAGAGAGGGAATGTCTTCAGATATAATGTTTGATCAGTCTACAAGTACAAACCAACTAAACCAAGGACTAGTCTAAGGATGGCCTTTACAACATGTGGGAGAGCTTGGGATTCCAGTTTATTACAACTTTGATTTCTCTTTAGTTTAATGCATCGTTCCTTTTCCTACACAAGAAGTCAGACAGGTTTTAACATCCATTCTCATTGGACTGTTCCATTGTTCGCAGTTTATGTCCACTGCTAATTTGCAACTGCACACATACATACATTTTAATGGAACTGTAATGATGCTTGGATCTTGTCTTTCACCAACATAATGAGGAAACGTTATTTAACGCATCCGGCAAGTCACAAAATGTTGATACTAAAGGTGCCTCAGTCGTTCCTCTCATGTGCTTCTGACTGAACAGATCCGCTCTGTTTCAGTCAATCCAGCTGTCCACACAGGCTGTGTAACAGCTCACGTTTCAGCTGTGCTACATGCTCATAAACGTGGCCTGAAGCATATTTTTACTCTATAAGTCTATTTTCTTCCAGTTTATCCATGTAACTTCTGTGATTGTGAGCTGTGCTCTGAGCGCTCCAACCTACAACTCGGTATGATGCCTGAATACCTGGTGTGTAGCCACAGACAGAGAGCTGAAGCTGCTGGCTCTGCGAACGTGATACTCGCTCGACACCTGTGCTATGATATCTGCTCATGCTGCGAGATTAAACCTCTTTTATTAAAACTATTTAAGGTTTAAGATTTACCACAATGTATGACCAAGAAAAGCAGCAAATGCTCACATTTGTAAATCAAATGCTCTACTTAGCAATTATCAAAAGTTACTGATTAATTTTCTTTTGTTGAACCAATCAGTCCTTGCAGCTCTAATTAATACTATGGTTACAATAACTCAACTTGAGTGTTGAGAGGAAACGGGATATGAATCAGCTGAGTGTTTGAGTTAAACACTTAGTCCCATCCAGCCTAACCTCTTCCCTAAGAGGTTTTTGTTGCACTATCACAACACACTACTTCTGCCTTCAGTTCTGAGACAGTACAGTCGTTTGCACGACAACAAGCCGTCACATCAGGAAAGTTTGAGCATTTGACCACAAAATAAATGCTGATGCAGTTGTGTATTCCCAGATTTAATAAAGTTGGTGAATGTAACATTGCTAATTCTCACCAATTCTCTTGAGCAACGTGTTTTTTTGTTTTTTTTTTAAATGATCAGTCAGCATCAGTCAGCAATCAGAGCATTAGCAAGGAAAGTAAATGGAAATACAAACATGTTCCACTTTTAACTTTATTTCTCCTTTTTCTTTTCCTGGTACTTCCCTTTTACATGATCACTGCTGAGTTACATGTATTGTAACAGCTCTGAACTTTGTATATACCAAGGGCTGTCTGTAATACTGATGATGTGAATCGCTGTGAACTTATACCAGTCAATATATTTTGAAAAGAAGAATTCACCCAAATTACAAAACATATTTTCTCACTTACACTCAGGTTCACTTTCACACCTGTGGATTGATTAATTTGCTGCAGACCAGGAAAAGAAACAGAAGACATTGTTCAAGTTCTCATTGTATGTCTTCTCATTACGTGCATTTCCTTACACTTCTTTTTTTTGCCCATTGATAGAAAAAAAACCTGAGGGAAAACACCAATTAAAAGAAAAAAATGTAAATTGAAAACAGTTTTATGGCTGACTGAGGTGGAAAAGTTGGTGTAGTGATAAAAGCAAAGTACAAACGTAAATTATGTTTCACTGGCGCTCTCATAATTATATCATTTCATCACATCCTCTTCTTCTGCAATGGTTAAAGCGCATCAACTGGATCCTAATATTCGCATAACAGTAGTGGATAGAAATGCACATTAATTTGTAGTTTCTTTGATTTCTTGTAAACTCTGTTAAAATTTGCTTGTTTAGCATTGTTAGTTGAGACTTGTAAGTGAGACTAATTGAGATATCCATCTGTTAGATTTCTGCCTTCTTCCGAGTATGATGAAGACAGGGGAATTTTGATTGTGCTTCTCAAACCATGAAAAAATTACACAACAACAACATGTATCTGGGACAAAGTAGTTCCACTGAAAGCATGTGGATCAGAGGCGGATATCAGAAGACCAGGAAAGAAAATTATCTGCAAAATATGTTTTGTCATTCGAGTGAAGTGAACCTTTAAGCTTATCACTATCATAAAAGGGGGTGGCCCATACGTGCGATTTGACTGAATCATTCCTTGCTACAGGTGTCGTTGAGGTCACTGGTTGTTGTTAATTTTACCAGTACAGTGGTGTCAGAGTAAAGCTGAACTCAGGACCGTCTTATCTGGGCTATAAACCAGCTTGTGCAGCTGGCTTTAACCACAGTGCATTACTGTGTTTTTGTGTGTTCTCTGAGTGTGTGTGTGTCTCAGTAATGTAGATTTAAATGTGATTGTGTGTGTGTGTGTGTGTACTTGGGAGAGTGTGTGGTGAACTTGCTCTTAGACATGTCTGGGCGTATTCTCAGTCAGTGATGCTCAGAGGCCTGAGGCAATGAAATGACTGACACACACACACACACACACACACACACACACACACACACACACACACACGACAGCCTCCATGTGGTTTGTATCATCCAAGCATAAATGCAAACTAATCTAAGTAATCTAGCTAATCAACAAAAGACAAATGCTGTAAAAAGCACGTAATTGTTCAGCCTCGAGTTGTCTGTCATCAGAGCATTCAAAATGATCTAACAGGCTATTTGTTTTCTGTGTTTATGTAACAGTGTCTTTGTGATGAACACTGTCGTCTGGTTCAGTAATTTGAATTTTAGTCATCAACAATGAGAATATGAACAACTATGAAAGTCTGACAATGACATACTGTGTTCGACAGTGAGTACTGAATTATGAAAACATAAAACAATGCTATCTTGATTTGTCATGATAAAATAAAATATAAATGTAAATGCAAATAAAAAAAATCAACCCCCATAAACTGAAGTTAATCACTATTAGGAACATTTTTTGGAACATTTCCTACATTTGGGTTGTGTAGAAGCTGGTGAAGGTTGAAGGAGAAATAAGGGAAACAAGGGATGTGGTGAAGGGAGAAGGAAGGAAAGGAGCAACACGGTGAAGGTAGAAAGAAGGACAGTGGAGAAGGGAGAGTATGTCGAGTATGAGGCGAGGACAGCGAGCAAGCGTTTTTTACAAATTTGACCTGACGCTGGATAAAGTGTCAGGAAATGCTTGTATGCTGCATTTCGGATTTGTATATGTTGTTTGCTTTTTTGCCACATTTTTTTGGGTGTGTGTTGGGTACAGATGCTTTACAAATATCAAGGTCTGGTGAGTTTGTTCCCACATGGTTCACACACTCGATATGGTCTGTAGCAGCCTCCACCTCCACACCTGACCACACAGCTCAGTTTCAGGACTTGTCAGATTTATTAAACTGACTGCATCAGCAGCTGCTGCAGCCACTACTATTCATGATGTTTCTGCATTGACCATTTATGATTGATTGTGGTAGTGTAGTGGGGAGAATATGAGGCAGATTTTTGGGCATGAACCTTTTTGTCTTATGTCGTTACTCGTAAACCTTTACTATGGATTCTGAATGTAGTTTTATAAATGAGGCCTCTGGGCAGTTGGAGTGCTCAAAGAAATTGTTTCTGAGGATAAAATCTGTGACCTTTGATCTTACAGTTCTAGGACATACCTCTGACCAGCTGCACCACATGCCATCTCTCTGACTCCCAGTTGTTTTTGATAACTGTGATTAATTTTGATAACTGTGTCTGGAATACACTGATAAGTGTGTGCTGACATTCTCTCAGCTCTTGGTGGGTTGTGTGTGTGTGTGTGGGTGGGTGTGTGTGTGAGTGTGTGGGTGTTCTTTACCTAACCTGATCAAAATGTCAAAATTCAACCTCACCTTTCTTAGTTTCTACCCTCATCTGACACATCTAATCTTTGTTCAGGTCACCGCAAGAAAACAAAGCCTCATGTTGTTTCAAGATGATTTGACTGAACTGACATCCAACGATAGAACATGCTGTACTCTTATTTCATGTGCATTTTCAGACCTGCATATAAATCACCAAAAGATTTTCTTTATTTTTAAATACCTACAGCTATGGTCTACAAACAAACAAATAGTGTAGAGCTTTCTGTTTATTGAATACACAGTTGATGGCATTGTAATTTCAGCATCCAAGAATTTGAGACAAATTTTTTTGTGGACCTCTGCACTGGAGCTCTTTTGTTGCTGACCTCATCTCATCTCACCTCTGCAGAGAAAACAGACTTTCACCAAACCGTGTGTGTGTGTGTGTGTGTGTGTGTGTGTGTCTGCATACATTTATGCCCTCGTCTAAGCTCTTCAGTGTGGGAGAGAGTTCATCTTTGCTCAACACCATCCATAACCCTGTGTCACTTCTGAAGCCAGTAAACCTGCTTGGCCCAGGATGAAATTTTCAAGCTTTTAGTTCAACAGAGAGATTTAGACTCCTCCCTTGATCTAATGGAAAAAGAAAGAAACTTTCACAGGCCATTTTGAGTCTTGCAATTCAGGTCATACAGTATAGTGTACTTAACTGTATGCTCATAAAAAAATTGGACAAATATTTAACCAGTCACAAAATAATTAGCACCAACTGATATTTGAGCTAACCATGAGCTAACGGCTTTATTGAGTGTAGGGGTTTTCAGAGTTTTCAAACACTGTGGGCGTGCTGTGTAAACTGCACTGATCGTGTGTGTGTGTGTGTGTGTGTGTGTGTTCAGATTTGAGTAAGTTATGTTCTCAGAGGAGGAGTGGAATTTTTGATGCAAATTGCAGCAATTGGGGGCTAAGGGTTCTAAAACACCTTACACACCATTCTCCAATTGCTGATCATGTTGATAAGCGGGCCAAATCGGTGGGTTAAAATACAAAACTAATTTCATAGATTACCCCCACCTCCCCAAACTCTCCCTTGCTCACTGAGGGAGGTGTGCCTCACAGACTGCAAAACCTCTGCCTTAAAAATTACATGATCATAATCACATTATTTCAGGGTTGAATTGGTTGCACAAACACAGAACTCAACACCTTTTATCTTTAATTAAGCGAAAAAAACATCTGACATATCCTTAGTTACGAATGTCAGTGACCTCAGTGACCTTTGTCCTCCTGAGCTCAGGCTTGACTACCAGTTTCTAAACTGTTTAACCTTTTAACAGCCTTGTGTGGTTTCACCACAGCAAATGAATATTAGAGGGCTGATTGGTCACAGATTCAGTTTTCCAGAACCTCCTAGTAGCCAGCTGAAGTTAAGCTGTAGAGCATCCATACTCACATCCATGCTGTTTGTTTTAATTCAAGGAAAGAAAACTGCAAAAATACTATTAACATGAAATTGGCATTTAAAAACAAGTTCATAGCTAAATATTTAGTTACTCACCAGATATTGATTTTTACTACTCATACTGTGTCCTTTCAGGGCGGCAGAGGATTCTCAGCATAGTTTTTTCTTTTTTTTTTTTTTAATTCATTTGGCTTTGGTACTGCAAAAACACTTAGGCGTTGTGCCTTACAATGATAGGGAAACCCTGCAATAGTCAGGAAATGACTGCCTTTGACTTAAAGGAGTAGTCTAACATTTTTGGAAATGCACACATTCGCTAATTTGAGTAAGATGAGCATAAAGACAAGAAACTGAGGGACACAGTCAACCAAGAAGTCTGGCACATAACCTCGTTTTTGTATGGATTAAACAAACAACATATAACATGTTAATTGGAGTTAGTGTTTTAGAGTTCCTGGTAGGTGGATTTTGTTACCTTTGTGTTTCCCCCTGGGTTTGTGCTAAGCTAAGCTAAGCTAACCAGCGGCTGTCTGTAGCTTCATCATTATTGTTCAGATATGAGAGTGGTATCACACCTCTCGTCTAACGCTCTGTCAGATGGCGAAATAAGCACTTCCCAAACTGCCAAACTGTTCCTTTAATACAAGACCAACAGCCAGTGTTTCACTGCAGTCTCTGGTTTGAAGGTTTGAAGTCTGTGGCACCTCTGCTGGGTATGGTCAGAAGTGACACATCCTCAGATATCCAGTAATACTGCTGCTGTTACTTTTTTTTTTTTTTTTTTTTAACTGAAACTGATTTTCTAAATATATATGTATAATAAACAAAATTAGAAAAGAGTGAGTGATTGACATTTAATGAAAGACCAGTATTACCCCCATTTACTAACATTATTCTAATGAGATCAATACTGTTCCTCTGTTTAAAATAATCATTGTCAAGTAGCTTAATGCTACTAACACTAACACTGCCCTGACTCCCATTACATCTATCCATATTGAAAAGGTTCAGTTAGTGTCAAACCTAAAGGGCCAAAGCGTCCATTGAAAAGTGTGAGCACACTTTATGTTTTGTGTGGATCAGACATGAGATGTTTCACAATCCAACTGAGAGTTTTGAATGGGACAGAATCACCTTGCAGCATTGTTGAATACTAAAAGTTTCACCCTGTGGTTAAGAATTCATTATAATTTCTAAGAAATCGTTGAGCATCAGTGGAAACTACATCTTCACTTTATCCATCATAGATACCAAAGAAGGAGCCATTATAAAAAGCAGGAGGAGGCAACACGTCATGACTAATGGAAGAAATGACTGTCATGCATAGATGATATATCAAGTAAACGTGAGCAACCTATTCAAAAGACATATGCCCACTAGATGAGTACACAGATGGATAATTTGCAGTGCACAAAAACTGTGAAATGTAATAAATGTACTTTACAGAAACATGAACTGTAGTTTTGTTGTACTCCTTCAAAAATGCCAACAACAGACAACTTCCTCAGTTTGAGATGTTTTATTGGGGTATTATCATCATTTCTTACAGTCAGGATTCACTTCTGCTAAACTTTACTCGACAGGCCCAGAATGAGAAGCATGCTGAGCTTTATAGGCAGACAAATATATCTCCCCTCCTCTTTCTCTCCCTCCCCGACTCACTCAGTCTTGCTTTTTCACACACACACTCTTTCCTGTTTGATCTTTGTCCCTCTCTTCCTAGTTCACACGCTCTTTTTAAAACGCAAACACTCACACACACAAACATGATCTGACTGTCTTCCTTGTTTTGGTTCAGCATCTTCTTTCTCTCACCCTTCATCTCTTCTCTCTGCTTTCTTCAGGCTGCTGACACATCACTGTGATAAAAACACAGTGTCTTAAAATACATTTAAAAAGAAACTCACAGACAAGCTCTGGCCTGATGGTTCTCTCCTACAGGGGTCGCTTGAACTCCCCTCTCACAGTGAATATTAACTCTTCACACACCTTGCTACCTTTCATAAGATTTTTCATTTAAATAATATAAGATAAGGTTTTAAAATACAAAACACTGTTAAAGATTAATCCCAAACCAATGTTTGTGGGTTGTGACACAAAAGCAGGTCTGGTTGGGGCCTCTTGTTATCAGTTCCACTCATATTTACCCTTGTACCTATCATGTTGATTTTCATGTTTAGTAGCATCTTTCTTCAAATGGATTACCTGACCATGAAATGTGTCATCAAAGGTCAGGAGGTTTGACAAATGACAAAAGATGTACAAATCTGCATCAGTGTGGACATGTTCACAGTGACCATTCAGGCCAAAATGTGGCATTTCATGTTTGTTCTTTCATTCTGTTAGAAGCATTAACTGTGCCTTCACACTGGAAAACAAACTTCAATGCTTTACAAAAGGAAACTGCAACAGCAAATACATATTAATGTTGTACAAAACATAAATGTGCGAATTACTTTTTCTACGAACGTAATGAATGACAAATGTATTGATACTGAACACAGCAGTAAAATGTTCACAGACAATGTATTTGTTAGGTTTATGTTCAGGTACTCACAGAGATTAGTTAAGTTTAGGGAAAGATTTTGGTCTGGTTTAATATAGAAAAAAAATTCACCGCTGTTTATTTACATTTAATCCAAACCACAGTCTTTCTCTAACCTTAACCAAAGTACTTTTGTTGCCTAAACCACAGACAAGACTCTGGATGTAAACACTGGTTTCTGGTGCGACACTTGTGCGCTTTGTACGCCCGCCATTCACTCCAACCACCTCCAAAGCCGTTAATAAATGTGGCGCTTCATTCATGACAAAAATATGCTGCCTGTGAGCATCATCCAGCCAGCGAATACAAAATATATCTGCTGTTGCAGTTCTGTTGTTTGTGAACATAATATTTAGGAGACAGGGCTGTTCTTCAGGTTCAAAACCTGTTTCTTTGTGACACAGAAAATCAGTTCATCTCAGGACAAACAGAAGGGGAAAGGGGAAAAATAAATTTTTCAGGAATGATGCATGTTCACACTGAAAACCACACTTTGGAATTCAACAATGCGGTTTTAATGGGTGACAACAGCCTGAGGGTCATGAAACTCACTCAGCCCATAAATTATGACCTGTTGGTAGTTTTAAAACATGACAGTGTTAGTCAGCAGTCACATGCAGCCAGAAATCTAGTGATCAACTAGTCACAGCTGTTCAAAAATAATCAATTAAATAATTGTTTATTATGTGCTTTTATTATGTGTTAAGTATTATGTGAGAGCAATGCTATCAGAATATGTACTTAAAAGGTTACATTTTTAAATGTCTTTTTGTTGGGGATCCTATTATGAGAATCTGATTTTCCTCAACCGAAGTAAACATTTGAAACATAAATCTTAATGATCTCCATTAAACTTAATGGTTTTTTTCACTAAGTTGTCACATTTCGTACTCTTCTTTCAAACAACTTTTTTCCACACTTATTCACTCAAATTTATCAAACCTGGACCTGATCCTTTCAGCCCCAAAGGACACAGAATCACTGAAATGAGACCAATCAGGCCAGTTTTCAGCTCTGGGAGGGGGAAACCCTCTGCTGCAAAAACACACAAGCAGCCATGTTATAGCACCCACAAGTAGTTAGAGTTCTGAGGAAGTGCAGGGTATAGTCCTTAAATGCCTCCATGTGTAGCCTCTGATGGAGGAAAAAAGAAATCCCACTCTAAAGTAACTTTTTATATATTTATTTAACTGTTTATGTGCACATGAACTGCTGCCAGACACACACACACACACACACACACACACACACACACACACACACACACACACACACACACACACACATTTACTAAAGAACAAGTGTTAGAGTTAGGCTTTGCTTACTGAAGTGCATTAGCAGTCCGTGGAGGAAGCCAGTGAGCTGAAATTCAAATAATGTTAGAGCTGAAACGATAAGTTGATTATTAAATTAGTTGACCGACAGAAAAATAATCTGCAGTGTTTTTTAATAATCCATGATTCACTTAAGTAATTGTGGATTTGAGGTTGGATTTGAGGTTTTTATTTGTCTTCTGTGTTAGCAAACTGAATATCTTTGAGTTTGATTTTTTTTGGGTGGCTGTTAGACGGTTCACAGCATCTAACAGAGTGAGAGTCATTATGAGCTGAGTGTGTTTCATGACCGTTACCAGTTTTTGACATTTACATCATGACACCAAAACAAGAGCTGGATTCAGTGTAGCTGGAAGTTAATGTTTATTAAATGTATTGTTTTGATCATTTAGGTATAGGCAAGGTGCATTAGCTACAACACACACAGAGGAAGAACAAATTCCTTCAGTCATTAAAGGCCAGTGGACACTTCAAAGATTCTGTCTTTACTGGTGTTTTGAAAAGTGCTTCTGCACAAATAAATAAAATTTAATGTCAAATTAGGATATCAGAAAATGCGTCTGCCTAAATTTAAAATTTTTGACTGAGGACCTGTAACTTGTATCTTTTATTCAGGACTAACTCTGCTGTAAGTCAGACTTATCATATTCCACTATTTAGACATAAAAATACAGCAAAAAATGCTACACTGTCTTTCTATGTGTAAAATGATCTTATCCCAACTTATATTTGTTCCTCTTTCACTGTAAGTCTATGGATGCCAGTAAATCACTGAAAACATTAATATTTAAGCATTTAAAAAAATTATGATCTATAGAGATACTGTATGAAAGCTCCACATCACCCCTTTCAGCTGGTTTTCTCAGCCTCTCTCTGCATGATGATAAATAAAGTTAGTAAATCAAACATACTCAGCATAATCACTGATGAACAGACGGACTCCGGAGGCTAAGTAATCTTTTGCTTGTGTGTTTCTAGCTGTGGTCACCACCAGTCAGGATTTCGACAACATCAGCATTACTTCACTGGGTGTGGAGATTTAGCTCCAAAACAGCCCACAGGCCGGGAAAGACAGTTTGGCAAGTCAAAAGCCCTCAGCACTTTGGACAATTACCAACATCCTGCAGGTGTTTTATGGACATTTGGTGCAATGCGACAATAAAAATCTTACTTACTGCCCCTTCAAACCCCTTGAATTTGTTCTTCCTTTTGACATTTCAGCAAAATTATTCCCTGAGGCAACTCCAAAGCACTTTTTTTTTTCTCCAAGAACCAGCAGCTGCAAACCGCGACACACAGCACCACCTCTTCTGTAGCTGCCTGCGGTCACCGTCCACCATCCTCCCCATCTCATGATGATGATGTCATGACCCCAAACTGACTCAGCAACATCTCAACTGGAGCAAAGCAAGAGAAAAACATTGTTAGGATGCAGGAAAAGAAAGCGATAAACATGGAGAATGAACATAACATTAGAGATATGAGAAAACAAGGTGGCACACAGTATTAAGTGGTGCTCAATAAAGATGGACTACATGGACTACGATTTATCAGTGTTCCTCAGATTGTCCAGTACTTTCTATTTGTACTGTAATCATATAAATATCCTAGATAATATAACAATAAAACATCCTCAAATCCAATATTGTCCCCCTCAGTTTTATAATTTCAGCTTAATTTTCTCACTGAAGTCTCTATTTTTCTTTTACTGTTCTGTCACTGGTCCCACTTACATGATACACTCATTGAAGTTGCCTTCCGTTATTACCATGTAACTAATCACAGCTTAAGGAGCAGAAGCAAGTTCTTTATACTGAGTTTATGCCCTCAGTTTTGCCTCTCAGGCACCAGATAAAGATAAGACAGGCAATGCACAAAGTTTGTTGTAGAACAGATGCAAATATAACATTATTAGAAAGTATAAAGTATCTATTAAGGAAACAAAAACTGATTATAGTTAGGGTTTGTTATATTACCTCATGTACAAACTACAATAACCTATACACATACACACTTTTTAATCATTCCCTCCTTTGCCTTGGCCTCAGTTGTAAAATTAGCTTCTATTTCAAACAAACATCCTGTTGCCGTATTCTGCTTATCTCCAGCTTTTTTTCTGACTCAGCCAATTCAGACTTAACAACACTGAATGAAGACACAAGCTAAATCATACGACTTCCTTAAATCCTCCCTACGTTCCTTTCTAGTGACAGTATTAAATTACATGAATTATGGAATTACATGAAGTACAAATTACAAGACCCTGTCAGAAAACTAGTGCTCTATTATAAACAGCTAAATGTGCCTTTTACAAGTGGCCTAATGTTCCTTCTCAATCTCCATAATTTACTAAACAAGGGTTTACCAACACACTGAATCGATACAAACAAGTGTGAGAATATCAGTCTTAACTGTCCCTTCTGCACATGAGATGTCCCCCATGAAATTCCCAAGGTTTAGGCGACTTAACTTTTCCTAATTATATTAAAAACACACTTCAATGCGCTTACACAATTACTGCCTTTGCAAACATAAATACAAGTCTAGACAAAAAGCAACTTGGCAAATGTAAATACGCTGCTACAACACTTGTATTTAATAAACATCTGTGTACAATGTTAAATGACATTTCAGCTCCCTGCTTTCCCTCCAGACTTTCTGGCCTTTTTCTGGATCAGACTGTTGACATGACACATGGCTCGCAGACACACACGCACACACACACTACAAGGCAGCATCGACAAAAACAAAAGGAAATGTCGGCCTATGATTTTGACTAAAAATACACACTAAGTCACAATCCAGAGATGATCTTCCCGCTCTTATTAAACCAGAATTTTATTTCTTTTTCCTTCAACATTTTGGTCACAGACAAAAGCTAAACAATACCAGAAATTACGTTTGGGCACAAAGGTTTAAAACAACAAATACGTAAAACCGCAAGACACCAGCTTTTCAAAGTAATCCACTATCTTCTGCGATTCCTTTGTTTTCTTCCCATTTGTTCAAACCATCATGTGCTATATTGTGGCTTTATTCATTGGTGGATATGTACCGTACTCTCCCTTGCATATTTACTATGTTACACACTGTTGTTTTATTCTATTTTTAAGGTGCCTTTCTAACATCTGGCCAAGGACAACAGATGAAAATTGGAAGGAAGCTCTGGCTTATTTACAGTTAATCTAGATTTATACAAATAAATGTTTAAAAGTGTGAGCACCAACAGTTCCTGGCCTCTGAAGGTCTTTAATGCACAGACAAGAAGAGTGAGTGTGTGTTCGGGGACCATCTGAGTCCCCAGACCAGATACTATACACGATCTCTGCAGAGGAAATGGACGACATTTGCAACGGCAACACACCATCTGCACCACAGACTGGTGTATTGATAACAACTGTGCACTACAGTGAGGCAGGTACATTTAAGTTTTAGGTAAAGTTTCCTCTGAGAAATGCCTCAATTTGTTTTTCATTGTCTGGACACCCAAATATCCACTCAGCTCACTCCGACACACTGAAGCTTATCACAGCCAATTTGCAACTGCAGTTATTTGTCAAGGATTTGTTGTGCACATACAGTATCATGATAGACTAAATGTTCTTTTGTTATAACGCACACTTTGGAAAACTACACTAAGTCAAATTTTCCACGCCTGTCATGCCAACTCTTTTATTTCGTATTTATTGATAGTTTCTTGTGTATTTACTTTGTACTTGCTAAACTGAAAGAGCTAAACTGTGTTTATACTGTTTTTAAACTGCTTTATGTTTTGATAAATAGAGCTAAACAGGGCCAGTCAATTAACATTCCTGACAACAAATCTTAAATTAACATAATTTACAACGTCAGATTTACTTAAAAGAGCAATAATTGGGGTCACTTTGATTTGACCACGCTTTGTTTAGTCATGATGGACCCCGTCTGCCCAGTGTAAATAGATTAAAGCAAAGCATTTTACTTTGAGGCTTCGCTTCACTGACAGAAAAAAAGTGCTGTACAGTTTTGGCTAAACAACAGACAAGAGGACCTCCTCCCTGGAGCTTTGTGCATCACTGGAAAAGATGAAAGCTGTTAGCAGACATTTACACTTGAGGCTTTTAGCAGATGATATTCTGGAAAGCTTACTCTGACTGTGTGTAAATGTAAGACTACAAAAGTGAGACACTTGGACTGTGGATAAAACAACATATACATTTTCTTTTTGTGCTAATCTGGTCATAGAATATCCCTCATCACGTATGGTGTTTATTTTATTATGAACAGTTCTTGAAATCATGACGTTACATAAAAATAAGTACTGGTGACCACATGCATGTATTCCTACTCTCCTGCAAAGGCAGCAGCATTTTAAATTAATTATATTTTATGTGTAGTTTGGTGACTTTCCAGCAGAACATGTTGATAATTATGACTCACAATTTGTGATACTCGCTCTGCGTACGAGTGAGTATCCTGGGCAACGGCCAAGACAGAGACGTGACACACTGTGTACAAGACTGAAAGTAATTAACAGGCATCATGTTGATAGATTAGGAAAGGTGGAGATAGGTCTGGGTATGTGAGACTAGTTTCTTATAGTCTGAGTAATGTTATATGCTTTATAAGACATAATATTGTTATCAGCTTGTTAGCTAGCACAGTTGTCTCAAGAATTTCCTAAAATCTTCATGATTCCTGTTTAGCTATTTCCCTGCTTTAAAGATATTTTTCGCTGAAAAAAATCAAGGCTTTAATGGCTCAGAAATAGATGAAGATGAAGATCATATGTACACACAATTTTTTTCCTGTAGTCACAATTAAAATCCCCATAAATAGAGAAATCTAATGTAAATACACACACACATGTGCACACACGTACACAACTAAACGTATTAAGACAAATCTCTACTAACTGACAGGCTCGTCTCTTGAGGATGAATGTCATCTAAAAGTACCATAGGTGGACACTGTGATTAAAGACCCTGTAAGAGGGGCAAAAAGATAAATTACAGTCTTCCATTTATAACCCATCCTCTCTACTCACACCATTACACCGACCACAGGCCAGACGGTAAGAAATTGCTCAGCTTTGGTTACGCCTTTAATCATTCTGTTAAGAGCTGAGGAGATGAATTAGTCGGCTGCCCTTTTTAAGTGGAGCATCACTTAGTTTCAAACTCAAGATATCGCTGTGAGAAGATGTTTCAATTCCACTCTCTGGCTTTTTGAAATTCTCAGGAAGTGAGGAGAACCACTTCAGACATAAATTCTGATATATCTCTACTGATTTTAAACAAATCTAAAGGTCCCAAAGCTCAAACACCTGCAGCAACATTCAGCCCGTAACCATAATCAGCTTCACCTTAAAAGTAAACAAGTACATAACTGTCTTATACAAGGCAGTCAAGAAAAAAAGGGATTACACAGTGTACCCATTCACTCTAGGGATCTTTTTCTCTGCAGACAAAGACACATAACTATGATGAATAATTTACTGGAGGGACAGGACCAGATTAACCAGTCTGATAGATGACTTGGTGCTTTGTCTTCCCTGCCCGATAAAATGGATCTGCATTTAGCTCTCTCCAGGCAGTTTAACCACTGTGGAGTACATTTATTGAAAAGAGAGCGACAGGATGCTTTAAAAGGTTGTAACTGATTATGTTTAGATATTGAACAGCAACGCTGTGTCCTCTCTGACTATACCTGCATTTGTGAAGGGGTGGACTTAATAAGAGCTAAGAATTGTTTTTTTTTTCCAAAGGGCCCAATGTTTTACTGTATATAATGAAAAATTTACATTTCCTGATAGGTCCCAATTTATCAGGGCACTGCTCATTTACATGACAAGTTCAGGGTTTGGTATTTGTTTGATCAGCTCTGAACGAAAATCCAAACATAGCATAGACTCTAATATAAAGGGATATGTTTGAAAGCTGGATTAAGTCGATATACCTTAGCCCTTAAGTAAAGCAATGATGTGTTGACTACCAAAAACATTTCCCTCAAATTTTGAAAAATTCAAATTTTAAAGCAGATGCCTTGGAACACTCTGTACAACAGCTATTTTACATCACATTTCTACAACACAACACTGACACAATATTCAAGATCATTACCCCATTGCTACACTTATGATCACACCAGATAAATAACCCAGTCTAGTTATTTGTATTGTATTGCCTAGTTTGTTAACCAGAGATACCAGATACAACATTTTGGTGTATAACTTCTTAGTAATTAGCTAAAGTGATGTGGTTAGGCAGCCATTTTGCCACAGCTTTGTTGACACTTCTGAGTGGTCAGAAATTCCTGATATGTCTGACAGGTAATTATAGCTAGGACGGTGGTGTAAACAATTTTTGCTGGTAACTGTAGTCTGAAAAACATGGCTGCTAGATTAGTGTACACACCGCAGCCCCCCCTGCTGTACCAAATGTACTCGAATGACAAATTAGCATACATGGCTAACGGGTAGCTTCTGGCAGCTGTTTGAGCCACCAATAGCCTTTTTCTGGAGAGATGGCAAGAGACTGAATAATATTTGTGCAACTGAAACACATATCTAATGTTCACCACTGGCGTTACTTTGTGCAGCCAGTTAGAGTGAATACAAATTGAACTGTGGTTAAAGATCAGGGGTTACGCCATGGGATTTCTCCACTCTGTTCATTACCGGTGAAAAGACATTTACCAGTTTGATGGATGAGTACATGTTTTGTCTTGCCATCTCTTTTAATAAAGTGGAAACCTACATCAGCATTCAGCAGGTTTAAGAGTACTTAACACCAGCTGTATGTATTGGCTGGAGATCAAAGGTGAGGACATCCTTCTGCCAGTCCTTACTCTCAGAGTATCTGACTCATCTAACTGTACTGAATATTACTGTTGTTGTTGAAAAGCTACTATACTACTGTACTATACCCTCCACTCTCAATTTATTAGGTACACTCCCGTAAGACTAACGCAATAAATCCATTTTTTTTGTTTGTTTCTGAAGATGTAAAAACTGGGACATAAAGCCGCCCAGAAAAACAACTTAACATTTAAAACCAACTAACTGATCCTTCCTTGAAAAACACCTACAACAGCACAGAGAAACCACACAGAACACAGAAAGCTGTCAGTTCGTGAGAGGTTTGAAAAGCAACGTGCCTGTGCTGTTTGTCTGATTTGGTTGAGACAAGCTTCAAGATAAAAAGGGTCTCTACAGTCTTTTATGGAAGTGTTTGCTCTGTATTGTTATTAATGTTACATGATTTCTCTGTTTTTGTGGAGAAATCATTTTTGGTGGTTACATTCAATTACTAACTAAAGCTCTGTATTTTACATTTTGTTGGTACAGGTTTCTAAGGTGAATGCAATCAGAACAAGGCCCGTTCTCGATATTGACACAATACTCACACGTCCATTGAAAGAGTTATTTGTTGCTGTCATAGACGGATTATGAGGAAATGGGCCCCTGGGCACAGACAGTTTGTGCATCAGAACAAATTCTCTAAGACCTTCCTGACATATTGCGTTCACGAGAGCGGGACAGACGATCCAAAAACATAATGCAACTGAACACAGAGGCATAAAAATCTGAACCCTCATCTGGGGTGAACAAAATCTGCAGGACAAAACAAATCACTTTGGAGCCGGACTGAGTGAGGAACTTTCCATTGTACTCTCATTTATTCTGCTCTTTCTTTTACATTTCACGGAAGAAGGAGCTCATTTGCTGACTGGAGAGATGGATGTGGAGATAACACGGCTGAGACCAGAATTAGAGAGGTGGGACATCTGTTCACACACACACATACACATACACACATACACACACACAGCTGTCAAAACAAGTCAAGAAATAGAGGCTCTTTTGCACAAGACTTTTAAGAGGGAAAATTAACATCTGTGGCTTTTGTGCCTGATTTTTGTGTGTGTGTGTGTGTGTGTGTGTGTGTGTGTGTGTGCAGGCGTGCAGGCTTGGGCAGGCGTGTGGGCATGGGTGCATGGGCAGACAGGGGACTGTGGACGGGTGCCAAGTGCACCGGCTGTGCCAGGCCTGATGGAAGATGACTGGAAACGGTCATGCTGCACTTTCAGTTTCCACTCAGTGAACACAAAGATACAGACAGGCTCTCACGCACCAAGCTGAAGAACGTCTACTAATTAAATTTGTGTCGCTGTCAGACAAAAACTTCACAGGTCTGCATTCAATTTTCGTTCCTTAGTTTGAAGAATTAAAATCACAGCACCGACCAAGCCCCAGGGACTGGTCCCTGCAGTGTACTCTATCTTGGTAGAGGCCTCCTCTAAAGCCCTTACCTACTGGACTTGTAAAAGGCGTTCCTATCCTCTAATGACTCCAGGCTGAAGTGGCAGCTCATTTGGCATAACATGACACTACCTTCAATGAAACTCTTTACTGAGATTTTACAAACAGGACGTAGGTCACTTCTCACATTTTGCCTAAAATGAAAGCCATATCCTCACAAAACTGCACCACATGCACACAAAATGCTATCAGATTGTGGATTTCTGGAAGAAAGTTTTAGAGATACTTTCAAACGTACTGTGCAAAACCTAAAGGCAATCAGTGGAGGCTTCAGGAAGGTACTGCTCCGAACGGCCGAACGGCCCATAAACCAGCAAAATGTCATTTTTACTTCATCTTTTGTATGGATTGTACGGTTTTTCAGTCTTTGTGCTGAGCTTAAATAACCAGCTGCTGACTGCAACTTTTCAGTTACCATACAGATGAGAGTGGTATCAATCCTCCCCTCTAACACTTTTCCAATACATCAAACTATTACTTTAATTACAGCTCCACCTTAGCACTGCATTAAGAAGAAAAATCTCTCACTAGCCACCCTTGCAGCTGCCAATAACCTGTACAATAAATGTAGTTTGACAGAATGAGTTTCAAAGATGGCTTCTTGATTTTACAGATACAACTAGCATCTGACACTGGTGAACTTGGATACCCATCATTCAAAAAAATCTTCATAGTGGATTATCCAGAATTTACTTTGGTAAGTATCTGAAATGTCAACAGTTTTTTTTTTATCTGAGGTTTGAACATGTAATCTCTACAAAAATCAACCCTCAGTGGTAGAGAACATTTTGTAGGTCATTATGCAGATGTTTCATAATGCACTTTGCATAAACTCAAAAATGGGCAAAGGTCAAGATATGATAAAAGGCTTAAGCTTTTGTGAAAACCGCATTTTCAAAAGGTGAAGAACTTTTACATCTTACTGCAGTAACCTGTCATGTTCAGTGGCTTTGCTTGCAAGCCCACAGTAACACCTCAGCTGTCAACAGTCTGAGGAAGACGAACATGGAATTAAAATGTACCAATGATCCTCTTAAAATCTGACATGTTGCTTTTGCAAGTGTTCCAACAAACTGACAGAAAAACAGGGGCCGTGGTAATCAATCACACGAGCAGCCTGAACACACTTAAGGTAGTGCGATGAAGGTGTAAACTTGCCGTGACTGGTTTTTAGTTAACACAGTCAAATCAGAGTACTCTAGATAGGTTAGTGTGATAACACTGAACTCCAGCTGAGGGAATAATCACAGTTATATAATCGGTGTGAGGTTTATGTCAGTCCTGCAACCACATTTTTTTAACCTATATTCTACAAATAGGTCTACTGGACTAACATTACAATGACTAACACTATAAATATGTAATCTTGATAAATGTCCCACATTTGTCCCCCCTTTCATGCATAGTGGTCACTACAGTGGACAGCTATTCAAAAGCTGTTCTCTTGTATATGCATGGGTTTTATTGTTATAGTTGCATATCAGCCAACACAGTGGATGTTTGTGCATCACAGCAGAAAATGCCAACAGATGCCATGATGCTGCATGCACACGAAAAACAAGTATGTCTGCATGCAGTGTCTTCAGTTTCCATACAAGATAGATGGGAAGTGGAGATGAGAAAAGATGAGGGGAGAAAGAACATTTGTACACCGGCAGACAATGTTGTGAGAAAACATCAGATTAGCAGCATTAAAAATGTTTTTATTTCATAGTATTCACACAGAATGGACATGTTTGTAATCATGTTGTAAAAAAATCATGACTTGAGGTTTTCATAATTCATGCATGAAAGGGTTAATTTACTTGCTGCAGTGTCACTCCACCCTCTTCTGGAGTTTTTCTACATGCCAGGGTTTGACACTTGTGTTTTGTTTTTTTGTTTTTTTTGCCTGGTATGAGGCCACAATACTTGCGGTATCGATCATTAAGACTTGGTGATGAATGGATGGATTGCACTTTAGCTAATTAATCTGAGCTGCTGCAGTTGCACTCACTGTCAGTCAACCAGCACAAGCGAGTAAGAATAAAATGCTGAAGATTTGTTGTGACAGAAGATTTGTCGTTATTGTTGTTTGCAACAATGTATTATTAGTATTATTGTATGTTTGCAATTGGGATTGTTTGTTTGCAGGCAGCTGCAGTGAAATAAAAATCCTGATGATTATGTTTGACTTTTCATACTACACATTCATATTTTGCAGACAGATTATAACAGGCCCCTAAATTGGAGAACATTTGAAGGGCATCTGCAAACTTAAAATAGCTCACAGGTGCTGCTGTGCCACATGAGGCTTCCTTTGTGTCACGTTACTTGAAAATGGTGCGATAGATTTCTCATTGTTTTTCCTCCTCAATAAAAGTCAAAATAAACCACTAAACATTTTCTTTTTGTATTCAAAGGAACCTAAATGATCATATCATAAATACCTCACTCCACAAGACTACACTATGCACTATTGCTGCCGTAGAGTGCAAAAACAAGCACAGCAAAGTCAGTCAGAGTCATCACAGCATTATTCTCACTGGTGTGACCAACTATTTCAAAATGTCCGGATCACTCACTACTAATCTGATCCCAAGGCAGCCATCACACCAAACTAGCATTTCACAACAGATAAACACAATAAAGTCTAAAGCTAGACAGGCACCGCATGGATTAAGCCTGATTTTAACCTTGAAGTGTTTGCCCCAGATCAGTTGTCTTTAAACCATCCATCCAAAGTTTTCTGTGCATTTCAGCTTTCATTATTACACACACAGTGATGTGAGGATTTAGTCTTCTCATTTGATGTGAAGAATGCAGATTTGTGACTGGGAGATAATAATTTTAAATCAGATCGGGTCTTTCGATAAAACAATTCAGGTTCCTGCCCTTGCTCATCTTGAGCAAGGCACACGCTGTTGTTCAGTGCAGCACTGTGTTTGTAGTAGTTTCTATACAGGGCTTTGCAGAAAAAGAATATTCTTAGGCAGCTGCTAGAGAAATAATAATTTAGTTAGGGTTTGCTGTCTTGCTCAAAGGCAGGCAGACAGGGAAAAACACACTGCATTTTCTCCAGCCACAGCTTTGCCCTGCACACAGAAACTGAGAGACTGCGACAGAGGATTTTTTTCACACCCTAACAGGTTTCAAGCAATAATCAAGGGTCACACACTTGAAAGAACAAGTGAAATTATCCTGGGCTTTGATATTTTATAATAAAACAAAGAAAAACCACAAAAAGAGAACTTGAACAAGCTGCTGTTGGAGAAATGACATCAGTGGGGGTTGGCCAGATCTTACTTAAAGCTGGAAATGAGCAGACAGCAGCAGAAACGGTAATATCAGGTAAGCTTGTAAACCACGTTTACTGCAGCTCAGGGGTTTCCCATGTTTTATGTTTAGGAACCTTTACGTAGGGCTTCATTACTATCACTAATCTCAATCCATAAATATATAACTCCGTCTCACATTATCTCACATTAGACTGCTCTCACAGCTGCTACTCAAAACAGGAATAGTTAGGGATTCTGTCAGATAAACATGTTTGATATTAACAACAAGGCACTGATCACACAGCCAAAGAGTAGCTTACAAATGTGTAGGCTCCTACCAGATGAGCTTTGCTGAGGTGGTTTCCCCACCGCTTGTCAGGATGGGTGAATGTGGTGGAAACCAACTAGATAGTGGTGAATCTGTTTCTCAATCCTGCGTCTTAGCCCTGCAAAAGAAAAAAAAAATCCCCGTTTCAACAAGACATTTTGCCAAGAAACTGGGTCCAAAAAACACATCTATCAAAACAAGCAGATAAATTGTCTGTGAAAATTCTCAGTCAGTCATGTCGTAGTATATCATATCATGTATATAAGTGAGTGCAAAGGCAATTGGGAATGTCATTTTACAAGTGCAACCATCTGCCTTGAAAATGCACTGGAAAGAAATTGAGTCCACTTTTTGAAGTGAGGAGTCTGAGCGCTGATAATTTTTCTATCCTAACAGCTACTTTACTGCTATTTCTTGCATTTACTTGGTGTCATGGTTGTATATATTAGAGTCAGTCTCTGACTTGGTGGTAGAATTAAAGCATCAGTGCTCTGACTTATGAACAGCCACTGTGAAGATTCAATGCTGAATGTCTGCTCGTAGTGTTTGTGCCTGGTTCATAAATCCCTTTGTTAGATTTCAACCTCTCTGGTTGCAAGCCTACACCCACGGTATTCATAAATTAATGATGACACACCTGTTTACATTTACCAGTAGAAATTAGGACGTTCACACAAATATTATATCGATCAGAGTTGAGACTGGTGGGACCTGTGAATTAAGGCTTCCAATTCTCTCTCTGATCTTATCATTTTCTTTAGCGCAATATGATAATCACACTCCTTTCAGCTGACTCATAAACGTCTCTGCATGAATGGCGCAAGGTTTGTGTGGAGGTACACGCACACACACACACACACATTCAGCACACTCTTTTTGAGAAATACCCGTTTCCGTGCGGAAATAGATGCATGAGCCTAACTGCATCTGCAGGTGAAAAAGAAAAATTTCTCACAGAAAACTAAATAGACCCCGTTTCCAATGCTGCACAGAATTTTCTTTTTCTGAGATACCAGGATGCCCTCATCGCAGAAGTCAATCGTCTCTCACGTGTTAACCACTGAAAAATGCTGGATGACTACACCTTGTTTCATAATTAACTGAAACATATAAGCCAAACACGTCTAAGCATCAGTACATCAATGAAATGCTTTAGTGAAAGTCACACAATCCTTAAAATTTGTCATATTAATAACAGAACATTGAAAACATCTTTTTATCTGGGTCAAAGTACACATTAAAGATCATCCAAGTAATATGTGCAGTAATTTAAAAAAAAATAGCACTAATGTACTCAATCAGACTGCAAAGAAATCCTGAAATGAAATAATTCCTAGAAAAACAAATACTTCTGGACCTGCATTTCTGGACTTATGGCATAACTTTCTTTGAAAACTTTGAACACGTGTTATAGATATCCTACCCACTGACAGGACTGAAAAACATGCCCTGAAAACAAACACACCCTAGAAGAGGTAAAACTTTATGCCATGATATTTGTAAAATTTTGTAAACACTATACATTTTCACAGAATTCCAACTCATAGCTTAATCCCCTAACGTGTCCATGTTCGTGGTCACGGGTATCCACCAGGTTTTAGTCTGGTGTAAAGATTTTATTCTGTTTCTCACAGGTAAGTTCACTCACATGTGTTAAGTGTATTGTTTGAAACATGAGTCGGTGTCTGAAAAGCTGTCCCACAGACTGCAGATGCAAAGAGGCCTTTGCGTGGGCAGCGTTTTTACTAAACCTGAAGCCAAGCCTGTTTGTGCATATGTGTGTGTGTGTATGTGTGTGTGTGTGTGGCAGACAGTGAAAGAAGATCTGATGTGGGTGGTCATCTTTTAATCTGGCTTGATCTCTTATCTTTCATTTCAATTGATATTTATTTAATTTCTGAGTTATTTATATCCTTTAATACCTTTTCCTCGTTTGTCTCCAGCTTGAGTTTTGAGCTGCTGCAGTGACACAAATGTTCCCTCAAGGATTCATAATAAAATTGAACATTATTATTGAATCAGTCTCTGATGCAATGTTTAAAAAAAGAAAGAAAATGTTGAGGGTTTTTTTTTTTTGTTTTTTTTTTCTTCCCACGTATCTTCTCACATTGTTGCCAGTCAGGTAAAAAAAACAAAAAACAAAAAAAAAAACACAACTCTGCCTGGGGTTCATGTCTGCATCCTCACACACAATATATTACAGCTCTTCTAATGAGTAACCAAGCCTAAACTTGGACTTTCCAACATAACCATATCCTCACAAACCTGCGTTCTCACCTGAAATACAGCCAGTGCTGAGAGGACAAACACAACCGGAGTCACACTTTAGACATAAAACCACTAAATCATAGCTCATATAATTGGTGGCTCATGATGATGGTAGCAAAGGAAATCAAGCAAACTATCGTAAGGTGTACAACATTTTGTCAGCTGACAAATGCACCCAAAACAGATAGAATGTTTAGAATCAAGTGCATTTTCACACTGTATGAATTATGCACTTACTGTTACCGCTTTAAGTTATTTTCTTAAACAGTTTGATCTCTCATTCCTATCAAATACAGCTCTAACAGTATGAAAGTATGATATTATGCCTTAATGAAAAGTACTGGTAACAATAAGAACATGATTACTACTATAGCACTCATATTATGACCACTATGACTACTGTTACCACTATACCCAACCACTATTACTAACTGCACTACTATTTCTTCATGTAGTACAGTGGACACTTAGTCAACAAGAAGCTAGCTGTTGTTCTGGAGGTCCTCACAGTGAAGGTACAGGTTCCACACCAGGGATATATTAAGAAAACTCATACGGCGCCTCCAGTGGCCAGTTATGGTACTGCCATGGAAAACCACCATTATGAAAGACCGATCTTTAAAACCTTTGACAGTGCACCTGGAAGTCCAGGCCAATTATTAGTCTTTGCATTATAGTATTATTTTAAACCATAAACCACAACACAGAAGCCAGAAACCTTTTTTGGCTTTTTTGACTGAGTGAGCAGTTTTGATTCACATGACGAGCTGTCATCTTTGAACCAGGGATCCATGCCCTACAATACATCCATGGCTCACACACACTCCTACTAACAAAAAAACCTCACTGACTCATGAATGTAGGCTTACCAGTGGCTAAAGTTAGCACACCAGCTAAGAACACACAAAATGTAAATACATGTAATACATGTAAATATGGCAACTTCTCGTGCAGTAGCTTAGTAAGTTAGCTGTTTGACACTTCTAGCTTCTGCAATAATAATAATTATTATTATAATAATACATCCCTTTATCATCACATCTGCAAATGCTTTGTTTTGTCTGACAAAGATGGCTTCTTCTTTCTTTTCACAGGTCTTTTATACACAAAAAAAATTTGGAGCGTGACAGCAACGTACATCTTGTAAAACCTGTTTTCGCACAGAAACACTGAGAACCACTTTCAATCAAGTAATCTGTTTAATATGACTCACAGCACATGGGACTTCCAGAGCTGCATTACTGTATTTCTTGAAATTCCAGCTATCATTTCTCTGAGCAATAAACCTGTGAGGAGCATTGTTAAACTGGATAGTACTACACTGTTGGGTTTTGTTATCCACCCCACCTTTTGTGCACAGAACCAACTTATGATATAATTCAACAGTTAGTTCAATACAACAGTAACTCAAACTGCTGCCTAACAAATGACCATTCAGCTGAGTCAACCTCTCCGACAAGGGAGGAATAATCACAGATACTGAATTACAAAATAGAGGTGTTCCTGAAGCTGTGTCAGTCCCAATTTCTGTCAATATGAGCGCCTGTTATATGATGGTGTGTATCTATATAAAGTGTCAAAATTAACAAGAACAATTGGCTTCTCTTAGCAGACAGAGTGGAAGAGGGGGAAACAGCTAGCATAGCTCTGTCCAAAGGTAAATAATCCAAAATAGTCCCGCACATAACCCTCCGCAAAACCACAACTTGACATATTTACACTTTGTTTTGTTTTTTTCACAGAATAAAGAAACAAGATATACTATGTTAATTAGTGAGTTTTTACTATCTTTGGATAGAGTCATGCTAGCTATTTCCCCCTTTTATTTATTTTGTGGTTTTATTGGACATGAACACCCTGAACTTTGGACATTCGTGCCCCCATCACTGGCTGATATCTTAACCTCACTCAACTGAAACAAGTAAAATCTAGCCCACACATTTTTAAAAGCTGATGTGACTGTAATACAAATGTTTGTTTGTAACACTGTTTATTGTGTGGCTGAATCAACAGTGGAACAAAGTATACACAAAACGACTCAATGTAAATAGCATCTAAATAAGGTGCACAGATGTTACTAATGACACAATGTAAAAATAGTTTTACAAGCAAATGTTCTGCATAATGTAAGTAGCACTTCAGTACTGTAACTGGTCATCATGGAGCTTTAGCAACTTTATATAGGGTGGATTGTTATAATTTAATACTATATCATATTTAATAAGAATATGTGTTTTGTATTATACTGTTAATCTGCAACGTATCTAGCTCTCAAGTAAATGTACTGAAGTAAAAATTACAATAGTATTTCATTAAATGTGTTACTTTCTACCTCTGGGCTGAATGCTTTTGGTTTGTCATGAGTCGTGTCATGTCGTGTGTTCACCCTGTGTGACAAAACAATTTTTATAGTAAATTTGACATTCAACAATTCAAATCTGATCTAATACAAAACAGGGACGGGGTAGAGGCAAGATTTTACAAATCATCACTTCCTGATTTACAAAATGTCAGAACTTGATGTTGCATTTTCACGCAAGAAGAGAGATGTTAGTGGGAGAAGAAAAGGTTTGGCTTGCATTTGGGAAAACTCTACAACTTTATAGTCACAGATAATTAGCGGCTCCTGATTGTAGATGTAGGTGTACATATAGTAGGTGCCTCTTGCATACCGACCTACTGTAGGTAGCTGTATGCAATCTGCACATAATAACATCAAATGCTGCACTGAAAAGTAACACAGATGTGTGCGTTTCCAAAGACACGGATGTGTGCCGTTCCAAAGACACAGACAAAGACACATCCTTTTCGACAGTAAACTGAGGCTGTGAGCAGCAGAGGCCTCCAGTAAAAATAGCATGTTGGCTGGTAAACAAAGTGGCTTCAAAAAGGAAGTGAGAGGTTTAATATCAGTGAGTTGCTGAGGCAGCGGAGCACAGGGAAAATCCAGAGTCAATACATTTCAGTTCTCAGTACATGGCCTCCTGTTGCATATTTACATTTAGCTGAGGTTCCTGTACAGGTCACTATCTACAGTAGCAGAGTGATTCCTAGAACAAAAGCATTGCATGGAGAAACAGAAAGCAACGGTGAGCCACTGTGACTAAGCCAAAGATGTGACTAATATTCCTGGGAAACAACATTGCTGCAAACAAAATCATATACAAGTCAGAGCAAAGCCTCCTATTTATATACTGCTTCTCCAAGCTCATAGATGTGCTGGGGAAATGAGATGGAATGGGTCACTTTGTCCACACCCACTAGAACGGCATACTGTAGAACGACATACTGTAGAAATATTCGTCCAAAAAACATGGCAAAGAAGTTAAATCTGGTTCAACTGTCTCTGAAATGCAGGGTAATTTCATCCGGCAAGACGCTGCACTGACCAATCACCTACGAGCAAGTGTGTGTTACTGACGGTGAACACTGCATTAATGCCAAATTAAAACTACTTGAAAGATATGTTAGCTTCAGTCCCGGGTATGGTCAAGCTCAAAAAACATTTGGATCCCACATGTCCTGCACAGCAACTCAGTAGTGTATTTTTTTGACTCTTCCTGCCTGCCAAATGTCCACATGCTCCATGCCCCATGTCCTCCATTTACAATGTAGGCTTCCTGTTAAGAATTTGTAGTCTCCATCTATTGGGTTTTCTAAAACTTGACAAAAATCCTCCAGAGACACATGAGACATAGAACTGTGCAGTACTCCAAATGACCGAATGAATTGGTGATCAGTGTTTTTTAATTTGGTGGAGTTCCCCTTTAATTGGTAAATGAAGAAAAATAACCCGTTACCCGGCTATTTCTTTTTCCCCATCTGCTGTTAATTTAGCAAGCTAGTGCTACCCTGCGCTGCCTGTAAGACTGAAAATCTCATATGCAGAAGTAAGGCTTTGGTTTGCACAAGAAAAATGTTCTTTGCACACCTATATACAGACAGGTGAACAGGAGAATAAGTGATGAGTCACAGTAACGAAAACTCTCACTGTTAACACCAGTGGTGCATGTACTGACAAGCTATAATAAAATGCATCAACCTTCGTTAAGCATTCCAGTATATAAACATTCCCAAAAATTTCTGACGAGGGTTGATGGACAAAACATAACTACCATGGAAACTGACTGTTGCCTGTCTGCAAGTTTGCACTTAGCATTGAGATGTACCGTACCCAGGTTTATGTGACACAAGTATTAATACTTGAACAAAGAAAACAAAAGTGCTACATGCAAGCCTCATTAGGCGTTCATTTCTTAATGAGAATCAGCTGATGCACTTTACATGCAGTGTATTCACACATGTGATCAGCCACATCTATTGTCTGTGAGAAAGTCAACATGCAGATGGAGATAAAATGCCTCCAGATAGATACGTCAGCGTCGGCACCACACTGTCATTTTTTCCAGGAAACGGGGACAAAAGAACTGAAAAGGAAAGAACAGGGGGAAAAAAACACACTTTATAACATATTTCCAACCAGGATCAAAGGACTGTACATTAGGAGTGAATACATTTAATCATAACTGTCAGGATTTTTACACAATACTAACACTCACCATGAATAAAGCAATGTATTAGCCCTACATGACACCAGTCATCAATGTTATATTATAGTAGCTACGGTTATTAGATTACACAGGTTGTTATCTTCAAGCCCCATCATCAGTGCCACTTTGCCATCTTGTCTGTCAACAATCTGAAAATGAGTCAATGTACAATATCACAATCACAAACACACACGCCCTGTGTAAACATGCTGTGCTGAAAATCCTCTGAAATTAAAAACACAGAAAATCTGAAAAGGTCCAACTTACATAATTTTCCAACTTCTGAGAGTTGGAAATAGTCACTTTTGCAAGTGAGACTACACAAAAGTAAAAAAGTATTTGGAAAAAAGAAAGAAGAAAGTGATTGTAGTCTACATGCTTGAGGGTAAACTTGTCTAAAACTGTTCCCAAAAGCCGGAAAAGTACATAACCTAAGAAAAATGTACAGTCTATTAAATCCTATACATTGATATTAAGTTTCTGATATAAGTATAAGTTCCACGCACTGGAAGAAAAAAAAATCTAAATTATTATCATGATCAGCCAAATCAGGAGAAATATTTGTTTTATTCTGAAGCATTTCAAGGATGCAAGAGTCAATTTTCAGCTTGAGAAAAAAGTAAAAACAAAACAACAAAAATACTCGTGACAATATGTGTATGCACATGTGGTTTTTTACGCAACAACAGGTACCATATAACAGGCAGGATACGGAAAGGTTTTAACATGTTTACTTACACACATTCACACCCACTATGAAAAAAAAAATTCAAAACGGTTCACAGCTCATTTTCTGATATACAGATACCATGATGCTGCACCAGACTGAACCAAACCCAAACAAAGCCATGAGGTGATGATGGTACTGGGATACTTTGTCAAAACAATGCTTCAGTGTCCACCACATGAAACCTCTGACAAGCAGAACAAACTGCTGCACTAATTAAAATCACTTCAATAGCTGAATATCTGTCTCAGAACTTAATACTGCAAGACTGAAATGCCCTTTATTCCGCCTTGCAAAACAACTTCTGTCAGTAATATCGTAAACAGGAGCTGAAATCCAGACAAAGAACATGACAAATATCTGCATGTGTGTGTGTGTGTGTCATTCGAATTTCAGTTTCAAGAATCTGAACCTATCCACAGACACACCCACACAGATGACAAAAGAGAGGCTCCTAAATGCTGGTAACACTCTATTTGTATTTTATAACTTTTTTTTTTGTCTGATATGATCGTACTCTGCTTTGTCAATTTATGCATAAATTGGTCCTGTTAAGTGAAATTCAAGGAACCAAAATTGACAATGGGCGAGTAGATATCAGACAATGTTTAATGTATCAACACAAATCTCCGTCGTAGTGTTTTCCTCAGGATGTGAGGTGTTGATGCTATGGTACAGAGAGAACTGGGGTGTAAATAAAACTGGGTGATAAAAAAAAAGATGTAAAAAAAAAAAAAAAAATTAAGTGCTTTCAGGTTATCTTTCGAGACTCGTGTTTGCTATATTCTGTCCCATTCAGCTTCAAGGAACCCAGAAAAAGAGTGGTGACTTTGACAGCAGTCAGTAAAAAGAAAATGTTATTGTTCCAGCTTCCATCAATCACAGCCTTAAAGCTAATACAGGAATGAAACGCAAGATTGGTTCTGCAGCTACAGACTATAAAGTTGGAAAGAATATTAAAGTTAGATTTACATAATGCAAGGTTTTTAGACAGGGTGAGTTTCAGATGAGTAGGAAATGCTTCATAGCATGATGAAAGCTGAGACGTCATTTAGACATCATAATAACAACATACTGAAGATTATATAAAGGTGTGTGAACAAATACGTATATGTATATGGACATGTAAAATATGTAAGCAGAATAAAAAAATCGACAAACAGTGACATGAAGTAACTTTTCAAAGAGCATTAATGAAATTTTGATGATAAAAAAATCAACAACATGGTGGCAAAGCTAAAAACAAAGCTACATCTCTTAGTTCCTGAAAAGATTACTTCTGGGAGATGTGAGGATTTTTTACTTGACGTCAACAGAGCATCAGATCTGTGTTGAGTGAGTCTTACAGCATGAAACTGTGTCTCTGCGTGCTGCAGTAATGTAGGTGGTTATCTTAAACAAAGCATGAAATCTTGTCAGATGCCTCAAACAACGATAAACAGTCTCTGATTTGAATGTGTAAATGTCAGGCAGGACCGATGATGAGCAGCAAGAAGAGGGAACAAGCTCTTTTCACACGTGTGTGCAAATAAATACATACATACACAGTGCTGTGCACACACACACACCCAAGCTACAGCACATACTAGCACATACCATACAGTGACAACATCTGTGCACACAGCTGTACACATAAATACACACGTGCAGATGCGAGATAAATTAAAAGGGAAACCAAGGTACATCGTCTTAGTAAGGCCACCACAGGCTGTCAGAACAGCTTCAGTGCTGCTTGGCATAGATTGTCCAATTCTCTGAAAACCTACTGGAGGACTGAACTCCATTGTTTCAAAAGACTTTCCCTTATTTGGTGCTTTGATGGCGGTGGTGGAGAGCACACTGCTTAAAAACATCGGTCCATAATCTCTAGAGGTGATCAGCTGGGATGTGATCTGGAGATTGGAAAAGCCATAACACATGATTCATGTAATTTTCATACTCATCAAAACATTCAGTGGCCCTGCATTTCCTGTAAGGAAGAATCTGAATTTGATACGGTTGCAAACTGTTATTTAGTTTGACTAAATAACCCAACGGTAATATAAAGACACAAACAGTGGGTCAAAACGAAGATAACCCAGTTCTGCCTCGGTCAGTATCGACCCAAACTGGACCCACTGATTTCAGTGTGTTTTGTTTTGTTTGTTTTAAATCGTCTTTGTTTGTCCACTTATTTATGCAGGTTTCTTCTTTGTCTGTATCTGCAGACAAACACGGACACACACTCACAGAACCACATGCAGAAATGAACACACACATAGGCATGTGTGCATGTACATAATCATCATCATCATCATATATAAATGATAATAAATAAAAACATGCACATATAGATGCACACATACTCCAAACACACACACACACACACAACCTACAAATGGACAAAGACAAATTATACATGTAAACACACACACACAAACAGGCCTATGTTCACACACACAGTAGTACTATAAAATTAGTACTTCTAAATTTACAGTATGCAATTATTTGCAACCCTCTATATATAAATATTACAAATAAATATAAATATTACAAATTTGCAGTATGCAATTATAATAATATGCAATTATTACTACTACTAGTAGCAGTAGTAGTAGTAGTAATAACTGCATATGCACACAGATTGTACACACATGTAGTGCATATGGACGAAGGCATAAAGACACAGTTAAAAGACAGTCACACTCACAAAAATATGTACATGCACATGCAAAGCTGTACACACACTGTGTAGATAAATGCAAGGAAATATTCTACTGTATGTACAGTATATGACACAACACACACACATTACATATACTGTTAGAAATGCACATGCACAGTCAGACATAAACATGTAAAATACACACACATAGTAGCACTAATAATACTATTTGTGTATTACCACATAGATACATAATTGTACACATCCTGTAAACACAGACATGCAGCATGGCAGATGGACAAAGACGTAAAGACAAAGAGTCATAGTACATGTAAGAAGACAAACACACACTGACAGAAATATGTACATGTTCACACAGACCTAAATGTTGACAAATACTGCATGCACACACACATGCATACACACACTAACATACATTAACAGTCAGAAATAAATGTACACATTCACAAATACACAAGAAGACACACACATAGTAGCAGAATTAGTAATAGTAAAAATTATATTAATAATAACTACATAAACATGCACTCACATACTGCACACACACTGCCTGCATGCTGACAAAGACATACAAAGAGACATGACACGTATAAAAATGCAAGCACACTGCATGTACACACAGAACTGTGCACACAATGTGGAGATAAATGTAAATCAATACTGCATGTATATACACACAAGCACACAAGCACACAAGCCCCCCCACCCCACCCCGAAGAAGTAAGAAATAAACAACCACAAAAACACACACATCTGTGCAGCCATAATATGCTGTGTACACTACAAAGGAAGCACTGAGATGTACTGTACACATAGATCAATACTCATTTACTGTTCATACCTACACACAGACCAATACATGTAAGTAGCTATGTAAATACACACTAATGCACACACAGAATGAGTTAGTGAGGTGATTAGTCAAACAGTCACTGATGGGAACGAACTGATGCCACCTACGGACTCTGAGCACGCAACACTGCCTAACTGAAACCATAAACATGTTTATGTTTACTTATTATCTCCTTTTAGATCAGGGAGACTCAACATACAATGTCTGACATTTAATATCTCAAACTAACCACAACATGCAAGCATCTTCAGAAAGCTCCCATAATAGAATCATTAGGGTAATAATTAGGTTGAGGCACTAAGGTCAGCAACTGGAACAGCTAATGTCTCATCAGCAGAGTTACACATAAACTATAGTATCTTGTATGTGTTAAATTATACTGTATATAATTTCCAGAAACAACAACATCAAAAATAAAATAAAATCAATAAATTAAAAAAATATATACTTAAGGAAACATTTAACCAATCCACTGGGTTATAAGAAGAACACAAAAAAAGAAAAATGGGTCTAAATAGTTATAAAACTCTTTGTAAAATTTCCTAAATTGAATTTTAACATAAGGATTAAAATGTTAAACTGCATCAATGTCATCAACAGAAGCACACAGAGTCAGCACAGCTATGGTCAAATCAATAATTCCAGAGCACAATGTTCCCTCAGAGTCCCTCAAAAAACATTCAGAATCATGAATTGAAGTGTAACTGCAGTCATCACAGCCCGGTCATCGGTAAAAATAAAATATTGTCAACATTGTACTTACAGGACGCGCTGTGAAATATCAAAGTCTCATTTTGAAACTGCTCGTCTCAGTCATAAACCAGAGAGAAATTATCAAACAGACACTTATGGCAGGAGATGTGAAATAGAAAATTTAAAAATATGCAAACGCTCAAATAAAAAAGTGACAAGAAAAGAGATGAGTCACACTGCGTATTTGGATGATTGAGTGATCCTAGAAAAGTATCACTCTTTGTACCAAACAACAGGATTTTCACTTTGAACAATACTCAGCCACCCGCATTTCACTCTTTTTTTTCGTTCTTCTTTTCTTTTTTAAACGTGCATTTGTTGTTGCTGAAAAGGTTAAAAGTTTTTTTTTTTTTCCAGTCGAAACTGAGTGGGTTGTCAGAGAGCCGAACATTTCACAAGGCAAATTCCCCCTGGTGCTCTGGTAATATTATCACTCCAAAGCATCATAGTTTCAGAATGAGTTTTGGATTTATTTATAAGAAGAAAACAAGCCTGACACCAATTTACACAAAATACATTCATATGTTAAGAGTTTATGTGTCTTAGGTTAGCACACATATGTTTGAGCTACATATATTGACTCTGACAGATACACCTTGAAAAACAAATTTGACACAAATGTCACGTTAGAGTTTCAGTATCTACTTCACTCTCAGTATGACAAATCCTTTTATAGATCAAATTAAAGAGTGTGGCTGCTGCTCATATTGTAGAATTCATATTGTTGAATTTAGTTAATTCAGTTTAATTTCAAAACAAACTTAAAATAGGTCACATCATATTCACAGACTGTAATTTAAATGGCACAGTGGAATTACATGGAGCCTAAAATATTCTTTAAGATACAAAAAAATGTTTCACCACATTAAGCCTTTGTTTGTTAGTGACAGATAAAATATCAATCTGAATAATCATACTTTCAGAAATATAAAGTGTACCTAAAAAAGAAAATAACTGTTTGCCAACATTTAACACCACTCCACCCACTACTCAAGAGTTTATATGTCACCTTTAAAGGATCATCGATCAAAGTAATCTCATTCTGATTCAGAGTTTCACTATTACTGGTAGTTTTATTTATTAAAAAACACAAGCCTGAAGCCAACAAACCACACTCTCTACACAAGTCCAGGTTCAAATAATTACTTAGCATTCTTTGCAACACCAACATCAACAGTCTAACTTTGTTTGTCACACTTGGACACCCTGAGTAACGTTCAGGGGCCTGTGACAAAACAGCAGCCACCCGCCGACTACAATTTTCTAGCACTCGACAAAAACGGTAAACACAAAGTCAAATCAGAAATGAGGTGGACAATTTTTCCCCAGACAGCAGAGACTGGGTTTGTCTCTGTGGGATGTAAACAGCCGTCGCTGGAAATGATCGCCCCACCGACCTATTTTACAAAGCACACCTAAGAAACATGACATAATCCAGCATGACTGTGCTGCCTAAAAATATAAAAGGGAGACAAATCAGCTTTACTCTGCGTCTTTTACTATCAAAATTAGTCAGAGAGCAAAGAAGAAGACGTCGAGGCTGGGCTTTGATGAGATCAGGCGCGGTGTGTGTTTCAAAAAGTGAAAAGGAAGCTGAGAGGATGATGAATGGTGGGTAGGAGAGCTGAACTGTGCTATTCCTTTTCTCTGCCGTATTTTGAAGTTGAAAGATTACAGAGAAAAGAAGCAAGAAAGAAGCAGAAAAGACAGAAGGAAAGAATAAAAAGCAAAATAAGATTTAAAGATTATAAAGATAACAAGATAATAAAATATTTTCCACAAATAAGGGCATTTGGAAACTTATTATTTCTACATATAAATAAATAAAAATATATTTAAACAGTCCTTATTCTTATTTAAATTCAGTGTGAGAGTATGAACTCAAACTTACTTTCTGCAATTTTAGCATTACTGGTATTTAAAGGTAAAAAGGCATACAGAAAATAACAGAAGAATATAAGAAAGTTCAAAAAAAAAAAGTGTAGTTGAAATGTAAAGCAGGTTAAACTATACCAAAAAATAATGTGGGAGACTTTTTATGTATATATTTAAAAGTTTTATTTAAATAAGGTTTCAGCATTACATTCACTAGTCATAGTTTAAATTTCACTATGAGGCATTAGTTTCTAAAACGTGGGTTCAGTCTGAATCATGTCACCTTTAATGCCTCATCGATCAAAGTAGTTCTCTTTTTGATTCAGTTTCACTGCATGTAGAGGAATAGAAAAATCTATTTTTCTCTTTTGTGTTCCTATGAATGTTTTGAAGCAGAAACAAGAGAAAAGTGAAAGAAAAAGAAAAGGTAAGAAAGAGCCCCCCCCCCCAAAAAAAAAGAGACAGAGAAAAGTAAGACAAAAAGACATGTTGGTTAAAAGACTGCAAATAGGAGCTCAGACAGCAGAGAAAAGTAGGAGGCTGTAGAAACAGATCAAACGTCCGTGGGAGAGCTGTGGCCTAAAAACAGGCGTCTCCATTTTGAAGTATGTGTGAAAACGACACCACCATCTGTTGAAGTGTTGAACACTCCTCCACACTAACTGAATTTGTCTAAAGATAACTACCTCTTTTTGTATGTATGTATATACATTATTTCTTCTTCATGTTAGAATATGAGACTTGCTGGGGACTTATGTAACCACTTTGCATTATTTTCGAAATGATCCTATAAATCAATTCATCCTGCAAATATGCGCATAGTGATGCGAGTGAGCTGTGAATCATGTGGTAGTAAGGATTAAATCAAGTGGTTTGAACTTTACTCATTGTGACTAATAATACAACCTGGGTGACTGCAGCTGGAGTAAAATAAAACAAGCTCGGAAAAAACTACGTGGAGAGAATGAATGATAACACTCTCCCCTTACCTCAAAATCTACACCATAATGCCCTCGAGCAACTCCAGATTGTGTGCTCCATATGTTTTGACAGCAGTGGTCTGTGTTTGACCTTGGTAACCAACTATGGGGAACATGTGTACGTGAATGTCAAGCAGACTGAAATCTCGCTTTATCAGTATGAATCTGTTGTGTGTTGCACTTATCAACCATAATGCCTCAATAGTGAGTGAAAACTCTATTTGCTATATAGTTCCCTCAAAAATGCCCCGTAATAGAACAAAGATTAGAGCAGCACGGCTGTACACTACATTTACCCCAAAATCCCCAAATTACAATTATATAACATTACACCTGTCAGTGATGGCACAAAATGAGGATTATAAGGGACTGTATGAAACTTGTTGAGGGGAAGGCTATGTATTTTCTATATTTCTTAAAGGGAGAGTAGTCTCAAATGTTATAGAGGAGGCTATAGAGTGTTTAATGTTTCCATGCACCTGATTTATATGATATAATCTCTGGATAGAGTGGGCCATTTTTCACTTCCTTCACTTTATTCTGCAATGCATGTTCACACAGCACAACCCAACCCGCTTTAGTAACGGGCGAAGTGAAAATATACAGTGTCACTAGTGTAAAAAGCCTTAAAGAGTAAACACACAGACTATGAAATACATACTCTTGTCATGTGATTGTTTTCTCCAAGGTATCACAGCGCACCTGTCATTAATACCATTAACCGGGAAGTTTGATGAAGGTCAGTGGTCGAGCAGACGTTGTCAGTTACTACTCTTGCACTCAGTGCTTGCTGACTTGCAGAACTACAACTTAATCCCACTTAATCAGCTGCAGGTATGGAGAAGCAGAAGTCATTTTCAGGTAGGTGGTGCATCACTTGGTCATGTGACATGCCCTCCTTCACTTCCCCTCACCACTGGTTATACATCACAAGTTATACATCACAACAGGAAAATGGAGGATTGGAAAGTAAAGTAATGATCTTGCCCTTCAGCAGGCCTAAAACTTTACAAGTAAGAAATGTTGATTAAAACTACTCAGACAAATTGAGCAATAGAGACTTCACAGAAGTCTTTTCACTAGAAAGTCACTGAAGATGGTGACAGGAATTCCTCCCAGAGGGGAAGTCAACAAGACTTTAGAGTATGCTCTATGGTTGGCTGACAGCCTGAGCAGTTCACAATCTACACACTGAACTCACAAGCAGCTTCACACACCACTGGCTATTTTATTGGCAATGCATCCCAGCAACAGGCAACAATGGGAAACAACAAGCAAAGCAAAACTCCATTCTAATGTGTGTCCGCCATGTGATCAACACTGTATCTTCTTTTGTTTCGCCAGTTCATAAATACAATGGGAGACAGACAGATGAATATAGCAGGTAAATAAGCTTCTACATGTACATAACATAAACGTGAAATGTATGTTAATGTAATGTAGTTTCTATGAATTAGCAATGGTAAACATAAACAAGTCTGACGTGTTTTTTAATAAACATCAAAGGCGCTCAGACATGGGAAAATACCGTGATCAAAGTTGGACCACATTGAACAGATGTTCACTAAATAAAACTGACCACCGCAGGAACAAAACCTTCCCCGTTCTCTCACTGGAGCAGTTAAATATCATCAGGTGTTCGCTGTACAATGGGTGGCCTCAATCAGGGTTATCAGTCTGATACTTTATCAGTTACATTACAACGATTACTGGACAATTTTCTGTGTGGGGAAAAAGAGTGAACGCACACACATCATCTTAGTCTGTCTCTAGGCAACTGCGCACGGAGAAGCCTGTAGTCCCCCACTCAGTTAAGACCCAGACAGGTGTGTGGCCAAAACTTTGTTCATTTTAAAAAACTGAAATGAAGAATTAGGTTGAAACCAAGTGAGACTATCTACCTGGGCGACACACTTGGCCACACTTGGGACCGTTTTTTCCTCTCCAGCATGACTCCTTCTAGTTGTTCTAGTTTCCAGCAGCACAGACAAATGAGTAATTGTTTAAATGGTTATTGCTTAGCAATAAACAACTGTCAGAAAAACATGGCAGCATCATAAGGAATTGACAGAGGCATACCATTCCAATTGTACTGGTTCTTGATTCCCATCGCTAGCCTCAATGATGCAGAACAACCTGTAGTTTGACTTCCAATAAGCCTGGACTTAGGCCAACAGCAAAGCCTGCCTTTCTGATCAGCACATTCCTTCCACCTCCACAGTTTCCTAAAGAGCTAAAATACCCACAATCCCAATACATTGTTTGACTGAACAGGCTTTATTTTCTGATACTTAATAATCTAGTTTCATGAAGGTCCTTTAGTAAGTGGTCATTACATCCACTTACATAAAGCCACACAAGCTGAGAGCAGCGTCAACACTTTGGTTCAGCTGGACTGAGAAAGAACTAGAGAGGTTGACAAGCCTACATGCAGTGTAAATATTAAAGGTCACAGCACTGTTTTCTTTGTGGTCAACCTCTGTTATTCTGTCAAACCTAATTTTATAGTTGCACACCCTACAAGAGACAACAAATTGCTCTAGAAATGGTATGAACCATTCTTTTAATGCTAGAATCTATGGTTATATTACATTATAATGCCATGAAATTTAAAAAAAATAAAAGATCTATGAAAAAACAGAACCACCTGCTGTTTCCAAGTGCAATGAAGCTTACAGAATAGAGCACCAACTACTCCCACTCTCTTCCTATATGCAAAGTGTGAAGGATCTAGAAACAATGAGGCCTGTCTGCTCAAATATCCTGAGGTTACACAGGCTTACAAAGCATTTTATTATGCGAGAGGTTAGAGGAGCTGGTGTGACCGGACATTATTAAAATCGGCCATTATTAAAATGTCACTTGCTGATATTAATTCCTCAAACTGAGCAAACAACACTTGACATGCTCCCGGGACACCTGTGTGTCTTCTCCGGCTTCCCACCCATGAACACTGCCAATTGTGTTAATTGGAAGTCGTGACCAAACAACACGTACCTCTAACAGGAACTGAGTTCAACTCATTATTATGGTTATGTTTAGTTTATGCACTCACAGAACGTGGTTAAGTTTAGGGGAAAGAACTTGGTCTGGTTTAACGCAGAAAAAGTCCACACTAACTTGAGAGACAACGTGTTAATTAACATTTAACAGAAACCACAATCTTTCCCTAGAGTGCTTTTGTTGCCTTCACCACATAAGGGAGTCAGGATGTGAACCCTGAACTCTGGTCTCACAGGCCTACACTTTGTACGCTCGCCATCCATCACAACTACCTTCTGGCAACTCTGGGGTGGTACATAAATGAAGTATTTCACACACTCCAAAAAAATGTTTCTTCTGAATAAAAGCCAATAAACGATTATGTTTATCACATTATAGAGCATCACCTGCCTTATTCTTTAAAATCTGACTTAAATGCTTTATTATCCGGTTTACATTTTAAAAACTTTGCACAGTGGAACACACAGGTGAGTAAAGAGACAGATACAGTGTGTTTGCAAGAATGAATTTGTGACTGCGTTTAGTGTGAGTTTATGAGTTAGATAGAACAAAGGAAGACTCTACCACATCTCTTTCATTGCTCTTTGCCTTCCACTCTATACACATCAGTGGGACTTCAAGCAAAGATATCAATAAAAATAAGAACTACAAAAATACCACATCAACTGTGAAACAGAAATGGTACTGCAGAACCAAATCTCTGCAAACTATGTGTCCTGCAGTGACTGAGCTGAAAATCACCAATATCCTAAAAGTATTTACACTTTAAACATGTTGGTGCAGCTTCTAACAGTAAAAAGCTGATTTTATCTGGTCAAGAGGGAGGTAAACTGACTCTCTGGCTCACAATGTGTCCTTAAACCTTAGCACCTTTTTTTTTCTCTCTCTCTCTCTATTCACAACGTGCATGTCTATTTATCAGTTTCAGCATCACAAAGCAGTGTGTATGCACCAGTGCGTGTGTGTGTGTTGGTGGCATGCAGACGTCTAGCTGTCCTGATGTGAAAGACTGCAGGCCTCCTACAGTCTAGGAGAAAAGACAACCACAAGTGGGAGAGGTCTCACGCATAAACATATTCACACACAAACACACATGGGTATACTGATAAGACTGTTGATAAGTCAGTGAACACTCATTAAAAAAATACTGTTCAGCTAATCTTGTCAGTCCTGTTTACATTTGTGTCATGAAAACCTTATTGTCTTAAAATGGGTAAAACAATCTTCCAGTGCTGTAAGAATATTTCAGCCTGTTTCCATCAGGCACAACAATACCCAAGGAAAACAGCCACTACCTATCAGTTATCAGATTGCAAAGAAAACCTTAAAACCTGCACCCCAGAACACTGTCATGTGCATCCCGAATAGCGGTTACAAAGAGAGAGCATGTAAAAAACTTGCTACACCCGATGGCTAGTCCGACTATGGCACAGGAGAAGGGGATTGGGGAAGAGGGGTCATAAAGTTCATTTCCTTGTTTCTTAGGACAGGGGTGGACACCCCAGCTTTCTGCTAATATGCTGCCCCCTATCTGTTTAGAGTATGAATTCAACAGTTGGCCAATTCTTACCCATCAGACAATTATAGACAAAAATAACTTGATAGGAAGGAGACTTTTGTCACATGGTTATATTTTCTTACATGACTGATGAAACACTTTCATTTACCATCAATGTACAAATTTAGAGCATCTTTCAGGTGCTGTGCTACACACACCCAAATGACACCAAAAATTCATATGATCTGCTGTTTTCCCTGTTTGCAAATAATAACAGTAATTTTATATATAGCAGTGACAAACAGGTTCTTTTCTGTGGTTATAGTATAACAGTAAGTTCTTAGCACCCAATATAATCTTGAATTTATTGTATGTTCCTATGTGGTAAACCTCAATGCACCTGAGACCAGACACCAAATGGCACAGAAAACTGAAAACAAAGTGGTTAATCAGTCTGTTCCATAGAACTTCTACAGAACTGTCTACTATTCCAAACCTCAGCTGCTGATCGTCACCGTGTCTCCTGCCTCAGAAGTGGTGATAGACGTGACAACATTGTTGACTAACACAGCAGCAGACCCTAAAGTGAGACAGAACAACTACAACTGGACTCACATATTTGCAGAAATGTGAAAAGTTTGATGTGCATTAGAGCTGAAAAAAAAAACCCAAAAACTTAACAACAGGAAACATAAGCAACGGAGCCAAAAATGTGCCATTTAATCAGTTTCCTGATGGGTTTAATAATATACCGTGTGTGTGTGAGTGCAAAACAACAAAATAAGGCAACGCCTGAGCATTGTTACCTCCCAAGATGATCTAGGCAGTCTATTACAGCTTTTCATGCTTGAATGACTTGGGAATCTTAGTAGCAGAACTAGTGCTGCTAGTGCTGCTGTTGCCTGAGGTAAAGAGGTAAAAAGTGTTGAAAAACACAGATGTACCTTTGTAATTATAAGACCAAACTAAACAGGACATTTCATAAATTCCATCTAATATATTTCCCCACACAGGAAAAACAGTGTTGGCAATTGCATCATTTTGTGTTACTTTAAAAGAGGTACTATGTTTTTTCCCATGTGATAAAGCCGGGTACACCCCAGTGATTTGGCAACTCCAAGCTTCACTAAATATATGACAGAAATATATGCAAGTCACTATTTAGACCAGCTCAGCATCTCAGCTGTCACAGCAGGAACAGTGCATGACAGAAATCTTTGGCTTTGCTGGTTTTCTTTTATTGTCCAGACTGATAAATGTCCAACTAAAATCGGATCCAGCACTCACATCTCCTGGGGAACAATCACTTCTATCGTCTCATATTCTGAGGCAAATTTAGACAAAGACTAAACAGAGGTTGTGGAATATATGGATCATTAAATATTTTAATGGTTACAATTCACACCTCTGAGGTTTGGCAGAGGTCTGATGGCTCCCTGTGAGCATGCTGAAAACCACTGGATGTGTTGATAGACTGCAAGATTGTTGAATCATGAGGATTATTTATTTTCTTGGCAGCAGTACATTTTGCTAACCTACTGTGAAATGTAGTTCAGAGTCATATTTTCATAAAGGCTTTTTTGGGGAGATATAATTGTTTGACCAGCAATTGTAGATAATAGGCTAACTTCTTGACAAGGAAAAATTGCTGTGAAATGGTGCCAAGCCAGGCTCAAGCATTTCACAAGTATAATGCTGCATTGTATAAACACAATCAGTGTGACAAGTGTGTGCACATGTGTAAAGATTTTATATCAGACAAAGGCTCTCTGTGAACCGATCCTCGCTTCATTGTTTTTCTTTGCATGGCCATTTCTTAATAAAAACTTTCATTTTAACCTTCCTCACCACTTCACTGGGTCTCAGACAAACTTTGTGACATGTTCTTCACTAATGCTTCAAGAATACTGAGCTAATACTGCCAGACGTCTGTTTATATGGTGTTGGAATCTGTAAATTTAAAATGTAAATCATTTTCATCTTGGACCATGCTTTTGCACCTTTGTCCACTAAAATGATTCAATTCTGACCAAACTCTTCACCACCAAACAGGCGTAACCTGTATGTGCAAGGATCTGACTGAAAGTGTTGAGCCTTGAAGGTAACAGACTTTTCTCAATCCATCCTCCACTTGAAATTAAAATATGAAAACCAAAACAGTGGTGGCTTTGTGGTAAGTATTCAGACATCAACAATAGACCAGTTATATGAGCGATCATTTAACCACGGAAAACTCTTTTCTCTTTTCTGCTAGTCTGCAGCCCTCCAGCACAATCCTAACAGTGCAATGGACAAAGGGTGTCTTTTCAAACTCAATGATGACTCATCAATGTAAAAATAATCAAAATTATCTAAAGTCAAACCCTTCTCAAATTGTTGATGCCATATCAGTCACTGCTTTAGCTCATCTTGGTTTTCTTTTTGCCAGCTGGCCGCTTCCTCTGCAATTCAAAGCAGCACAACAATAAATCAAGATGGCAGGTCCAACTGAATTAAACCTTACGTTCTGCTGCAGCATACAGATCTGTTTTGTAAGTCTCAAGTCCAGTTCCATATTTTAAAAAAAAAGTCTGCACATAGAGCCAATCACATCTCACTTTACACTACATTTATATAAAGCAGTAACTTCTCTCATTAGCTGACAGTGACACTGACAAACAGCCAGACAGACACAACAATAAAAATGGACAGACTCTGAACAACAACCCACAGCAGCTTTCTGTGACCAAACAAACACTGGCTGATGTCTGTTTGCAGGCTAGATAGCTAATTAGCTTCTGAGCTGTAGCACATGAATATACTCTGTTTGCAGTTTATTAGGAACACCTAGCTAAAAACTAATGTAGTCTAATACAACAACCCTGCAATAAATCCTACATTCATGTTTCTCTGTCTGTTTTTTTTTTCATTCAGTGATTAAAAAAAAACAAAAAACAATACCTTACTAAATAACGTCATGGTTTTTGACTGCAGAAAAATTATGATGAAGTTTTACTTAAATTCTGATTTTAAATGCGTTTTATGCATTACAGTAGAGGTGAGTAGACAGCGGAAGTGATTTTGGTGAGAACAGATGATTCTGACAGAAAATAATGGGAAAGTCCAGTTCAGGTAGATGAGTCAGAGTTCTGCTTTAATAATGACACAGCTTAAGATCAGTGAGAGGCAGATCACATAGGCGGTAAGAAGGTTGCTTGCGATCGCTCGGCACATGATTTCTCTCTAACTCAAATTAGCGAATTGTTTCCTCACACGGGGCAGCGTGACTGGTAGACAGGAACAGACAGGCCTGTGATAGGGGAATCTGTCATAAACCAACTATTTCTGGTGGGGATACTGTACGTGTTCCAGGAACGTGTATATCTTGGCTCAAAACATACCATATTTAGTCAGCTTCAAGGTGAAACAACAGTTTTTTTTCTATCTTGCAAACCTCTGAAAAACAAAACTGAGAAAAGGTTTGTGGGTTTCAGGCAATGCTTTACTATTCAGGGAGATGTGTTTGACAGGAGGCAACGGTATTGCCGCATGCTGACATTTACCATTTTAAGCAAGTGTGTGTGTGTTTGTGTGCCATCTGTGGAGCCAAACAAAGCCCACACACTCCTCTCACTTGAACTCTCAGCACTTAATGTGACTTTTGTCTCCCTTATTTTCAGTTTCTTTCATCTTTCTCCATGTCTCTCTTGACAACAATATTTATTAATAGCTGATAGTGAGCTGAAACAATTAGGCAATTAATCAATTAGTCAGTTAACAGAGAATTAAGTGAGATTCATTGGTTTATGCTTCAGTTCTGGTGCCAAATTTGAATATTTGGTGAAACAAGCAATCAAAAAGATGTCGTTTTGGAAAATTTTACTCCACTTTCACACAATTTTATAAAACAAACAATACATCAGTTAATTAAGGAGAATAACTGGTAGATTATTCAAACAAAAATCATCTTTGGAGCTGAATAAAATCCACAGGACCAAGCAGGCATAGCTTATTTCATCACAATCATTGATTGTGATATGTTTAGATAATAATAACTATTGTCTGTCTTGTAAACATATCTGAGTACTCACAAGCCAATTTACACTATCTATCAGATAGCCGTATACAGGAGCAGCTGGCTTGTTTACTTGCCACCAAAGCCAAAAACTCTGTATAAAAAAAAAAAAAAAAAAAAAAAAAAGTTTTTATAGATGGTAATAAATCATGCACATTATTTAAGAATGTGGATTATAACAAATGTTTTCCGGTATTCTTTTGTTAAGTGTTCATGACATAGTCAACAAAGCACACCTTCTGCACAGTTCAAGCCATTATACACTCACTGTCTCTCTCCATTTTGTGTGAAGTGGAAGTCACACACTCCTGTGTATTTTTATTTTATTTTTTTTTTCAAAACTGCATATTTTTAGATTTTTGCACATACAGTAACAGGGTGATGTACCTGCTATTTACAGCTGTGTGCAAGATTCAAATTAGTTTTTCTCTTAATGTTAACGTTCAAAGGTCATGCTCATCTGCTGTAAATGCCATGTTAACAGCACGTGGAACATCAGGAAATGCATCAAACTGCAGAGAGTAAAGTGACATTTCTGACAGAAGAGCTCAGCCAGCTGGTAACTATTTTACTTGTTTTAGTGTGGTGACTGGCAGAAAATCATGCTGCTGCTCTTACTATTGTATGCGGAAGCAACTGTAGAAATCCTCCTCCATGCATGCATCTCTCAGCTGTAAGTTGGTCGCTGGTGTGCAGAGGGTCTGAGACCATCTCTGCTGGGCACCAACATGGAAGTGCCTAAATTCTTTGGTATTTAGTCTGTTTCTTTCCTCTATTTTATTTATTGAGTTGGCAGTTTATGATATTTTCTGCGAGTTTTATATAAATAAGGCCGCTCTTTCAAAGAGATTTCCCAAATATAAAAAAATAAAAATGATAAAATGAAGATCTTCATCTAAATCACTAGCATAGACAAGCACAATGTGCTTAAGCTAAAAACACAGAGACAATTACAATCTTTAATATCTTTATCAAACACACCCATTAAATATTCACAGTACTGGTGGAAAAAGTAAGTGAACCCTTGGATTTAATGAGTGGTCGAATCTACTTTGGCATCAATAACCTCAAACAAGCCTTTTCTGTAGCTGTGGATCAGAGCAGCCTCAGCCCAGACGTATTGGTGAACAGCTATCTCAGATCATTCAACAGCATCTCTGTTTGATTAAGGTCTCTGGGTGAAGGTCTGGGCTCTGACTGGTCCATGTGAAAAAGTGGATTTTCTTTGAAGTCATTTGTGTTTACTTCCTGGTTTAAGCTCATTGTCCTGTTGCATCACCCAACTTAAGTAACAATACATTTAAAAATAACTTTGACCTGGTTCTTGGGACTTTTGTAATTTCATTTTTACTTAAAACACTGAAATTGCATTTTAGATGTTCTTTTATGCCTTATTGTAGAAATGCTGCACCCAGGCAGGTAAGACATGAGTATTCAGCTGAACTGATTTTGGTAAAAAGTGATAAATAGAAAATAGTGGGAAAGTCCAGTTCAGGCAGTTGAGTCACAGCTCTGCTATAATAATGACACAGCTTCAGATCAGTGAGATGCAGATCAGATAAGAGGCAGGCAGTAAGTACGTTGCCCCTGGGCGACGTACTTACTGCCTGGGCGAATCCAAAAGTCGTATTTTCTTTGTTCGAAGCCTTTCTGCAGTAGATTTACATCGATGGTCAGGTTAAAAGTTAATAAAATGTTCATATTTTAAGATAAATTTATACATAAATGCAGATTATTCCAAAGGCTTCACTTAATTCTTCTTGTCACTGTAGTTCTGAAATCCCAATCCTGTTATTTATTGGAGGCAGTGTCTTTTTTGTTATGAAAGGAGACAGATTCAAACATAGTGACTCACTAGAACACTGGAATCAGCTTGTTAACTACCCACAGAAAAAAATACAGAAAATATGACGTCAATGCTGAAAACAAAGCAGCCCTGCTGATGGGAACAGCTGGGCCTCTGTTGGTCAGGAATTGGATGGTGCTAGTTAGATGACAAATGAGGTAAATGCTGGTTTACCACACACAACGAACATGTGCTCAAAATACTGTACTATGCAGAGCTTGGGATCACTTAAACCAGCAATTATGTTCAGGGCATGACCATCATAAACTGGTCAGGCTGGCACAGCTTCTCTGACCAGCAACCGAGGCAGGTTTTTAATCAGTGAATTAATTGACTATGACTTCTGAACAGCCGGATGAAGCTGGTTGACTGATCCGGTCTTTCTTTGTAACCAGTTTTACCAGTGAAATGTCAAAATCTGACTGTCAAAGACTACAGGAGCTTAAGCTCAAATTAAACTTTCTGAACTCATGTGGATGTGTGGGTCAGCGAGGGTGTGTGTGACGTCAACTTCGCCATCTGCCCGTGTCTGCCCACCACCCACATGGAGCCCAAAATTTATGTCCTCGAGCGTGAATACATTAACTGTATGCAGACACTCAGTGTGGTGTGTGTACTGTGCCTGCATGTCTACTACTCACATCCACAATCCTTTCTGGACCATAGGCCTCGTGTTTAGCCCATTAAAAGCTTCAGCGCAGTTTTGCAGAACTTCTGTGCATTAATGAGGTTTTTTTTCTTACAATGCAGAGCTGCAGTAGGAACATATTGTAACATAGCAGTTTAACAGACAAGCCCCCAATGATTTAGTCACTGGAACACCTCAAGAAACTCCAAACAAGTGAAAAGACAACACTAAAGCACAATACTTATACTAATAGCAGCAGCATTAATACATCTACTGTGTTTCATTTACATTATGACCTACAAAATGTCTCTTCAACCTATTTCTGACATTTGAATTTGCATTTTAAAGTTTTATGCTGTATTTCTTTTTCATTATCTCCGATGCATTGTGTCACACTGAATTGCCTTTGTGTATGAAACGTGCTCTGCCCATACACCTGTCTTTACTTATCTACATATCTTCAGACTTTGGGACACTGGGGAGGGAACAAAGACCAAAATCACAGTGGGGCAGAAAAAGCTAAATGTAGCACACACACAGCAGGTTGATCATATCTGTCAAGGTGACCCATGAAGATCCCAGTGTGCCAGATGTCTTTAGAAAACACAAGTCACACACCATACACTCGACAAACGTGTTTACAAGATGTACACGTAAAAGTGCATGTTGATAGAAGAACACTCACAAAGCAAGTTTGTGGGTGTTTACCTGCATGAGGCAGTATGAGGGTGTTTTCAGATATGGGCGTGTAGGTGTGCGTGGATGTGTGCTGCGAGTGGGATAGGGTGACTTAATGATAATAATCTCTCATTTCCATAGCTGGCATGTTTTACAGTGGAATCAGGTTTCACCCCACGTTGGCTTCTCCACACTGAAAAGCACTGAACCCCCCCCCCCATTATATGAACGGTGCTTAAATTTGATTATATTGTGTTAGACCAAGAACCAAATTAGACCAAGAACTACACTGGCAAACATATCCTCTGTAGTTCAGCTATACTGAATGACCCAGTTATTTTAGGACAACTGCATCTCTGACAGATGTAAACAGTGGGACAGTGATGTGTGTTTTCAATGCTGTTATTGATTCAACATTATCTCCCATGGAGGCCTTACATAACCGACTCTATGCCAGTGTGTCAGCATTCACAGCAGAGGAGAGATTAATTTAATGCCAATCCTTTCTTCAGATGTTTGTGCCAACCTTGTAAAAGTTAGTTTACCTTTGACCCTTGATTTTTCCCAAAGAAAATGTCCCCTCAAGCAGATTGACATCAAAGAGATAACTCTCCACTCTGAATGACAAAAAAAAAAAAAATTTTCATGCTTTCTCAAGCATGGAAATGTTAGCGATGTTTTGTGCATCACTTCACACACATTTCCTTATAATTCAGTTTACTACACATCATTTGCTCCTCTTTAGGAACACTGAGATTTTACCTCAAATTAAGTTCTGTGATACTGACACTGAATTTGCTGCTCCGACTCAACTGTATTTTCATTGTATGCGAGAGGAAATAAAAATACTTAAATATTTGAAGACATTTCGCTTCTTATCAGCAGTGTAGGTGGGGGATAAATGTCTTATCTATATTTATCTATATTCATTCCCCACTAGTTGCCCTGGATCGAGCTCTTCTTGGATAACCATGACCTGGATGGCAAAGAATCTTCACAGATGTCTATACACTAGGTCCACTGTCCTACAAAAAACAGATAATCAATCATCACTTTCCACAAATAGGAACTGTAACTTTTTCTGCCAAGTTTAAATCAGGTATTAAGTTTTTCTCAGCTATAAACTTGATGCATGAGCAGCTGCAGAGTGAAATGATCCTTTGAATTCCATATCAAGACCAGGAAGCCTTAATAAAAGAGCAAATCACTGTCATAATTCTTTGGACAACACTGTGTAAACAACACTGTAAGTGCTAAATCGAGAACAATGTGTAGGAGCTGGGGGGGCATAAATGAGCTAAACAGAGCAGATTTAATGTCAGATATGTATTACACCTCTGCCAAATGTCTGAAACTGAACAGTCACTTCTACAAAAACACACAGTTGTATTGTCATTAACACGGTGTAGCTCATAACCACAACAGTATAGCAGGCTGTGCTTTGATGCCCACAGTGCTTTCTGTAGAAGCAGGTGTCACTTTCCCCTCCAGATTAGATGAAAACGATTTGAATGAATTATTATACAGTTTCACTTGATGTTTATCTGAAATCAAATGAATTTACAACAAGCACAAAGTGCATTCGGGGGACCGGGGCACGACACAACCCCTGTGTTTGGAGATAGAGAACCTGCGAGCTAAGCCACCCAGTACTACCAGCAAAACAACAGAGATCGTATTTTGCAGTTTTTACACCTAAAGCCCCCCCCTCCAGGCAAAAAGATGTGTTTCACTTGGATGTTTAACGAGCAGAGTTTGTTTTTACATTAATCTACTTAAAAGGGAAGAGTTTCTCTGTGCTCAACATGAATGTGAGTTTAAGACACGCATGCACAAGCAGTATTTCACAACTAGCCTGGAGGCCAACTGTGGTCCAGTATACAACTGACACAAGTGTGGTGTGGAAACTTAAAGCCTGCAGTACCCAAACACTGAAAATGGACTTTTCAGTGAAGGAGGAAACATCTTGTGTCCAGTAGTGAAAACTTTGAAACAAACAATATTTGCATTCATAGATTCTGAATCTGTTAATGGGAGAGAAGCAGTATATGTAATTTTAAGAATTTTAAACAGGCAATTGAAATGTGATGTGTTAAAATCATAGTCAAACTGGGATCTTTAGGGAGATGTTGACTCTTTTATCCAGATCAACTTACACTAAGCTTCGGTTTCTATGACTAACATATTACAATCAGCTAGTAAAAATCCACATCTACCAGATAAGTTTGAACGCAGACTGAACCCTGGTTTTCACCACATACAATAATTTATGTAAGCAGCACCACCCCTGCTTCAAAAACATGTATTCATTAAGGCTCCAACATCCTAAAGATATTACTGAATGTTTGTGAGTAGTATGGCCACAGTAGCTTTATAGTAGTTCAAGTAATTTTTAAATCATAAAAAATTTATGATTTACTGAACCGATAATTCCACTGAACACACACACACACACACACACATGCACAGAGAGAGAGAGAGAGAGAGAGACACAGACACGTAGTCACAATCACACTGATATTCACACGTCCTGATAATCTTTTGCTTTGTGTTTTTGTGGATGTTGTTTTGATTTAGACTGAAAAATAGTGTATGATCTGCTAAATGCTTTGATTGCATTGTGACATTAAATGTACTGATTTTTATTAAGGGATTTTGTGGAGCTTAAACTCGCTGAAACTCACTGAACTTATATTGTACTTGTAAATTCATAATATACATCAGTTAATGTAACACCACAGTGAGAGAGGCTACATAAAGGTTTAGGATCTTTAAGATCTTTCACTATGGAAAAATATAAATTAAATAAAATGATACCACATTTTCAGTTAGTGCTGTTTTGCATTTGTAGTTCAGCCTGCTTTATTTTCCACTACACACTCTGTGTGTTTGTCTTCTCTGGTTTACAGTTAAAGCAGCGGTTAGCTCAGGTTGCTGGGCCTCATACTGTAGCTACAATGTGAAATTAGAGCAAACACAGCCGACCTCCTACATGCACATGAAATGTCCCAAATGTGCACGCCGCAGATATCATTCAACCTTTAACATTTCTAATAACCATTTTATGCTGACTTAAACTGAGAGACAACAGTGGGGTGAATATTATCTTCCTCACAACCGCAGGTGACTCAGAAACACACAAACACACTCACACAAGAATAAAGATGTGAAACTTTATATATTCAAAGTTCAAAGAAAATGAAATTCAAACAATGAAGTTGATTTCACAGTCGGGTGCTTGTTTGAGCTTGTTTAGATCTGTTTTGGGATTTTACTGCCATATCTTTGTGTCACTGTAGAGAGAAGTGACTCAGGCATCAATTAAGAATGACTTAATCTCTCTTGGAAATAATTTTTGCCCCGAATACTACAAAGTCCAAGGTTATGATTACAGAAAAATAAATAAATAAACTGAGGATTTAGAAGTTATTGTCAAAGTATATGCTGACATCCACAAACAGAAAATAAATAGATTATCGATTACTAGAGTTTGTCAAGGACAGATTTAATAATTCTGTCATATTTAAAAGAAAATAAAAAGTCGAGAGAAAAAAGTCCTGCTTGTGTGAATTGACTGAATTTCCTTCTGTGTGTGAGAGTGAGTGTATGAAAGTGTGAGAAGGAAAAACAAGCCCAAAATGTCAAATGTCTGCCTTCTCATCACACAGGAAGCTTATCAGGTTGACATTTGTATTATCGATTCTTGTTGTTTTTGGTGTTTACAGAGTGATAACATGCTTGTCAACAACATCGACAGATGGATATTTTCAAGTCGTGCAAAGGAAGTCGTGACATCGTGTTATTTGACATTTTATTATAATCACAATTTTGTTTTGTTTTTTTAAACAAAGAAATAAACAGTTTGTAGTTATGACAAATATCTTAATTGCTGTTTTAATTAGGACTTATTTTTATCTCGTAAATAAGCACTGGAGTTCCTCGGTTTGGGATTTTTTTTTTTTTTTAATACGTGAATACAACGAACCTTTGCCGATTTTTATTCCCTATATTCCTAGTTCACTAATAGTCTGTTGTGAAAAGATACGTGACATTATAAAGTTATAACAAGCTTATTAAACAGATTAATGCCGCAAAAAATGCTTTTAAAAAAAGCAGAAGCTCTGCAAAATGCAGACAGCGTGAAGCAGCGAAGGAATCAAAGTGGATAAAAGACATTCAAGTTAAAAAGCAGGGGTCACATTTGGACTTCATTTGATTTTATTTATTTTTATTTTACTTATTTCATTTTTAGCTCCAGAAGCGGCACAGGCTCCTCTGAGAGGCTCTGAGCTTTGCAGGCCATCACGTCTCAACACAGACTGGGTCCAAATGTGATCTGCTGTAGCTGATGTAGAAAATTATCATTAACATATGAAGCGAAAATATACAAACACTGGTGTAAAAAAAAAAAAAAGTAAATAAATAAAATGACAGCCACTTGTAGTCTAATTATTCATCACGCTGACCCAGAGATGAGTTTTATTTCATGTCTGATCTTGAGTGGTTTCCTGAAGCTACAGGACATTACAAGATGTAAAAAAAATGCTGCTATCAGATGAAGAACAGTTTAATATTTTTGCCTCTGATTTTTATATAATCCTCCCAAGTGACGACGTGATTCAACATGTCCACTGTAAGATTAACAGCTAAGTCTTGTTTATGCCCTGTGGTGTATTTCTTAATGTCTTAATAAATAACCTCATTTAATGAACCATTTCCGTCTCAACGCTGCATTTTATCAGACACAAAACAGAAAAACAGGCGCTGAATTGTTTAGTTATTGATTGTGATATGTGCAGTTTAAAGTATGTAACATGGAAGACAAACACTTTTTAATAAACCTGTGTGGAAAACTCTGGCATTTTTTTTCGTTTTGTTAAATAAAAAAATGTAATTAATTAAAAAATAATAATAGGAGAAATTGAAGAAGAGAAAACCAAAGCAACTGTGTAGAAATATTAATAGAGATGATCAGAGAGGATAAAAGAACCATAAAGCACCACAGTAAAATAACTTTAAACTCAGTACAAAAAGCCACAGCTACACTATCAGAACTTATACTACTGGAGTATTAAAGTGATTATCTGGATGAAAACGAGTTGTTTTTGCCTTACAACCGCTGTGTAAGCTGATAGACTGAAGAGATAACAAACTTAATGTAACACAGACTTGGTGTTAATGATATTAAACAGGGCCTGTGTGTGGTTTATGTTAGTGTTAGATCGAAAATTCACAGAAAAGCGTCGATAGTAATGTTTTAAGTTGACAGTAAAGTATTTTTAGACGCAGGTAAGTTGAAGGATTGAGGCAGAGAAAAACTGTTCGAGTCTCAGGCTGCTTTCTTTTGTGGGAAGGAGTCGCCATCTAGTGGAAAACAAAACGAACTACACGAAACCTCTTACTTTCTGTCTCATACTATTCTCTCCCTATTTCTTTCTTTCTTTCATTCTTTGTCACTAACACTCACACACTCTCTCTCTCTCTCACACACACACACAGTGACATTTACCGAGTATCATGACTTCATATTACTGTCAGTCACCTTGCCTGGTTTCAGTTTCTTTAACGCCCATACAGTGAGATCAGCTCCCACCCAGGTAAACACTCCACACACGATGACTTATTAAGGAGGTGATGAAGGGGAAACAGACGCACACTGCCAGTGTTTCCTGGAAAGCAGAAGAAAACCCAGGAAAACTGTGGAGCAACACAGCATTTAACCCGCCACACTCAGGCGACAGAGAGCAACACAGCAACACGGACTCCGGTACAAGTACCTCACTCAGTTTATCACAATTCAGATCTTTACTCTACTAAGTCATGTTCTATCCCTTTTACCCACTGTTTATCCTCCCTGGGGGGGGGGGGGGCACGCCTATCCCAGAATGCACTGGATCTCTCATGTAATGCGTCCACAACAATTTTCCAATCTAAATCCAAGCTAAAAACTCTGCCGTGCTCCTAAAGTATGATGCACCGGTGCAGTTTAAGCAGCATGTGAGGTTGTTAGATTGCAAAGACTATTAAATGATAGACTGAAAAGAACTATTGTTCATACGTGCACGAGTTTCCACTTTTAAGGCAGAGTTTTCCTGTTTTAGTATCATTTCAAAGAGATTAAAAAGGAGCTACATAGCTCCAAATTGAAATTCTTTAATTGAGTATACCCCAAACCCCAGAAATGTTGTCCTGATGTTTTAAAACCCCTCAACAGAGTTCCATAATGTCAGCAGAGAGCTGAGAGGAAATTAGGGAAATTGTGGAAGCCATAACAAAATCAGAGTGCATCCTTAATTAAAAAGTATTTAGCAGTTTATCCTGCACTGTTAACAAGTGTCAGCGCTTTGTTGAAAGGAATTTATCTGGAAAATAAAAGCAGGTGAGGGAACCTTTACTTGATCCTTTCTGGCCTTGAGGTAAATCATTTTGGTAGGACATGTTTCATTAACTTTGTACCATTGTTGGGAAACAAATGGATCCAGACCGTGTCCAAACTGTGACCCGAGCCACAGCCTCTTCAACGCTTTACCATCTGGCCAGAGGTACCGGATTTTGGATGCAGAACTTTCACTTCTAATGTAATATTTTTAGTCATATTGTTACTTCTGCCATCACTATCCACTCTATACCCATGGCCAGCTTAATGTGGACATACTCTTACTCTTACATACTCTAACACCTACTCTCTACTCCAACGTCCTTGAGCAACAGGCCAAACATCCTTTTCCTGCAGGCTGCTTTGGAATATGAGCTATAAAAAAAAAAAAAAAGGTCAGCCACATGTTGCAGTTTGAAACATCAATATTTTTGTTAATGATGATTCCTCAATATATAGGCGAGTTTTCATCAACACATTATTCCATGGTGGAGGTGATTAGTATCCTTTGTTTGGTGGAATTGTTTCTGCTAATAATTCCCGGAGTAAAGACTTGCTGTACTTTCCCATGAGCCCTGCTGTTTTCTCTACACGCCCTCCCCTAACCCTGGCATCGCGCCGCTTGTTTTGAAGATCAAGAAGAAGAATGGAAAGAGCTGATGACAGTCATCTCACATTTAGACAAGGTGCCCTGGCATGAAGTTGAAACTGTGTGGTTAGAATTGAGAAGCAGAGGAAGGCGAGATCTTGGAGGCTGTAAACTTATTATTTCTGTTGTTTGGTACCAAGTTCTGCATGGAAAATGACATTTAACCAAAGGATTTACAAGAAACATCAAAGATATGTACGAGGGAGATTTACAAGAAACATCAAAGAAACATCAGAATGAAAGTCAGACTTATTAGCCACACCACAGCTGTGAATTTATGTCCTAAGTTTAGAAACAGCTGCAAGATGAATACTAATATTTAGAGTAATACACAGCAATCATGGACATGTATGACTTTGTTACAGACTGAAGTCTATATTTTGTAATCTGTCTTTTGTCCCTGCTGCTGTTAAGACTGCCGAGTCACCTTTTCTACATCTGCTGTTGTACATTGACGCTGCCAGCTGCCACAACAAATTCCCAATTTTTGTATTTCTTTTTTTTTTTTTTTTAACTTTCTTGTCTCCTTGAGACTATTTTTGTCCCAATACACATTATACTAACTATTTACGGTGGTGTATATATCATTTAGCAGGGCTGCAATTCACAAAGGTTTTCTTTATTGATGAATCTGCACATTGTTTTGTCAGTTAACTCATGATTTATTGTAAAGTCTATAAAATGTCAAGCAGCACCATATTCATCCCATTTCAGAAGCTGTATCCAGAGTATATTTGGCATTTTTATTGTATTTGAAATAGTTTGTGCTTGTACTTCTGTGTGGAATCAGTATATTTTATCAAAATGAATGAAAAGGTGACACAACAGAAGCCTCCAGCTCTGAACAACTTCAAACACTGTGAATAAAACAAACATCACAAGTCACTGCAATGCTGTGAAAATGCTAAATGCAGCACAGAGGCCACTAGAGGCTGACAGCCCTCTCTTAGTGCTGGTGTCTTATTTAGAGTAACTATACTGAATGTGGTCACGGGCCATGGTCAGAATGAACCTGCTGCCACTTAAAACTGCTTTGTGCAGCAGTTTTAAGTGGCAGCAGGTTCATTTGAAACAATCACTTGAACCCTGTAACCTCCATATTTAACTAAGCAAAAATCAGGAAATGTCTCTAGTAGGAGTACGTTAGTCATTTTCACCTGGGAGTTAAAAGAGTTAGAAAGAATAAGAAAGAAGTTTTGGTCAACAAATGAGACATCTAACCGTAGAATATGAGCTTCTCAAAACTTCTTTGTCATTTCTGACTTTTCTTATAACCCCTGAGTAATGAGCAGAGTGATGTTTGTAGTGCTCTTAGTCATTTACTGTATCTCGGAGCGTAATTCGTGATGAGTAAAGGTGCAACAGAACAGATACGCCCATGCACACCCACAAACTAGTGACCTACTACTGTTTTCACCTTGAAAGGATATTCAGCTTTGACATTTATTGATCTTGAACCTGGCGTCTGACTCATGAGAGCACACACACAGTGTGTTATCAAAAGGTTTATGGTCTTTGAGGGTCACAAAAAAAAAAAAATCACCAGCTCTCTCAAGACACACAAAGACGAGTGATAACGCACACACACAAAACATGACAGTTAAATTTTCATGTGAATCTATTCTTTTGTAGTTTAAAAGCATAAAGAGAGCTCACATCCAATCATATGAGGAATCATGATCTATCACCAGTTAAGTTTCATTAAAATCTATAGAGAAGTCAGCACAACAGTTTGAAAAGCCTCTAAACGCTCCGCACGGCATGTGCTAACTTGACCCCATGCTTGAGAAACTATACATTACTGACTCTTGAATTTATACAATGAGAAAGCATTTTAAGGACAATGTCATGGTTTCACATTCAGACAAATCAAAACCATTTTGATTCAGACCAGTACTAAGTTTACACACACACACACACACACACACACACACACACACACACACATATATGCACGTTTGCATACAGAAGCAATTCTGTCCCCATTTTGCTCATTCTATCTGGTTGTTTTTCTTGTTCATTTTATTGCGGCGTGTTTTTGTCTGTTTTCATGCTCACCATTTACAGTAAAGTGCTCACAGGATAAACATACACTCAACTAGGCTCAGTTCAAGTGAAGTTCAGTCAAATTTGGTCTTTTTTTTCACATCACTGCGGACCGGTTCAGATCCTTCACCCTGGTAAAACTGGGAAGAAGCATCAATAAAAAGGATTCAACATTCAGACTTTCTCTTTCTTGTGAGACTGATTAGCCGAATGTTGAAGTCAGTGTTAGGAAAGCAAACCTAACAGGCTAAAGACCTAAAAGACCCCTACATTCAGGCTTTTCTTAACAAGACGTATCATTTATTTGAATAAAAATCTGCTCAATTTTATTTAAAATTCTATAAAGTAGACACTGAAAGTTCATTCTTGACCTTGGAAGCAGTTGTTCTCAAGAAAGAACTTTGAGTCTCAACTCTGAGGCAAACATGGCCAAGCCACAAAGTTCAAAAAAAAAAAAAAAGAATTTTGAACATCTGACAGCTGGACAAAGTCCATCTGTTGAGGAAGACTGTATAATAAAATTGAAAGTTCCAGAACTACTAAGTGGACTTGGTGGTGATATTGTTTTGTTAATATATGATATATATGTACTTTTGATTAAGAGAGAAAAGCAACGTTGTCTTGAGGCTAATGAATTTTAAAAGTGCGAAATAACCTGTACATGCATTCATTTGTATGCAACATTTCCGGTGGAATATTATCATAAAAATGTAAAATACAGTGTGTTCTCAGACTGAAAGAGCAGGGTTGATTGCTGTATACCTCGAGGGAGACGTGGTGCGAAGTCATTTTCTGCTCTCTCATTTCTGCTGTAATTCTCTGGATGACACATAGCACGTTCTCACTTCTTCTGTAGCTGCTCCTATCTGCTGAAGCCAAACCTTCAAATATATAAATATATATTCCTCTCAACCCAGCTGGAAAAAAACATGTCTCCAAATGTGCTTGTAATGCTGTTACATCCTTCTAAAAGGCCATTTGATGTGTGAAATTAATAGGGTCGACCAAAGTTCTTCTTGAGTGGTCCTGAATTTGAGGAGGATTTCATTAGATTCATCTGAGTCTGACAATAAACATGAATCAACAGGAAGCTTTAGTATTTACCATTAGTGTAATTTAAGCTACAGTAAATATGATGTTATCCTTGTAGAACAGAAGCCAGATCAGCAGAAATTTAGCTTGATGAGACTCTTAAGGTTTAGGAGTTACTTGTTGCCATGAGTCCTTGTGGAGTCTATCAGCTATGTGGCCCCAAGACAAAAAAAAAATTAATTCATTCAAATCCATGTTTCAATGTGTCTCATCATTGTCACTTTAAAAAAAAAAAAAAAAATCACATGCAGTAAAGGTTGGTACAGGAAAATCAAACTGGTCTCTGTGACCAATACCACGGCAACTAATGGAAACATCTGAGGCAGAAAGACAAAATTAAGAGAGAGAAGTACACAACAAACTTTGTGTTCAAGTGGTTAAGACCACAGAGACTAGGTCAAATGGTAAAGAGGACTGAGACTAGATTAGTTCAAGTGGTTAATAGGACTGAAACTCGGCAACTGGCAACAAATATGCTGAGTTATTTTCTGTTACTTTGAAAACATCATCAGACTGCACGCCACAACTTGAGTGAATGATGGTTAAACTGGTCTCTGCTCAGTCTGTGGGTCTCTGTAAAGCGCTTTGAGACAGTTTTGATTGTGGAAGGCGCTATATAAATAAAATTGAATTGAACTGAAATTGAATTGAATACTCATGTACACAACAAACACACTGACATTATTAAACCTGAATGTACCCTGTAAGCACTGCTGGCATCACTACGCACATGCATGCCTCGTGCATGGGGGTGACATGGTTGACATTTCCGCCAACTGCAGCAGTAAGAACATTACCCCTATAAACGAGAAAAAGTACCGCAATCTGAGGTCTCACAACATTCAGATACAAGGTTATGCAAGTCTTACAGGAAATTAATTCAACAAATTCGTTAGGCCTTTGGTATTAACGCAATGCTTCCGGGGGGAACTACGGAATGTAAACAAGAGGTACACCAAGATACCTTTAGTCAGCTCAAACCTCAACAATAACCTAAAGGGAGTCTTCAGACGGATGGCGAGTTTTAGAGGCGGCATGATTCCATGTAAGATCAATGAAACATCAGCGTGTGTGGACACAAACATACGTAGTCAGTTACACTGGCTTTGACAAACTGAACAACGTGCACGGACTGAATTCATTAGACACAGTTAGCCGGAAAGAGTCAACTACTCTACTACTAAATTATTTTCCAAATTAAGTTAATCATTAAATAATAGTCTGGTAAAAATGACATTAAAATTAGAGATTAATATGATGGATTATTATGAAATTAGGACACTGAAAAGCACTTGTAAAGGGTATTAGAGGAGCAAAGGCCTAACCTAAGGGTTAGGACATGTAGTTTTAGAACCTCTATATGCTGGAGTACAGCCATTTAGTACTTCGTAAATCATCTTTGCTTGCTTACCAGCTAGCAAAGCTAGCCTATTTACTATTTACTATATACTGAACATTGTAGTTTAGTGGACTCCTTCAACTTTGGTCCCATTCAAGAATCTCTTCCAAGTATGTCTTTGTCTCTATTCTGTTTTTATTAATCTTTTCTTAATCCGTAATTCACACACAGCTAACTTTCCAGTGAAGCTCCAGTGGATGGAACATAATTGCTGAGAAATGCCTCATGCAAATATTATCCGAGTACAGTTTTGATAAGTGTTTACCCAAGCCTGAGCCATGCATGACAGCTGCATTAGATACAGTATTTTTTTTAATGTATGGGGGAGAGAGAGTGTTTGGTGTTTCTCTACCCGGCAACAGAGCTGAGTCATATCTGTCACAGCCCTCCCACGCCTACCCACGCTGCACTGCTCTCGGTCTCTCTCGGTGGTGGAGATGCATGGCCGTGGACATGATACCAAAACTAACTGCATCACTTCATCCAGGCCTACGGATGACAAAAACACACATTTACCGTAAACGGGGGGGAGCCTTGACGGAACAGGGCTGGCATAGGTGGGTGTGAGTGTGTCTTGTGTGTGTGTGAAACTGATACCATTTATAGAACTTTGTGAAGTGTGTGTGCGTGTGTGTGGGTGTGTGTGTGTGTATGTGTGTGTTCAGCTGCCGGCCAAAGTTTGATGAGTTTGATTTATTAGGGCCATAGTCAACTAACATGATGATCATGATGACAGTCCAGTGAAGAAAGGACTGGGAGGAAATACTGAACAGGCCTCTGGTAGCATACATGTGAATCTGGGATTTATGGGTCTAATTAAATAGAAATTTCAAATCATATACAGACACAACCCCAGAATGACCAGAGGCATCGAGTTCTACGTGTTTTTGTCGTTTCAATTTCTCACCTTTTATACATCAATTTTTTTTAGAAAGGCATTTGGATGTCTTTAACATTTTCCTCACATTTAAGAGTAATCAAGAAGCACATGCAAAGAAATCAACAGGCTGAAATCTAACTGCAGCCAGTGCACGTCAGCCCGCCCCGTCCCAAGTCTTTGACACTGGTATTTTTTTTGTCTTGGTCACGAGAGATCCGTCAGGGCAAAACCAATTATTATCTGCCAGGTATGACAATGGTTTCAGTGATTGCTGATTTCATACCTCTTGGTGATGCAACTCCATCTGTACCATTCATTTAGTTCATTTTGTCATGTATAAGCCAGTGGCTTAGTTGCTGATCTGATAACTTGCTCTCAGATTGAATGAACCACTCTGCTGTACTGGAGCCTAAGAAATGGTGCAGTTGGAGTGCTAGTTACTTTTTCAGCTGCTCGGCTCGGAGCCCAGATTATACTTTTTATATTCATGTAGCCACGAGGACCTGAACACCAACATGAAATTCATCATCTGCATGTCCCCCAAGGTTCTGGACACGAGGAGACTGCCTATAAGCATGCTGACTCGGCATGTCAGGAACAGTGTAGTACTGTATGTAGAGAGCTGCACATGCATCCACTGTCTGCACAACTGTCTGAATATACCCCAGAAAGAGTCCTTTCTGGGGTATATTCAGGGCCTTCACAGCTTACTGTCTGTTTTAAAACTTTTGGTCACATTACTTGTAAAAATAAATGGTAAATTCTTTTAATTAGTGGTTCACAATATTAATATTTTGACTCAAAACTGCCTTGTAGCGATTATTCTATCCCATTCACGGAGGAGAGACAATGACATTGCTTCAGTGTGTTTATACAGTGTGACCCCATCCTCTGGTGTAACACAGGACAAAATATTCAGTGTAGTTAATCCACTGTGAGAATCCTGTGTATTTAGATTCATGTGTGATGTTAAGTGGCAATTTCTACATATTTTTGGTTTAAATTTTGCTTTTGGTTTTTAACCAATATGGAGAATAATTCAAAATCCTATCAAGAAATATAATGTTGGAACCAATGGTTAAATACGTTTGGGTGTGACAATAAATTCCTTAATAATTTCCATATAAATTTTTAGAAATTATAGACTGTAATGGTATGTTCTGACAGAAGTCAGTTTTAGACATTGTGCAGTTGCATACATAGTCAAAGGAGAGATGCGAATATATGCTTATATGCATCTGCCCAGGGCAGTGAAAATTTCAACCAGGCAAAAATTCAACCTTGCGGTGTGAAACGATTTTGAAAGTGTGCAAAACATTTTTGCACATCCCAGGGCTTTATGAATCTACTTTACATATGTGCACAGATAAAAGGACAATGGAGAGAGACAGGAGTGAAAATTACAGAAAGACCTGATGTTTCAGATGACATCAGCCAAAGGCTTATCTGAACACAAATACAGACACAACCACAGATATGATCAGTATATCTGCACAGTCGGTTGCTGGAGACATATAAACACAGTATTTGCTAATAAAATTTCTACTAATGTTTAGCTAGCTATATAGTCAGTAAGCTAAATCTAATGTTGTAGTATGCAACTGATAGCAAGAACTAAGGCTAGTTTCTACTAGATATGTTCAGTAGTGTGCAGGGATCAAGCCCGCAGGAAGCAGGCGATTTAGTCTTTGGCTCCAGTCCAAATTACAAGTCACATGACCCCCATGGGCCAAAAAGTCATTTTTCCCCAAACTGGGCAGCAGAAAGAAATTACCCTGTGAACTGTCACGGTTTGAGCTGTTATGTCCAAAGAACTTCTGCAGTTTATGCACCCACTGCGCAACTTTCATTGGGATGAATGGGGCACCATCTTGGAACATGTTAACCAGAACTCACGGAACATCCACAGAGGTGAAGGTTTTGTGACAGTGCTAGCTATCTGAGACTCAGACAAACAGAAAGTAAAACAGATGCATCTGTGAAATTATTACTACCCAGAAATAATCATTTCTGCCACAGTAGATCTTAATCATGGCTGTTGTGCTGAGACAGCAGAGTCATATTTTCAGTTACCCAATCAGATGTTTGCAGCTACAGCACACCTGACGTCCAATGTGGCTGCCAGTGGGTACAAAATGTTGTTTTAATGCCAAGTAGATGACATAGGTGATATAGAAAGACATTATGAGTTTGGCGAGAGATAAAGAGATACAAAGTGATATGCGTTGTCTATATGTGTCTAAAGTTCCTGCACACAAGTGTTACTGGGCCTACAAAGGACTTTGTGATTTGCCTTTGAGGAGAACACACAACACATAATCTCATGTTCCAGGTGATAATTTACAAAATTTACAAAAAAAAAATTTCCGTGCATCTCCCCATCTCTGAGACATCATTATAAAACTGCACAAGAGCATGCAATCTGTGCAAAAATACAGTCACCGTTTCAAGCCATCCCACTCAAAAAGCCTTCTGTTGATTCAAAATGTGAATCTAGAGAGCAGTGCAGTGTGTGTGCTTTTGATATGTACACTGACATAGCATACTGCTTACAGATCTCGTATCATGTGCGTCAATACAGATTGTGAAACTCCCACTAACGTCATGAAAAGACTCACTCCTGTACACAGAATTATCAAGGTGACTGAAGAGGTCCTGAGTTGCAGCTCTTTGATTACCTTGTTCCATGTGAAGACAGCTGCTGTAATATCACCAGGAGATATAACACTGCCACTTTCACTTCAGCCATTCAGAGGTGCGGACAGTGCGTCACACCATTATTACATGACTAAGTTTGGAGAAACAGGTTGCTTGCCAAGTGCCAAATACAGCCAATATTTGCAGCAACCTGACCGACTGCCAACAAACCTAAACCATTTGTACTCATGGTGCTTTTCATCTGCTCTGTGATTATCATTCTGTCAGATTTTACATTACAGTTCCCATTTTTAACACATCGCTGCAAAAGGCGAACCCGTGTTTTGCATGCTTTGCTAGTTATTGATCCAGGAAAATCACGCGCTATGATCCGTTTACAAAAAGGGGATTTTTTTAAAAACTGCTTTTTGAAGACTTAAGAGAAATAAAATGAACTCACAGTAACATCAAATAGACATTCAGCCCCTCACACATTCCAATTCACCCAAGTTCTGGAAACATTGGTAATATTTTCCATCTAGCTCTTGAATCTTTAGCCCTGTGTTTTCTCCAGTCTTACAAATAAACAACTTCAAATCTGGATTGTTTTGTAATTTGGTTTGTTTTACCAAACGTCTTCAAGCAGAAATGATGGTCTAAAATGACAAAGTAATTATCCTCGACCAGCCAATACATTAAAATCTGAAAGGATAGAGTGTCCTACAGCTGCATTCCTTCTTAGCTTCACAAATACCAGCCAATATTGAAAAAAAAAAAACAGATTTTCAGCTCGCTTTTACTTACCAGCTTGTTAAGTCTTCATCCTCCAATTCATCAGAACGTCTTCACTTAAAACTAAGAAGGGTAGAGAAAGAAAGAGGAGAGAGGAAAAAGAAGAGAGAAGGAATGTTTTAATCACTCTGAAGGAAGCCAGTTATCTTCCCACACACATTGCTGAGTGTCCTAGTCACACAGCCACACACAGACACACACAGAGACTCACAAATATACCTCCAAAGGTCAAGATGAATCAGGAGAGTAGAGGAAAAAAAGGGGATCGGAGAATGAGAAGGCAGAAAATAAAGAGGTATAACAGAAAATAAGAATGAATAGAATGTAGAAAGAAAAGCAGATGAGAGAAAGAGGAGAGCACAGAGAGAGACTGGAGATAGAAAGAATGAAATGCATGGCTTGGCTGAGTCATCGGTAACCACCACTTCCTCCAACGCTCTGTAAGAGCTCTCTACTAATGACTAGCCAACTTCTGAGGCGAGCACAAACACACACATACACATACACATACACACACACACACACACACACAGAGAGAGAGAGAGAGAGAGAGACACACACAAGAATCTCCCATTTAAGCTGCAAAATTTTTCTCACTCTGATTCAAACTGCTCAAACACATATAGGACTGTGTGTGTGTGTGTGTGTGTGTGTGTGTGTGTGTGTGTGTGTGTGTGTGTGTAAGAGAAAGCCTGAGAAGCTGATCCATGAACTGACCTCACTGTGTGTGTCTTGTGAAACAGAAATAAACTTCAGAAATAAACAGCTTTTCCCAGAACTCCCAGAGGCATGGTCTCTTAACTTTCATCCATCCAGGGAAGGGTTAGTGACCACTCTGCTTCCCATCTATACTATACAGTGATTTGGGAAAGTGCCTCAGTTAAAGGACTAGGTCAACCTTTTGGGAAAATGCTCCTTTGCTTTCTTTCAGGGTCAAATCAGATCAGCACCAATCTCATGTGTCTTAAAATGAGTTTACGTACCACACATTTTCTCAGTTCAGTACACTCAGAAGATGTTATCTGGTATAACCATTAGCTTATGGTGGCTAAACTTTATATAGAGACTGCTCCATAACTGACACTACTGAATAAGTTCCCTAACTTTTCAACTCCTTTCTGCTGTTGAAAATTGTAGCACTTATGATTATGATCATAAGTGCTGTATAAAGCTCCATAAAGTCCACTTGAGCTGCAGATTTGGGTGATATTCTCAGTTGGATCATCACTACAAATGACCCCTTTCACACTGTCACTTTGTTTTCACACGGTTATTTTATTATAGCCACTTTAAGTACGAAGATGGAATGAGGACATGTTTAGCATAGCTTTGCATTATGACTGGAAGCGGGGTGGGGGGGTGTGTGTGTGGGGGGGGGGAACTGCTGTCTCTATGGAAAAAAAAATATTATTACCAGCAACTTTAAACTCTCGTTTGTTTAATCTGTTGTCACATAAACAGAAGTGTAAAAATGATAAATGATGTTTTTAGGGGGAGTTCTGCACTGGGACTATTTCTTGACAAACACCAGGGCAGCCAGGTTGTCTGATAAAGCACAGGTGTGGTTTTGGACCCCATGAAGGCCCCTGTTTGACTTCACTGTGACAACAAGACTTTAACTTTGCCCAGCTGTTAATTACCGAAACCACATACAGTACATAACTGTTCAATCAACTTAGGCATATTTTTTTGGACAGAGCAAGGTTACCTGTTGTCCCCCTGCCAAAAGTCTTTATGCTAAGTTAAGCTCACCGCGTCCTGATTCCAGTTCTGTACTAATCACACAAACATGAGGTTAACATCAATTCTCTCATCTCACTTTCAGAAAGAAACCAAAGAAGCATATTTCCCAAAATGTTTTACTGTCTCTTTAAAAGCATCTTAGCAAGCTAAGGACTTGTAATCTGATATACCTTCAAAATCACTTCTCCTGATACTAATGCAAAGAATGATTAAAAGTTAAAAAAAAAAACTTTTTTTCTGGCTGCCATGGCACAGCAGTTGTGTCATTCACAGTGTCAAAGCCACATGGGATGATGAAAGTGAAGCTCGGTCAGTAGAGCTCCGAGATCAAAACCGGAAATAAGGCTGATTGTGAAAGTGCAGGTTTTCACAACCCTATGGCACAAGTCTGGTGATCTATGATGACCTATGAATCATTACAGATGAAAATATCTTCAGTTCTTAGTCTGAACCTGACGAGGCCTGGCCCAGCTTCATTCAGGGTACGGGGGGCTGTAAATTCTTTTAATTCATTTGGGTTCAACTGGAAATGATTTCATTTTGCGTCATTTTCTTTGTCTCGCTTTTTGTAAATCCGAGCACTTGAAACATCTGCACCCTGAGCCCGACCAGCACGTTCTATGACATTTAGGAGCTTGTCATCTTGTCGAAGGTTATACATACCGACACGACAGTAATGAGACAGATAAATTGAAAACAAAATCACTGCATCATCCTGAGAATGTATCCTCCTGTTGTTTGTATTCATCTGTGATATTCAAGGCTCTTGTACAGTCAGATGTAACCTTACAACCATGCACTCCGACACAGTTTTCAATGTTTTCAGGACAAGTTCTAGCACTACACAGAGGCAGCCAAACAGAAATCATCCACGGTACCTAAAAAGTGTGAATTCTGGATTTGACCACTATTCTGTATATACACAGTATAAATCAGTCCGCCTCTGGGGTTATTGAGAGACAAATGAACTCCCGCCCTGTCCAGCTCTATCCGGAGGAAATCCGCTGTGAGCCAACTTCATAAATACACACGTCCTCCTCTGCAGTTCCCACGCTTCTCACAGCACACACACAAATCCTCAAATGCCAAGATAAGCATGTACAGATTTGGACATGATGCCTCATGTATATTCTATGTAGTGATACCGGTAGTGACAGACATGGGGAACGCACCCAGATCACTGCACCAGATGCTTACAGTAGTTCTGCTTGTATATTTCTGATGAACAGGATATGACAGTTCTGCAGTGTTACTGGTGCACTGCAGACTGTGTATGCCAGTTTCTGGTAGGCAACCATCCAGCCAGAAGGTGTTGATGTTACCCTACAGCCTCTTCACCCCATTAAAATACAGTACACTTTACATAAAGATTGAAAATAAAGGAATAATATATATCGTGTGGCACCAAGTGGCACCACGTACAACTTGCCACCAAAACTGGAACCATCATTGTAACTGATGAGCTACATGCAAGTTTTCACAACACTGGCAGGTCTTCGATTTGCAAATGACACGCACAGAAACAGAAAGAGAGCCTACAGCTAGTGGCACTGAGGATATACTCGAGCACAGTGGTGCATTGAGCTGAACACCAATATGAGCATGCTAACAAACTCATAATGACAATACGAACATGTTTACCGTGCTCATCATCTTCATTTAGCATACAAACATGCTAACATCTGCTAATTACTCAATGCAGCTGAGGCTGATGAAAATGTCATTAGTTTTGCAGGCATTTAGTCACAAACCACAATATTGGAAATAATTTAACATCGCTAAAACCATGGCACTAGCGTGGCTAAAAGTATCTAAATTACATACATGGTACATGTAAAAATCTCAACTACTTGTCGCAACCCAGAAGCCGGCTCATTTACCAAGAATGTGCCACAGTAGTGCCTATGCAGTCTGACTCACAAATTATCCCAACTTTTCTTAGCCACGGACCAAAAAATTGAAATTAAAAGGGTGGTCTTAATGAAACAGCTTTACCTATGTACTCCGTTGTCACTGAAATAATCTTGGGGTTCTGATGTATGATTTTTCTAAAAAGCAGTTGCCAGGTTATTTATAACTGTGGGATTCTCAGGTTTGAGTTTGTGTCAGGTCACACACAGAACTATTTTTAGATTTATTACAGCCCGTTTACTTCAGTGACAAGCAGATGCATAAAGAGAAAGTAAGACTTTCAGAAAATGCTGGATCAGCAAAAAGCCCATTGTGGGAGGATTGTGGGAAACTGGGTCTACGGATGAGTCAAGGAGAACCATTACACATAATATCAGTATGAATAGGACAGTAGTCTATCTTGTGTGTCTGTGTGGGAATCAGACCATCTCTCATACAGTCGTTACCATGGGTTAATTACCTATGAACACCTTTGTACTACTGTCCTCTGCAGGGGTACTGATTGCAATTCTTTCAAATAAAGTTCTCTTGTACATTTATTTGGCCACTTACACGGTCAAAATGTTTTTTTAAGGTATCGTTAAAAACGTAATTTATAGTAAAATGGCTCTTTCATTACATGTTTGGTAACAAAGATACAAAATAAATGCATTTGTTTACACAGGAACATGAATACACTTACTAGAGCTGGATGACATGTTTTAATGGACTTAATAATCTAATTTTATAGAGCCAAGTTGTATGTTGCTGATATGGCGGTGGTTCCTCAATGGCTACAGTTACAGAAAAAGAGTCAGAGAAACATATTAAGTGAATCTTTTCTTTCACATTTTTTTTCAGCCATTGCTAAAATAAAGCAGTACTTCAGAACTACCACTAAACAGGACTGGCTTCTTTTTTACTAACACAGCTGTTAAACCCATAAAAACATGTCTGGGTGTGCATGTGTCCCGTGATGGTCTAAAATAAATTAGAACACAAAAAAAGAAAACAGCTGTTCTGTACATAGAAACAAGGAGTCTTTCAAGGCACTGAGCAGGATTTTCCTCCCTAAAATGCCATATAATTACTTTTCCTACTAAGTCATTATTTATGGCTGGTTAGTTGTCGGTTGGCATCTGTTTGCAGAGTCCTTGCCTTCTGCCTGTATTGCTGTTGCTGTATTATTTCTGGATGCTCAGGACCTTTTACCAGTGGTTGGGTGAGCCTGCAGTGCCTGAAAACAGTACCTCTGATTGTATCTTGTGAGATCATGATGCTTTGAAACAGCAACTTTCATTTGTTAACGCTGTTGTGTTACACTAGCAAAACATTGCCTACTTGTGCGTCCAGCAAACACAGAGCAACTCAGCATCTCTCCTTCAAGTCATGTGATAAATCTGTGTAGTCACTGGCCTCAAGGCTCCTGTTTGGTCCACTGGCTCCATTTTAATACTTTGGTACCTTACTAAAAGTTGAGCAGTCAGCACACAGTCAGCAGCTGTCCACGGTTCTAAACAACCTGGTGAACGGATATTGATTTGTTTATATCCACTAGTCAAACAAGGATGAGCAGAAAGTGCCTACGACTTATAATGAGGCGTTGATTCTCAGTGGGATTGTCAGCATTAGGAGCTCTTTCGCATTTTGTGTCATTTTCCTCCCTTTGTTCACTTTCCAGACTCCATTCTATAAGTGTCAATGTGATAGTTTTATGATAGTTTTGTGATAGTTGGTTTATTGGAACACATTTTATACTCACTCTGCAGTTTATTTACTATGAGTAAGTAAGTAAGTAAATAAATAAATAAATAGGAGGGAGCTGAGCCTGATACCACACTCTCTGTATCTTACCTGAGTGCCAGTACACAAATCCACAACCCAGCATGCTGCAGGTCTACAGTGAGTGTACTGTACCCCAGTTGCACATACAAAACCATTGTTTTCAGTTCTGGAAAGGACATTCAAAAAAGACAAAATCCAAATCCTTTCTACGTGACAGGCTAACTGTTGCTAATTAGGGCTGATAAGCTATGACTGGTGACCACTCAGTTCAATCCATCTAATATTGAAGACGGCGTCTAATCATTTCTTCCTCGCTCAAAGATTGGAGTGCTGTTCAGCAGCACTGAACTCAGGTGCTGCCACTGACGGCTGAAAGCTGCAACTGTCTTTTCTCTTTACATCAGCATTGACTAATTTAGACTCTGACATGTGTCTGTGTTGAGCAACCACACCAGCAGTTTCTTCCATGTCCTCACTTTACAGGGCATCCTGCTGACTCAGCAGCTGAGAGGGGTCCAGCTGCTGGCCTCACTCCTGAATACTCACCAGTGGGTACAGCAGGAATTTGCTTATTTTTGTAGAATTTAGTCTAAAACTTAACTCTAGTACCATCTTTACACTTTTTTGTTAAAAAGTACTGGGCTAAACTCAACTTGTCCCTGGTCACTGGTTCTAAAAGCCACAATATGTTTATTTTATATCGTATTGCAAGTGAACAAGACATTTTATTTCAGCAGAATATTTCCATCAATCTGTGTCTCAGTCAGTCCTCCCCATCTTCTAAAAACAACCCTTCCACCTCTGTCCTCTATAAACTATGAATTTGCCATTACAGGTTTCTGCTGCTGCTGCGGCTGCTGCGTTGACGTAAAGTGGAACAATTTGTCTGGTGATGTTTTACCATGGAAACAATGTTGGGCAGGACGACTCGGAGATTTCATAACAAGTAGGAATGGACCTGCGCCCACACACCCATTTACTGTATCTCTCCGTTTCTGTTACAGTCACAGTGTGTTTATCCATTATGTGCATGTACATGAGTGGACAAAATAACAGATCAACACATCACAGATCATAACACTGATCAATACAGTACAACAGTCCTGCAGTATAGTGTACCGATTTGATGATCACTGCTTTTTGTTGTTTGTTTTTTGCTGTTTTCTTCAGCTGATACAGAGGTTTGTTTGCCATAAGTTGTGTGATTTCTGACCCAGGCCCATGATATACTTGAAACAAACTAGTTTTTATGTGTTTCTTCAGAAGGCAAAAGAGTTTCCAGGCAGGGTGAAAAGTCTGCTGTCATAGAAAATGTACATAATGTGCAGAGTTTTGAACCGTCCCTCCTCAGAGAGATGCATGAAGTTGCACTTGCTTGTAGAAATGAAAAATGACGGTGGCAGCTGAGAAAGAAGTTGAAACCCTGCATACATCTCCACCAACACACATCGACAATGGTTGTGGGTGTGAATGTTGGATTGTCGCTACAAGAACAGTCAGATGCAGACTTCAGATGCTTTTTAGTCATTCGACAAGAACATTGAATAAAGCATAAAGACTAATGACTTTCCGCCTCACTACATATGGAGCACGCAGCTTCCTGCACTGACAGTGAACGCTGGCACTGGATGTAAATTGTTGGGTCCAGTATGAGCACATTTCTGAAAATACTGGGCTGTGTCACAGTAAATAATGTCACAGTTTTTGTGACTGATGCACCTGCAGTTGAGGCGGCAGCTACTGTAAATCAGCATTACAAAGGCACCTACACAGTGAGCCATAAGAAGTTGGACGTGCCGTGTGTCTCAGCTTTAGCTAAAGTCACCATTTACATAAATGAGTTTACAAAGCAAAATAGACCCAAACACAACAATGCTATGGCTGAACAGCTGCTGCTTGACCGACTGTTGCATCAGTTGAAAACTCTGCAAAATTACGTAATGTGAGAAATGGAACTCGTGTCTAAAATCATGGAGACACAAAACACAGGAAAACCGCATTTTCAAAGAGGAACTGTAGACGCTCAGCAACACAGACATAATGATTTTTAACAGGATACTTACTTAGCAACACAAACCAGCTACCCCCTCTAAAATGACCAGGACAGTCTCAACAAAATCTTATCACTGCCTCAAGCACATATTTCATTGCTGTGTTTGCCTAACTTTATCTGCGCCTGCAAAATGGATTCCTTGCCATACTTCCCTCTTCTTTCTTCCCACATTCCCACCATCTCAACCCAAACTTAGCTTTCTCCTCCTCCTCCATCCAGTCTGGGAGAGTCCAAACTGGGTCTGGGTTGTGAGTCAGAGGGAGCAGAGGATCTGACTCACCTCCCCATGAGTCTAAACACCATTAGTTTCCAGGTGGTAAGACTGAGATGCTATTGTGTTTCTGATTAGCCTAAAAAAAGAGTGGGTTATCCTGTGTCTGTGTGAGAGTGTATGTGAATTAACCAAAGTCTGCATCTTATGAGTCTCTGTATCAGTGTGGGAGGTTTTTATGTGTATTCCCAGATCTGTGTGTGTGTGTGTGTGTGTGTGGTCCAGTGGGCTGAGTGCGTGTGACAGAAAGAGAGAAAATGTATTTGTTTCCACCGTGATTAATGCCTGAGCGAGACTACCAGGCTTAATGCTCCAGGTGGGATGTCTTTGTCTCCGCTGAGGGTCCAGCAGTGACTCAGTCTCACTGAAACTCTTACTCCAACAAACTAATCTGATATATTGGATCAGTATCACTGCCAATACTGACCACATTAAACTGGGAATCAGTGAGATATTAGCCAGACGGCAACTGCTTTTTTAAATAATCAATTAAACGCTTAAGTCATTTTTCAAGCAAAAACGCCACATTCCATGGTTCCAACTTCGCAAGTGTGAAAATTTACTACTTTTCCTTGCACTTCTTTACAGTGGGTTAGACAAAAGACAACATCTGATGACATCATTGGTTTGTTTGTTTTAGTGTTCAGTGTTTTATAAACCAAATGATTAATCAATTATTCAAGAAACTGACCTTCATATTAATCGATAGTGAAAATGCTAAAATTGCTTTATAAATAAGCAGTTTTATAAACCATCAGGATCAGTGAAGTCCCTGTTTACCAGATACGATCAGTTTGACATCCCTCAGTCCTTTCAGAAGTTATTCTGTGATAAAGTGACTGACTTGCCCATAAATTCCTATGTAAATAAGTTTTGTTCAGCATCTCATTGTTATTTACTCAAGCTAAATGTCAGACAGCATGATAATCTTCCCATCTCTGTGAAGATGAGGTAAAGTTCCATCAGAACTCAAAAACCAGACCATAAGCCTGCGCACTTTCTGTTCACGTTCGTATCAAACAGCGAGATGGGACTGGAGGAGGCGTCTGATTTCCTCTTTCTGATTGGAAACAAATGAAAGCCAGAGTTTCCAGGTCCCTCTGTGTCTGACTTTCGCATTTTGCTCTCCAAAATGAAACTTTCAATTTAATTTAATCTGTCAATCACAGCCCAGTCAAACCAAATACAGACTCTTCTGTCGTTTGTGTTTGTGAAACTGAAGCTAGATTTTGGCTTGTGACCAAATAATAAACTACTGACATTCCCATCAGCCTCTAATATACTTTGTGTTTCATGGTAATTAGCAGCCTTTCACCACTAAGATGGTGAGAATGGTAAATATTATACTGTAACATTAAAAACATCATCAGGTTAGCATGCTTACATTAGCATCTGCGTCTTGGTCTTGACTGTCTGTGAACACTGTTGGAGTGCATTTGTAATGGACGTGGACTGAACTACTCAGACGAGCAAGCTATAAACTTTTTAAAGCCAAGATAAATTTTGGGTGGAACACTCCTTTAAGGAATGTGTATTAAGAGCCTGATTAGAGGCCTGAGCAGCCACAGCTGCTCCTCTGTCCCACTGATACTGGATAGATTGGTGCAGCTCAATCAATATTCACTCTGAGGGGATACACATACACAAACACACTGAATTAGCCTAATGCACTTCCACAGCTGTCTCTGCCTTCACTGTGCTGATCTACTGTGTGAACCAAAACCTGACTGCTTCTCACTACTCCACTCCATTGTTGCCTGGAAGTATGCCAATCAATACAGCCAGCTGACACCACCACCAACCAATCAATACCTCTCACTCCCCAGGGGGCGGGGTTTCAAATGCTCCGTTTCACTCTCCGTGAATGACAGGGGATGAAAGGATGCACTGATGGTGGTGATACTACAGGGCACAAACACAATGAGCCTTAATTCTGATAGGGAAGATGTGGAAAACGCTGCCCTCTTCTGGCAACAACCAGACCTTACACTAACCCTACAGATCGGTCATTTTTGTCTGTGGTCTCGGAAACATTTCATGTACTTTACATTTAGGAAGTGGGATGTTCTGAATAAAATAGAGCCTCCAAACAACGTGCAATTACTTAGAAAGAGACTGTGACAATACCTTTTGTGGATAAATTTGTATTTTTCCCAACTCATTTCAGTGTAACTTGAATATAACTGCATTATCACACCTATATGTCAATGCACAAACAATACATGCACACATAGGCACGTGCATATACACGTAGCTTCACAGTCTGTTTTATCCATTCATCAGGTTTAACCTGAAGTCATAAGCCTAACCAGGGACTGAAGCTGTAAATTAGCTTCAGCTAGGTCCACTTCATCTGTTACACTACTTCTCCTTATGTGATAATGTCTATTTATGCGATCCCTGTTAAATGAATTTTAAAAATCAATACGTACATGCTTGCCTTTCTTGTCTCAAGGTCCAAAAGTCCTCTGGGTAAATCAAGATTTTAACCGTTTTTGGACTACACAGATAAACAAAAAGACAAGTAGGAACAAATATGAAATGAAATAAAGAGATAAAATAGAGCTGGAGAAATAAAAACTGTGGTTAATATTAAGAAAAGGCATTTCTAAAAAAAATACATACTTCGAGAGGACTGATTTAAGTGTTGAAATTGTGTTTCAATTTCAGCAGCTTTCAAACTCAAACAGCAGGTGGAGGCAGAGTGGTCCTGTAGCTATGAGGCTGAATGTGGAAACCTGGGCAGTGGAGTGCAGGGCTCCAAGTTATTATTATTCTTCAGTTTACTGTCACATTAGATAAAGAAGCAGCAGATTCTCACAACTGAGAAGCTGGAACCAGGAAATGTTTAGCATTTTTGCACAGAAAATAGCTAAAAATAATAATTGATTCTTAAATTAGTTGCAAATTATTTCTCTGTCGATCAGTTGACTAAGAGATACACCCGTTTGTGCAGTGACTTAGAGCACAGCAGTGAACCCTCAGCTTTCACTGGTAGTATGGCTGTTCTCTGTCACTGATTTATTTATTTATATATATATATATATATATATATATATATATAATATTATGTTTTTTCCTTCTATATAAACCTAGTTTAATATCAACAGCTAAATGTGTGTGCTTTTTTTTTTTTTAGATGAAAAAAGTGAGAACTTTGCTGCAGCAGCCAACTACAATGTGCAGGTGGATAGTAAACAGACAAGGATCCGTGCACTAAATCTCATGCCTATGCCTTTCCACTAGGTGGCGATATAAGCCTGCGTATAGCAGTGATGACACTGGCTCCACATTCATTCACCTTCAGCAAAATGTGGTGCACTAAATATTGTACAGAATAAAAATAGGATAGCATGGATAGGATAGGATTATGATGTTTTCTCCTTCTCTTAGGCCATTTCAGACCTTAAACCTGAGTACTGTCAGAAACTCAGGACAGATTCTTTGTTGGTTACTTACATAACATAGAAATATCATGTCAGTTCTGCTTTTTAGACGTAAATTATGAGTATTGCATGACCGAGTGGTGCAATACCTCAAGATGCCTAAAAAAGGTATGATTGTTCAGTTCACTGCGGTGTGCGGTGGCTTTGACCTTTGACCTTTTCTTTCACTCTGTGTGCTCACAGGAAGTCGCCGTACGATCAGCTCAATATAACAGAAAGCAGATATGTATATGCATGTGAGGCAAAAACCATTTTGCATGAAAAGATAAGCAATTGACACGTGAACCCCCCCCCCCTTTTTCTGAACAGAGTTTCAGACTCCGCCACCACTTCCTCTGCTGTGAAGCCACTGGGTGCAGGTCTTTACTGGAAACCAGTAGCTCTGACTAAAAACCCCACTGTAGTAGTGTACGGTGCACTTGTGGCAGCCGTTAGTTACAAATAAATTGCACAGTGTGAGACAGTTAACCCCTTAGTGGCATCTACAGAAGAACTGTTATACACCCTCCATCCTCCCAGCTGCACCCTGACACAGCATCTTATTGGAAACCAGTAGCTTTAACAATAAACCAATGTGGTCGCTAAACAAAACCTGTCCTCAAAAAGCTTTGTGTGTGATGGGTGTGTACAGTTAGCTCAAGAGCAAATCACTGCCAATTCATGGAAGAGGATTTGTTTCAAAGTTTAAGTACTGATAGCAGACATGCGAGAGTGGCCTATTAAGGCATGAAAAGAATGCTGTTACTGTTGCTAAAGTCACCGTGGTTTCTCTGACTGGACTGAACGTGAAAGGACACCAGTTCCTGATGGTTTCACTGGCTGACGGCTATGTGGCTCGTTTCAGAGTCCAAACCTCCTCAACCACAGAACAACTCCGCAACAAACAAAACTGCAGTCTTCAGTTTCCTCTGTTCAGATGGGCCTAAAGATTCAACATTTCATCAATGTCTCCAATAATGAAATCGCCCTTGCCAACTGAAATGGATGCAGGGTCTTTAAGAGACATAAAAATCATAACATAGAAGTACCTTGTGTACAATATCAAATTTAACAATAAAAGTAGCTATTTAATAAAAGGACACACTAAATATCAAAATAAACAAAAAGAAAATAATGATTTTTTTTTAAAAAGTGCACACATGCACGTGCATGCACCTGCCTTCTGCTCTCCCTGCAAATCCTGCATCAACAGTTTTGACAGCACTGACACTCTCACGTTTTTTGCACCAATAGTGAGACAGGTTTCTGCCAGAGATTACTTCTGTGATACCAGTGAGGAAATACACCATCTGGCAATGCATGACACTAGCACATGAACACAGCACAATTCTTAAGGCTAAAAAAACAACAATCAACTAATTGTTGACAAAATCCCAGATGTAGATCAAAGACAAGAATCACATGAGCTAGATTTCTTGTGGTGAGGGCTCTTTGTGCAAATCTGAAACTTTCTGAGGCATCTTAGACGAGAAAACAAACAGGAATGAAAACGCAACCATCCTCCAGCAGTGCTTGTAAGTAAACTGTATGTAATGTATGCAAGTTATCAGCTGATAAGATTTTAGAAAACATACTGTAAACACTACAGTGATAAGACAGGAATGCTGCTAATCAGCCTACCTCCACTGTACTTTCACTTTACCCTTCAAATAAAGGGATAAAAGGTTACAGCTGGCCACAGGAGCAACAGGCATGTGCTCACACTGCACCCACTCACTCATACAGTGTGCGCAAACACCCTCATAAAACTCTCACACACAAGCCTAAACACTCTCATACACAACTCAGTGAATATAGACACACATTCTTCTATACTCCCTTCCACAATTGCACAAACTCCTCACTGAACCAATGCTCTTGTCATGTGAAAATCTCATACTATACATTTTGTGGTTTTTATGTTTTCACCTCAAGGATCCTGTTTCTCACAAACCCCCAGGCACAATACTCCACTGGCTAATAACACCACATCTCTGAAGCTACAAACCAGGCTGCTGTTATAAGTTCCTGAAAAGTTGAGTTGTTGGAGAGTGTTTTTCCCCTTTGACTGACAGGGGTATTATGTCAAAATCGAGGCTTTGGCGGTGACAAAAGAGGAAGCGCTATTGTCCCTGTGCTGTGAGTGACGCACGTGTTTGAGTTAACATGCACTGTGGTGATGCATGCACTGTACACTTACTTTCTACTGTCTATACACTGCAGGGTCCAAAGATCTGACAGCTCTTAGCACTTTTAATTGACAAATTTTATGCTGGTGTTCAGTATCTTTAAATGCAGCTGCTTCAAGTCAAATGTCATGTGCACATGAGTAGTCATGTGCACATACATAAAACCTCAGTGGGACAGGTGCTGTACAGGATAAGTGAGGAGCAGCGGACCTCTGGAGTCACAACTGCCTTTAATTATTTGTTCTGTCTGACTATAGATCTTCGAAACAGAGCCAGGACTGGCTTGGCTTAGCGTTAAGACTGGAATTGCTGCTGGAATTGACACATAGCGGCTTTCAAGGGAAAGTTTCGGTGTTAATAAGTGTCACGATAAACCACCCTGTATCTGTGACCTTATCCACTGTGGGTCCGAAAAGGTTTCATAAGACCAAGGGTGGTCAAAGAGGAGGAACACACAGAGGAACCACGTACTCATTCAACTGAAGTGAAAGAACAAAACCAGAGGTGCAGCTGCAGGTTTTTTGAATGACGTTGATATTTCAAAATAATTCAGGTTAAGGGCCTCCCATAGACAACAAGTGTAATGTTTCAGCCAGTGAGGTACCTGATCAAATGCACCACGTCATATCGGTGCTTTGCTGGTGCAGTTCAAACATTTCTGTGTAGTGGCAGCTCTAATTCATTCCTAACCTGACTAGTGAGATTCAGACTGAATCGGAGCCAATAATGGCAACAAATGCGGCGGTGAGATGACTCGAGTTTATTTCAGTACTGTATATGTGTATGTGTGTGATGTAAAAGCTGCCTACTCATTTGTTTTTGTCACTGCACAAAAAGACACAAGGTTTACTTTCATTTGAATGAGCTATCTGTGGTTTGCATCTCTCTCTGCAACATAAAGAGCCAAAATAGCCTTGAAAGACATCTGCTGACTTGCATGCTCAGGAAAGTGAAGCAACAGAAGTACTGTAGTATAGTCTGAGGCAGCAACACTTGAAGCCTTAAAACATCTCATGTGGCTTGTAGCTGCAAGCTCAGTTGTCTAGCAGACAGTAACTTGACCTAATCAAGATGTTTCCCAAATTCTGTTTTCATGTATGCCCAGCTCCAGATACAGAACCTCTGGTTTGTTTCCACTTCCATTTTCTGTAGTGGTAGTGGTTTGAATAGAAAAAAAAACTATCTCTGCCCCTTTTTTTTTTGTGCACACTTTCCAGTCTCATTTCCAAATCTAGACTAGATTCTTTGGTTTCTTCAACCTCTGAGTTTGAATTCCCCCACACCTCACTGTGCATGATAGGAAATAGGTTATATAACTTGGGTTATACAAGTTAAATTGTTCCTGTGTTTTACTCTCTCACATGAAGTGATGATAAATCAAACTGAATCTCACTCGAACCTAAATCTCACAGTTCATCCGTGATGCAGCAGAGTTTGAAATGAACCTCTCACCTCTCAACTTTCTCTGCTTCTGCCTGCGTCTCCATAGCAACATCTCTCGTGTACATTTCCTCTAATTTGTCTGTACGGAGGCAGAGCACACAGAGCAACCAACAATCAGCCAGTTCCTGCTTTGACTTCATTTCCATGCTCACTGAGACAACTCACAACACAAACTGTGATACTAGAGAGGGCATTCTTTACTGTGATCATGGTTAAACAAATATGTGACTTCACCATGGTAAATGGCTTTATACCGCAGACACAGCCAAAAGAATACTGAGTGAAACGGTAATTTCAATTTAGCAAAGATAAAAAATAATAAGGTGGAAGAGGTTTCAAGTGGAGAATAATCTGGCCAGTTGGTTCCGCACTCCCAGTATTTGTTTTAAGCTCCATTAACAAATCCTGGACCATAAAAGTCTTGTCCCATTAACAGTTCAAAACCCCCAAATACTATTGCACAGCCACACAGGTGTTTTTTCATGTTCTGGCTGATTAGCAAACTGCTCAGGTTGGGTGGAGCTATTCTGGGAATTATGCGAGGTCACTGAATTTATTGTACCAGCAGTGTACGTTTATCCGAACTTTAATAGGCCTTTTTCCACTGAAGACATTTTGAGATGTCACAGTAAGAAAAGCACTTGTAAATAATAAAATGAATGATGGCTGAATTCCATCTCGTGGCTTCAGATTTAGTGTTCTGGTACTGTTGACTCACTATCACACTGTTGTGTGTTCCTGGGACACTTATATAGAACAATAGAACAGAACCACCACTGATGTTATTCGTAACGCCTGTGCGTTCCCTGCCATGGCAAAATGTCTGCAGTCTGTAAACTCCCACACACACCTGATTAGGTAAAATAAGAGAAAACATTTTTCACTTTTATGGATTTTTAAAACTTACTATAGGTTACGCACTGTTTTGGACCAACACTGCCCTCTAGTGGCATTTCACAAGCTCCACAAAAGAGAATGACTACTTTAAACATAGGATTATAATTTTCAGCATAATTATAAAATACACGTTTTTTTATGTGAAGTACAGCCCAACATACCCATTGCCATCTTTGACAGGATGTTGAGATGAGTCACAAGTTACTTAAAGCCCTTTAACTTTAATTGCGCTTCATGCTACAGCTGGAATATCTACAGAGGGCTCACAGCTGGCTGGGCACAGTGCACAGAGTCTTTCAAATTTACAAGTATTTTACATGTAGTCTGGCATCTTGTTCTGGCACCAAAATGATATCGGTTACCATCAGGCAAAACATCCATTGGTGCATTTTGCTTCTTCCTGCTAGGCATCATCTTTAGTTGCTGGGGATGCAAAGTGGTGCAAGTCACAGGAGGAAGCGTGTGCTGCTGAGGTCACTAGGAAGCAGAATGAGGAAATGACTAAGCTGCTGTCTTTATAAAAGACACACACGGCCAGAAGGAATACAATGCATGATCTCAAAGAACAATTCTCTTTAAACAAAGGTTGTATAAATAAAAAATGCAAACACACACCCTACAATTGTCTCTCTTTGCCACACACCCTCCACGCACTCAGTCTCTCTTCCTCCCTCTCCCTCAAACACACTCACTCAATATTCAGCTCACATCCGGGTTGACAGCTCTCTGCTTGTCAGTCTCCAGCCACATGAATTGAGGAAACAAGGACAGGGAAACCCCATGTCACTCATTATGAAACTCACACACACATGCACACACTACACCACTCAGTTCATCTAACTCTTTACTTTTAATGAGCCCAAATTGTGGAGAAATGGGGTGGTCACATGATGAAGGAAAAAGGAAAACAGCAGTTAATAGAAAATTGAGAGATAATATCTTAATGTACTTCTTTAAATCTTTATGTTCCTCAGTGGAGAAAACGTAACTGAGACGTTTCTCAGGAAATGAAATTAAGAGAAAAGTGATGCATTTACAGCATGTCCTGTCACTTTAAGAAAAGAAGAAAAAAAAACACTAAATGAAGGAAATATTCCCTCCAATGTGGTGATGAGTTCTACTGCTGGAAATATTAAAACACTGTCACAGCAAAGGGGAACAGAACCAGAAGGATGAAATCTTCGCCAGGAAATTAATTACGCCATGAGAAATCAATTATGGACAGTGGATAAACAAGAGAACACAAAGGACACAAGACTAAATCAAACTAGTTTGACAGACACACACACAAAAAACATACTCAAGGTCCACTTACTAGGCCTCCTGTGAGCTTTCAGCCATACTTCAAGGTTCTCGTCAGTATCAGCAGATAACTGCAAACCCTACAGCGGTATGTCACAGTCTTCATTCGCTGATAAAGTTGTCATTGTCTGCTATTGAACACAGTGAGATTTAGTTGAAAGCTCCAGAAAAAAAACTAAAAAGTGCTACTTGGCTACATTTTTGTTATTTTGTTGAAACTACAATTTCCAAGGTCAAGGATGAACAGAAATTTGGAAATGAAAACATCTGCAATTCCAGGTCAACTAGACAAATTCAGAGGAAGTAGTGTGATGAGATCAAAAAGCTCCAGAACAACTAGACTACTAAATGGACCTTGAGGCAAGATTGTTTTGTTTTGAATCGGAAGAGCTGAAGTCACATTATTAGTATGTGTAACTGTTACTTTCAGTAAGTAGTTTTTTCAAATTAAAACCCTCAGTTCTCTTAGTTATTTGGATGATGCAGAACAAAGCAGATTATATTTTTCCTAAACAACCAGAAATTGTTATTTGCCGGTCTGTTTTGTCATAATCTCTGAACAAGAACACACGCTTGTGATTTTGAGATCTCGTTTCCGACAGGTCCTGAACGCAGCATCTCCAAGTGACTTCCCTGGCTGCAGAACTTTGCGTTCATAAAGTTGACGCCCTCTGAGTTCTGCTGAGGCTTTTTCCTGGAGGTGACGCTCAACAGCCAAACTTCACACGCTGATAAGGATCAGACTATAAAAAGATCGGTGGGGTTCACACAAGTCACAAGAATATTTTTCATTCTGATGATAATAAAAACCGGCTGCTGCTCCTCCTCTGTTGTGCGTTCACGGTCTCAACACACGGGGGGAGAAATGCCGACAGTGTGCCAACAAGCCAGAGAAACGGTTTCAGGTCAAGTCATTCAGTAACTTTTTTAAAAAATACAAAAGGAAGAGGAAGGCTGGGTTACTATCTCTGACTATAGCTGACACCACATACTTCCTTTTATCTATGACAAACCGCCCATTACGCATGAGAGAGCTGTGCACGGCCCTCAAACCTCTGAACTTTTTTTTAAAACAGTCGACAGTTCTGATGTGTCTAGTTCTGTACAAAAAAAAACTAAAAAAAAAAATAAAAACTTTTGAAATCTGTCCACACCGTTACACAAATTCAGCCCACAGAGTTTTATCATTCTCAAAACTGCTTCCTCATTTGGCCTTTGAAGGGAGCACAGCTGTGAGATGGAGAGCGTTTCAGAGTTTTCTACGTTTAATTCATGAAAGAAAATGGACTGACAGACTTACCCCACATCACTGGCAGTCAGGCGCACACTTTGCACGTCTTCACTTTTTTTTTTTTTTTAAACTCGTTTAAAAAACGTTTGCGAGGCGCGCATCTGCACCAACTTCACCTGACACTCTTTCACTTTCAAACTTTTGCACTGCGGAATAAAAGTCATCCTGAACACCCTGAAAGCCATGCGCGCGCTTCCTCTCGCTCTCTGTGTCTCTCCTCACTAACTTTTTAAACTGCAGCAGCAGAGTTGTCTTCTGCAGCTCCACCATTCATACTGAGGTGGCTGCGAGACTTGCAGTGTAATACATTTTCGTACTTTTGGTCACACCCACCAGTCCTTCCCACTCTGCTGCGCCAAGTGAAACCTCCTAATGAATGGACTTCTCTGTTTGTCATCAGTACTAAACTAGATCACTCACACAGAGACACATAGAGAAATATTGTGATGTACATAGATGCATTCACTCATTTAACAACAAAGGCTGAAAGTTGCAAAGACACCACTGAACAACTTAACTCACCATGGACCAACCTAACATTAACTGAAACTCTGAACCAGGAGAAAATAAAATAAAGAAATAAATGAAGTGTCTGAAAATCAACTTTCTATCAAAAATACTTCCAAATTATTTTTAAGTATCCAATAATGTATTTTGCTTATTTGACATTACAAGAGTGGGGACCATAAATCACAATGAAAATGTCAAGGATCAGAGGCCAAACATATTTGCACTGACGTTTTTGAGTTTCCATTGTGCTACATGTCCACAATGAGGATGAGGTGGAGGCCTGTTCTGATACTGTCCAACAAGCCTCAGGGGTCAGTTTATTCATTCCAACTTAAACTTAAAAGACTGAAATTAAACGACACTAAAAATCTACAGCCACGCCAGCGGCTCTGTGAGGTTATACTTAGGCATAGCGCTGAATTCTGAGCCAAATGCTAACGTCAGCATGCTAAAATTCTCACAGTGACAATGTCAACATGCTGATGTTAAGCAAGTGTCCCATTTATATGTTCACCCTCTTAGTGTTGCACTTCAGCATCCTAATGTTTGTCGAGATACTGAGATATTTCACTGGAGAAGATATTGACCTGTTTGTGGCGCTGTCTCATCCTCTGGAGACCATGAATGTCTCGAACTACATAACAGGTGTTTTCACTACAACTGGCCTTCAAGTTCTTGTTTCCACCCACCTGGGAGTCCAAGCAGTGTAAATCGAACCTATTTATTCATCCAAAAATCACGGACATTACAGTGCACTCATCCTAATCACCAAATGATTACATAAAATACTAGGGGTGGTGAAAAAAATCGATTATTGAATAATCGCGATTATATTATGGACGATTATGAGTCGATTATTAAATTTTAGATCGATTTATTCATTTGGTTGTTTTTTTTTTGTTTGTTTTTTTTTTTTTTTTTTTTTTGCAAAATACAGCAGTGACTCCTGCAGTTACCGGCTACCATACAGGATTTAACCGCAAGGCGGAGCTGTTGACTAACAGTCATCACAAAACACCCTGTAACAGAACCAGCGAGCGAGCTAACTATGCTAGCGAGGCGAGAGGCGCGTGAAATGGACGAAGAAAAACCATTAACCGGCAACCAACCAATCCATCCAGCTCCGGGTTTTCTCCGGGTACTCCGGCTTCCTCCCGCAATCCCAAAAACATGCACATTAGGTGAACTGGCTACTTGACATTGTTCCTATGTGACTGTGTGCGTGTCAGCCCTGCGATTGACTGGCGACCACTCCAAGGTGTACCCCGCCTCTCGCCGTAGTCCGCTGGGATAGGCTCCAGCTCCCCGCGACCCTGACGGATCAAGCGGTATAGAAAACGGATGGATGAGGGCTCACATATCGACCTCAGTAATCCGAATCGAATCGGGAACTTGGACCGATTAACCACTCCTAGAAAATACTGTAAGATATAAATAAAAAGCAATAAAAGAACCATTAAACTACAAGTTGCTTTTAATATCCTTCCTTCTCTCTCCATTGATTA
>JBBMJY010000003.1:5393400-5420197 GCA_037833715.1 Toxotes lorentzi
ATATATATATATATATATGTGTGTGTGTGTGTGTGTGTGTGTGTATATATATATACATAAAATGCAGTATATTATGCAGATATATTAAAAGCGCTCATGCATAAAAAGGCAGGGAAATTCTGCCCATTTTCATGAACACACACATACAGAGGAAGCTGAAGCAGAAGTTGTGGCAAAAGCTAGGGTGACTTCCCTGCAGCTTGTTTCGTTTAGCTCTTGATGCCTTGCTCAAAAGAAGACACGGGCTATTAGTGGAGGGGAAAGGGTGTCCTTTTCAGTGTTCTGTATATTTGGAAGTGGTGGCCTTCTCGCTCGTGTCTCAGTGGGATGCATATTAGAACTTCCTTATGTGGACACTCAGTTCTGTATTTTAACCAAATGAAGTGAGATGAACCCTGCCCAGATTCTGCACAAATGCTAAGTCAGAAATTTCCTGTAAAGATTTACATAATTTCTCTCTACAAATTATGTGGAAACCCTACATCTGATGTAAGCACTGCTTGCACTGTTGACCTGGAGAAGAGAAGTGGACGTTAGAGGAGAGGGAAGTACAGATGTGGCGTCATGTCAGGGGGACCCCTCCCATGAGAGGTTCAATAAGTTTGTTGAAAAGAAAAAAAAAGATCCAAATGTTGAATTTTTTTTAATGATCATTCTGAGGAACACACAGCAGGATTTCTGTATGTTTTTAACTGCTCAGCTGGTCCTAAGAGGCCCAGAGTGTGCTAAGAAAAATCCCCCACACCATTACACCACCACCACCACCAGCCTGAACTGTTGGTACGAGGCAAGATGGATTCATGCTTTCACGCCAAATTCTGATCCTGCCATCCAAATGTTGCAGCAGAAATTGAGACTCATCAGATCAGGCGACATTTTTCCAATCTTCTATTGTCCTATTTTGGTGAGCCCATGTGAACTGTAGCCTCAGTTTCCTGTTCTTAGCTGACAGGTCTTCTGGTGGTCTTCTCCTGCTGTAGCCCATCAGCTTCAAGTTTCCACAGTGGTTATTTGAGTTACTGGTGCCTTCCAGCTCGAAGTGATCTGGCCATTCTCCTCTGACCTCTAGCATCAACAAGGCATTTTCGCTGCTCATTTGATATTTCCTACTACAAGATAACCTGTGTGGTCATGAGTCATTACTGGATTTTTACAACTGGTTTCATTCCTTTCATAAAGGAAAGTCTAGACCTAAATAGGAGGGGTGGAGGGGGGGCATTTACCTGTCTTTGCCCAGGGGCCCATTTTCTCATAATCTGTCAGTTTTGATCACTTGGTTGTCAACTGTCAGGCTGTGGTTATATTTAGGAAGTTCCTGTCAGATCAGAGTCCCTTGAAGTGTCCTTTGTTAAATTGTTAAAGCATGGGTGTGCACAATTCACGTCAATACTTTGTGCGCCCGTGTGTACACTGAAGATGTGAGAAAAGCCACGGTGTTTGAAGGGCGTGCTCACTCTGACACACTTAGATTGGCTTATTGTGGAAACAAACACAACCGGATTTTTTTCCTGGAGGCAGCACTCTTTTTCCCACAGGCTCAATACAGGCAGACAGTCATTACAAACACTGGACTCAGTCAAGGCTGTTTGTTTCACAACACATGCCTCAGAGTCGTCTGGGACAAAACAAAACTCCCACATTATTACACAATCTTACATTCTTTTGGGCATTTAAATCTGATACAGAGTGGCTTACAACAAATCCAGCAACAGACACGTTCTGCATCACCAGTATTATAGATTCAGTATTATCTAGTGGAAGGAGGCCTGATGCGAGTAAAAAGTGACGGACCACCCCTGAAGCTGATGAAGGGACAAAGTACCAAACCTTGACAGCTTGTAAGATTAGATAGCTTTTCACTTCCTGGCAAGAGCGGAGGTTCCACTTGGTGTGCTAAGTATTTTCTTCATGTTTGTTTTTTGAGCATCACTGTGATCCACAGCAACACTTCCACTTAACACCTAACAAATGTTTGCTGTTGCAACAGGGAAGGCAAACATATAATGTTTTTGATGGAATGTATGAAGTTACTTGCTTACGAAGCTGGGAGACAGGAAGCCAGCGAAGAAAAGTGCCTGACGCTACAAAACCGTTGGACACGGCAGCAACATGTTGTCATGTCATGACAGCATTTACCTCAAGGCACAGCTGAAGCTGACAGGAAATTGGTGACTGTGAAAAACTACTGAATCAGTCATTTTAACAAATGCCCCCAAACTTTGGTTAAGGTTAGGAAAAGACTGGTTTAACTTTATTACTTTATTGATCCCTCAAGCTCTGCATTTTACCCACACCAAGTGAACACACACATAAGCATGCACATGCACTAGAGCCGCTGGGGCAGGGGGCTGCCCGGTAAGGCACCCAGGGAGCTGGGGTGGATCGGTGCCTTGCTCAGGGGCACCACAGCCATGGTCACAGAGGTGTGGGGGGGGTCTCCCTCACCACCACCCATATCCGTTGTGCTTGGTTTGGGGGAATGTGAATAAGTCAATGAGAACTTTTTGTGTGTGTATATATATATATATGCACAAATGCATATATATGCATATATCCAGTGCTAGTTGGAATCAGGATGTAGCTGACTTGACGACACATTTGATAAAGTCCGATCTCGTCCCCCTTTGTGAGAAAGTCAGCCTCTTTGTTCCTGGATGCCGCAGCCACGTCTTAAGCGACTCACCTCGGTATTGAACGTGTTATCAGCAGGTTTTTATAATATAGAAAGAAACCACAAAGAAATGAAGACCAGATAAAGTCAGTTTCAGTTTAGTTTCATTTTCACTCTCATACTTTGTCCCTCTTTACATTTATTATTCATTTCCATCCCTAGTTTCAACCAGGTATCAAAACAAGCAAATGCTTTTTGTGTTTGTGAGGGGAAGTTGATAGATGAGCCTGAACGCGCAGGAACGAGCATGTGTCCACACACAATCTGCATCTTGTTAAGAGCTGCAGTTACTAAAGTAGAAATCAGACCATGGCTTCAGACTAAGCACAAGGCAATGTGTATCTGCAATTCTTTTTTTTTTTTTTTGTAATTCCCAGTGTTTAACCACTTACTCAGAGCACACTGTGGCCCTGCGGCATCACAGCAGCAGGGATGCAAGTACAAGATCAGAAAAGAAGAGCAGTCCTTTGAAAGGCCCGTCAATTGAGACTCCAGGACTATTAAAATCACAAGACTTTGATCGTCCCAAAGACACCCATGGGCTGTCTCAGTTCCTGTTGACCCTGGACTCTCAGTTGACTGGCTAATTTCATGTGACATTTCCCTGGAATGTTTGTTGAGACACGTTGACTGAAATGGCATGCGTTTCCCAGAAACCACACACACAAACACACATACATTATAAGCCAGATAAACACACAGCCAGACACTGAAGGCCTGGTTATCTTACAAATTACACTGCAAGATACTGGATACCAAACATTAAACATGACACTGCATGGGTGGCATGTTGGTGAGAGGGGAGGTGAAAAAAGGTGGCAGGGGCCCCAGAAATAAGATTTAATCTGACCTCAAGTTTAATTAAGACAGCGTGCAATTGAACCTTGCCCCTTTCATTTTCTCAGAAATTAATGGTTAATTTATATTTGGAGATTTCTATCTTATGGTTATTATTCATTGTTGTTTACCTGTCTTACATTTTTGAGCATTAAAGCGGCATTTAATTATCACTTGAAGGCAGTGGAAGAAGCTAAAAAAAAAGACTGAAGAAAAAAAACACAACATTGACAATTATTACCTTAAAAAGTTGTTATGGTGAACTTGCTAGCAAACCTGTTTACACATCCATGGCATGAAGCAACACTGTTATTCATTTGGAGTCCAATACTCACTCTCCTGAGGGAAATATCTGGCACTCAGGCTTTAGTGCCTAAACAGCTGCACGCTGTGCAGAAAGAAGGTTGAAGAGAGTGGAGTTTGTGGAGGAGAAAATCAAAACAGTGAGCTAAAAGATGCTAAAACACTGCGTAGAGCTCTCTGTGGGTTCAATCCTGCAAATCACCCTTTTCACATTACACATAATCATTTAATCCACTGTCAATAAAAAAAAACATTGATGAGTAGAGCTTTAAATGTCACTGAAATTGCAGCGCTTTGAATTATTTCTCAGTAATACTGCATATCCATGACTAAATAAAGAACAATCCATGTTAAGGTTTAGAAGAGAGCATCCTTAGGTAGTATTAAAGAGTATAACATGGCATCATACATAAACAACCCCTCGGCTGACATCAGATTTGGATTCAAACGTTGCTAAATTCTGATTGTTGCACAGAAGCATGTGGCATCACCTTTTTCCACCTGAACTCCATCCACTTCAAACCAGCAAGAAAAGCACAGAGAAAAACACAAATGTGAAACATCCAAAACTGTTAAAATATTGGCAGGAGATAGTCTTGTCTCTCTGGAAGAGGTGGATTGAGAGGCCAGATCTCAGGTGCTTTCAATTCTTCTCTCACTATTTTTATTTTTGTGTGTACAGTGTGGGTGTACAATGTCCCCAACAACTGTTGGCTCATACAACTGAGATTAAATAGAGCAATTACAGAATGGAGACTCTTACAATGGTGAGAAGTGTTTAGGTGCAGACAAGAACCATGTCAAGTATCCACCCACTCTGAGTGACGATAAAAGGAAGCGTGTTTGAAAGACATAACAGAAATAACCACAAATATCTTCTTGTGGCAAAACGGAACTCCCAAGTCCACACAGTCGGTTTTTTTTTTCATCCATCAAAAGCATGTGAGTCATGTCTGGTCGCTTGTTTGGGGCCTTTTCAAGGTTATAATGCCAAGAAAACTGTCTAGAGAAGGTTTGTTTAATACTTCGTTCAGCAGGATGCACAATGGTGTTTAAATGTGGGTGGACCAGGCAATTCAGAGCTTAACAGATGCTTCAAATCCTGAATTAGCCTCGGTATGAGGAAGAGCAGAAATAAAACAGATAGAGCGGACACTTTATCATATCCTCTTTTGGTGCTAATCACTGACTGACTGAACATTGCCAAAAAGTTTTTCCTCATGCAGACATGAAATCTATTGCCATTTGCAGGCAGTAAATGACCCTGAGGCGGCTGAAATGTTTACTCCAGCAATCGGTTGGGTGAATGAGCCCTTAGATAAAACTTATTTAAACTCTCTGCACATAAAAAATTTTAAATACAAACACATTTTACCATGTAAAGAGCTGAGATCTGTGGGGAGCTGCTCTGTGCGTTGCAGCTCTGTGAAGAGGGTGTGGGCCACTTGTTTGTTCGGATGTTTTCCATTTTCTCTGGAATGTTCTCAGAGCTGTTGGTTAAAAATGATCTGAGACTGGGAGCTGAACACACATTGCACATCCTCCCACACACTAACTTCATGACATTAGGGTCTCTATCCTCAGTTGGACATCAAAATCCAGGACATTTCAGTGGCTTTAGAGGCTGAGGCAGGGATTTTCAAAGTCTGACACTGGGATACACACACTGGGACATTCTGCGCCTCGGTAATGTCAAAAAAAAAAAAAAGGGTGATATTAGTGGCTTTTGTAACTCTATTAGTATTCTTTGTCTTACCTGCTAATTATGTTCAGAGTTTTTGAGCTACAGTTCCCATTATTTTTTGGAGGGGTGTAAGCAGGAAGTACAATGTTGCTATGGAGTCAGTTAGTTGGCTGTGGGCTACTACTAGTCCCAGTTTGTGCCCCTCGCTTTTTAGCATACATTCAGGGCACAGAGGTAACCACTGGTTTCTCTAAAAGATAATTAACCGACGATGTTGGAAAAATCCAGAGTTTAAAAACTTATCGGTGTTCTGAGAATATTTTCAGAGCCCTCAAATACTCTCCTAACCATCTGGATTATAAATATTTCATCTGCTGAATTATAAAACAGATTTTTAATGTGTTTCTCAAGTTGCGACTCTGTGTCCTATCGAGGCGGCAGACAGGCAGCCATCTTTGCTTTGATTCAGAAGGATTCTTGTGTGGCAGTCAGTCTTTGGGAATTCTAGAAATACCTTTAGGATATTGGCAAGTGTACATTTTGACAAACTGGCATCATTAGAAGTATGCCGAATTATCTATTGGCAATCCCCGTTTGCAGTATATAGCTGCAGATGGACAACAAAGATCAAATAAAAGTTCTTCAAAAAAAAAATTCTTTTTTTAAATTAAGAGAAAAGTCTCTCTCTCCATGCACGTTTCACAGTCTGAAAAGCTTTGGGCCACAGTCTAGAAATCTTATAGGACAGATAGGCATCAACCCAAGAAATGGTCGATTAGATGCAAAACTGTGCGGATGTTTGTAAGAAAACACCCCGACACTGCAGACAATATCTGATTTCACTTGCAACTGTGGTCATTTACGTGATTACTCGATGTGTGCTGGTGTTTACTGCCACTGACTGTGTTCTTCTTGTTCTTTAACATTTTAGTTTGACCACTCAGAGCACTATTTGTTAACGTTCTCTTCACACACAGGAGATACTCTGCTGCTGGTTTCACATTTATTTCTAGTATCTTTATCATTAACATGTGGACATTAGGAGAAAATGGGCCCCTGGGTACAGACAAATAGAAGGGTCCCCAGTCTGAAAGAGACACAACTTTTCCATCATTTGTAGATGTGTAGATGTCTTTTAACTGAGCTCTATCACACTACTATCACACACTGAATTTTATTATTGTTTTACAGAGTCTGTTCTTTGTTATATCACTTTATAAAATGCCTAAATAACATTAAACAGCTGGATCAGAAGCCATAGGAGACGATCAGTGCAGCAGACCTGTTGTACAGAATCACAAAGGCATCATTTGGTTTATTTAATTCATCAACTGTAAAAGACAAAAACAGTCAACTTTTTCCCACAAAGTGCAAAGACTGAGTAAATTCAGTCTTATCTGTGGAGGGCAAGAACACCACTGGTAGATTAGGGGATTCCTTTCATGTGGGGAACCACCCGAAGCAAACCCACAGCCCGTTTTGATGTTTGACTCACTTCAAAAGACCTTCATCTTGACCACAGGGATGCAATGGTGGCACTACAACAATAAGATCTGTGTTAGACACGCAGAGACACGACGGACAATGTTGTATGGAGGCTGATTCAGTTTCAGCCAATGGGACAATAGAGCAAAACAAAAAATAAGAGTGCTGTTCTCTTGGTAGTTTTGTGAGCAGCAAAGCTTCAGTTGCTCTTTGTCAAACATAAAATAACACCCAGGAGAAAGCACAAGTGTTTTCCGAAAGATTTTCCACCTCACGAGGAGAAGTTAAGACAGGGAAGTCACAGTATTCATGAGGTTTGCAGGTACTTTTCAATTTTATTGTCTTTCCTTGGTTTTCCCATCCTCACAGCACAGAGGCCTGAACCCAGGCACGGGCACAGGTATGACTATTCATTTTATACTGACCAGTTGTATCTGTCCTTGTTTGGTGAGGAAGAAAAGTCGCCTGCCGCTGGACTTTTAAGCAGGTTGTACCCATGAAAAAATACCTCATTCTGGATTTGTTGTACCACAGAAATGGCACGTGCACTGCATTACTGGAGCCCAAACTTTCTTTATGTTGTGTAAAAAAAACACTAAATAGAAATATTATATTACAAAACTCTAAGATGAATTACTCCATTTTCTAGTTGCAGAGAAGGAAATAAAGTCTGTATTTTCTCCTCCTGTTCTCCTCAGGCAGGGCAGCCACACCACAGGGATGCAGTGAAACGCAAGATGTCTCATGGTCACATTTTGTCAGACACACCTGTGCTCACAATGCAAACATAAGGCTATGAACGGCGTCTCTGAGAGGTTACCAGCCAGCTGTGCAGTTCTGAGCATCAGGATCAAAATGCTTGCAAAGGGAAGCCCGGCAGTGTCTGTGGTCCTGATGCAGAGCCCAGCAGGACGGGTGCCAGCCTTAGCAGGTCTCTGAGAGGGATGCCCAGCTGGCTGCTACGTGACAGTAAATCCCCGAGTGATCTGCAGCCTGAAGAGAGAGAGGACAACGCTTCAGACAAGTTCTACATCACTGATATAACAGTCAATTTCTTCATTGGTTTGCAGTTATTCCAGCATTTTGCTAAAGGAAAATACCTTATATAATTTTAAGTCCAGCAGTGGAAGAAGCGCTTATATATCCTTCAGTTAAGTAAAAGTACACACACAACAATGTAAAAAAACTCAATTATAAGTAAAAGTCCTGTGTCCAAAATCGTACTAAAGTAATAGTACAAAGGTATTATTCTCAAGATGATTAATAAGAACTGGAAAGAAGAACTAACAAAGTTCATCCTTGTTCTCGCCCTTTCTTTTTCTGTGAAACAAGAAAATTTGACCTTTTTGGGCCTTGAAGAATTATTTGCAAGAAACCGTCTGTGAAGTTTACAGGGGAAATATCTTCCTTCTTTTTTTTTTTAGAACTGTTGACAACTCACAGACACCTGAAACCTGTGACAAGGAACCTCTGCTAGACAGTGCTTTTTTTGTAGGGGGGAACAAGCCAAAAAAGGCTGAGAACGTCTGGTTTAGTCTTTAGCGATGCATTCCATTTTATCTGCACTGTAAACAGTACAATATTTCCCTTTGAAATGTAGTGAAGAAAGTAGGAAATGGATATACTCAAGTGTAGTACCTCAGAACTGCACTTATGTACAATACTTGAGTAAATGCTGACAGTACAGTTACTTTCCACCACTGAGTTAAAACTGCACAAGGGAGTTAAACTCCTGCCGCTGACAACAGTGTACTGTGTTTACACAACAGTGTTTACATCCAAGCAGAAGTGCACACAGGTGAAGATGTCCAGTTCAGTGTGAACATGTGTTTGTCTTACCCTCCAGCTGTGTGTGTGTGTTCCTGAGACACGGGATAGAGCGGTACACCAGGAAGCAGGCCAACATAACAGACTGGGTTTCCTTAGGGAGGGCCTCGCCCCTCATGTAGGACCTCAACACTGAGCTGTTTTCTAGAGGAGAAAATACACACACACACACACACACACACACACACACACACACAGGGCACAGAGGTATTTTTATTTACAGTAGGGTGCTTTGTGCAGCAGGTTACCTACGGCTATCATTGAAATAAATGTATTGCTTTTCCTAGGTGACAAATTCAACCTGAATTTTCTGTATCCAAGATAAATTTAAAACAAAATTCAAGAAACAAAGCTTGTTTTGGTTTTAACAGACGATAAATAATGGTATTAATATTTTCTAATCGTTTCAGGGCCTATATCTGTTTCTGGCACATGGACTTGAAGCTCTATGGTGTGAAAGTCTTCTTCTTTCCATTTTCATAATATTTCTGTGAATGCAGATTGCTCACAAATGGAGCAGAACAGGAAGCCTTATATGGCAATTTAAGGACTGTTGATTATGCTAATGAGAATTCTCATGAACAGGTGACATTCATCAGAGAAATTTTGAACAGGTTTGTCCAGTTAAGAGCGTCAGTGAAGAGCAGGCCTAAGAACCAGCTGATGCAATGAATGTGCTGAACATTGTCACACACACGCTGCTGCATTTCTCTCATGTGGACCATTTGTAATATTCTGTGATTTACAAAAACGTTTCTAGAAACCATAATTCACTTATTGGGGCTTCGGTCTTCATCATGTACAAATTCACCACAGCTCTGACTTCTGACAAACGGCTCGGAAGAGCGGAGGAGTAGAAACAAGAATCTTGAAAAAAAAAATTACAAGGATATATCCAGACACATATTTCATTCATGGGTGAGTTCCAGAGAACAGTAACATTCCTGATGTTTGAGGTCAAGTTAGTTTTTCCCTGAACCGTCCACCAGAACAATGAGACTTTCATGAAACATGAAAGTAAAAGCACGTTTGAACTGTTTACATGATCACAGTCTCGTCCAACTTCTTCACCTGTTTCCCACGCCTCTCAGTGTGCGTTTATTACTGTAAGTGTGTGTGTGTGTGTGTGTGTGCACGTACAAGTGATGGAATGTGTGTTTGTTTTAGTGTACACACAGCCTGTTTAACTTCTAAACTATGACATTAGTGTGCTACACCCAGTACAGGAAAACAAGCTGAAACACATCCAACCAGTGAAATACTCAGGCAGTAACACTGATGCTCAACTGCCCAGAATTTACTTTTTGTCTCTTGTAGCTGAGGCACAAATGAATTATGTAAAGAAATCCTCAATGTGGGTGTGTGCATATTTAAATATGGTTGGTATCTGTCCATCAAGTCCATGATTCATCATTAAATGAGCTATACTGGAGGACACTGGTTTCTGCTTTGAGTGGAACCAGTATAACAGCAGACGTTACCAGTTCATGGTCAGATTTTGTTCTGTTTCCTAAAAAAACACTCAACACTTTGTTTAAGCTGGATCTGTCCCTGATGCAAGAGGTTCATAGGAGTCATGCCACAGATACCTTTTGGCGTTCTGAGTCATGGTTGAGTGTTGGGCATATGTATCATGTGTGAATGGACCCTGCTGGGATTTCATTACATTCACAATCTGTCCAAACACACCTCTTCATCCATCCATCCATCCATCCATCATCCCTCTCGCTTCTCCTCACCTTTGAGCCAGCTGTCCAGTGCTACGTCCACCATGTTCTTCATGACGGGCAGGAACTCTGAGGTGAGGAGGGCATCCTGGTGATTAGTGGCACCGCGCAGCATCCTGCTGTCCCACAACTCCACCACCAGACGTAGCTGCCACAGGGGGAAGGTCTGCAGCAGGTCGCTCCGGCTCAGAGCGCCTACCGCCTGAGGGACACCAGTGAGGACATGGGTTAACACATCACGTCACATGTCCAGAACTAGTCGTTATCTCTGCCGGTGACTTCAGGTTTTAATCTCTTAGTGCAATGGATATTTCAAAACCCCATGAACGGATTTCCATTACATCTGATTGCCGTTTAGATTTTGGTGGTGATTCCAATCAGGGATTTCTGCCAGTGGACCAATGCTCCTTTTTTTGTCCTTCCTTTATTAATTTGCTTATTACCCTCATTTTTGTGCTTATGTTGTTAGTAATAGCAGAATTTCGTTTTAGTCAATAAAATAACTAAAACGATTATTCAATTATCAGAATTGCTGCCAATAAATTTAATGTTGATCAACTAATCATTGCAGCTCCAACCATCATACTAGAGCAACAGGAAAAAAGCTGATTGTAAGTTCTTCAATTTATTTCTAAACTTAGCGGTAGCTGTGGGTTTCAGTTCATTTCACTGAGTGAAAATCAGCCTACAGACCTAAAAAGAACTGGAGAGTAAAGCTCAGGGTGAACATTTCACTTCATTTTACCACATCTACTTATTTATTCACTGGAACACTGGTCTTATCACTGCTTGGTACTGTAACTGTACTACAAATAAAAAGGTGGCAAGTAAGAGTCAGGTAGATTCAACAATTTAACAGGGTCACCAGACAGCACACCGTGAGTGTGTGCGTTTGTGTGTGTTTTACCTGCTCGATAGCAATATATGTGGGAAGCATCTCTGGACACTCCTGCATCACACATTCATACAGCATGGCCGAGAACAACATCAGAGTATCCTCCCTCTGCAAAAACACAACACAGAGTGAGTGAGTAAGTGTGTGTGTTTTAACTGAATAAAAACACAAACACAGGCAACAGCATTTCATTATGTTAGTATTCTATTTTAAAATGATCCGTCTTTCTCTGCTGTGTTTTGGTGGTGGTTACAGTTTTTCATGTTCTCGATTACGATCAGTTTTCCTTTTCTTCAGATTCTGTTCATATTTCGCATCAATACACGGCTGATGATGATAAAATTTGGAAACATTCTGCACTTCACTCCATTTGAGCTTATCATTGTGTCAAATCGGACCTTATGATGAATTTGCCTTCAAACATCCTGCTTTAAAATTTGCCCTATTGGTGAGGGTTCCTGTTTTATGTAGTGTATGGCATTTAAGCATAAACACTCCCTGTATTCCAGTAAGTGAATTTAAGTTTGTGTTTTGTTTTGGTTTTTTTTGTTTGTTTTTTTTAAAAACAGGGTTCCTGTCCACAAAATGAATGACTTTCAAACTGGAAGTTGGAAGGACGTGTAAATAAGACTGAAGCCATGGAGTGGGGTCAAACAGGGAAACTGTCAAACACGTACATTGTATAGGGCCTTTATTACACCTCATCTTTTTGGGTCACGAAATGCGAGGTAACTGTAAGTGATTTATTTTAAAACTGTGAACAGCAAAAGCTAAGGTATATATAATCAGAAGCTGTTCAAATTAAATCACATACTTTCAAGGCCATCTACTCATTTTCACAAGCCTTCAGGATGGAGCCTGTACATTCAGGTCTAGACATGGAGCTATTTCATGCTACATTAACAAAACGAGACAGAAAACCAATCTTGCAATTACCTGCCAGGAAAAACAATGTCCTATATGTAAATACAAAGAATGTATTTATATTTAATAAACAAGGAGAGGCAGGAGAAGCAGGAAAGATATTGCTGGTGTGATTTGACTGATAACAGATAAACGGCAAAGAACTCTGGTCCTGTTGTCGTTAAATTCAATTACAGATGGTTACGCTACAAAATGACTAATTTTCTCCCATTTCATTGTGCAAGCTGAAAGCAGGGGCCCAACCTATTAACCTGAAGATGTGATGAAGCAGGCTCTTTACTCAGAAAATAGGAGTCAAGTGATTAACAAGCAGATGAAGATTTGGTGATGGCAATCTATAAATCCATTATAGCTCTTAAAATTAGCCTGTGTATGACATGACGTGCTTTAAATATAAAGTTGCTTGCGTTTAAAGCTGAGAAATTCTACCACGTTGAAGCACAGGAACCTTAAATGTCTTCTCTTAATGTCCCACATTTTAGAATTTTTCCCCCATATTTGCAAATCTGATTTAAGCCCTTCAGGTAGCATGGATCTAAAGACGGCACTGATGGTCTCTTGTTGAGTCGACCACACTCATGATTCCTGAGCAATGAATCCTGATGACTTTTGCCACCTCTTGACTTTTCATTAAGCCTTTTCAGTTCAGTTGCTTTGGTTTATAACCAACTACCTGCAAAAATAATGACATTGCCATCAGCTTCAGCTGCACTTTGTCTTTGGTGCTAATTAGCAAATCTTGTGTTTGCTTCTTCCTGATACAGTCAAATGTTTCAAGGTGTCAGTTCATTTAACATAACTACAACCTTTCATTGAATGTAAACATACAAAAACACACAGAGAATCTGGCTAACAAATCAAGTTTGCCTTTACTTCCAATTCCTCTCTACTGAAGGCCCACGTGCTTGTTTGAGGAACTAGTTTCACTTCATCAAGCAAGATCTGACATTGATTATGTTTATTGCAAACACATTTGGTGCTGCATGCTTGCATTCATTCCGATACTTTAATGTTATTCAAAGGAAGCAAAGCAAATCATTTTTAAAAAAAGCTGAGCTGTTTTCTAGACATTAACATTTACTGAAACTGGAACACGTTTTTCCCAGAGTATTAGACTCTTGAATGTTATAGCTATGGTATATGGTCATTTTAGACAGGACACATTGGGCATTCAGAAATATCCTCATGGTTATTACTTGATCTGACAGTTTCCTATACTATCCTGAAGACTTAAATCAGGATATACAACATTAAAAGGGCGTAGGGTGCTTCTAATTATGTTTATTTTGGTTTTGATAAAAACAACAAACATGTCTGAGCATTTTCCCTGCAAGCTGGGAGGAAAGTGTTTTGCCGCTGAATTTCAAAAGAGCAGAGATTTTCTGCAGTGATAGCCAGACCGACCACACACTAACACAAAATTAACGTTGTTCAAAGTGTGAAATAGTGTTCAGATAAAAAAAAAAAATCAATGATGTTTTAAAAATGGAAATAGTGGAACTAAAAACTTGACTCCTTCCTGGTTCGTTAATGTTATTTTGTTTCCACTACAGAAGTCAACCATACACAGCCAGATGATAGAGGTTTGTTCAAAGTTAGCTCAGTTATAACGAAACAATAATTCCACAAATGTCAGATACCTGTGCAACCCAATCCTGGAGAGTGTGTAAACCCAGAGATATGACATTCAGGATTTTATGTTTAAAATGAACGCTTATGCGTGTTATTTTTTAAGCTGGGATGGCAGTTTAATATGTTGCTTTAGTCTGATAACAGACTTCTGATCAGTCAAGTCTCTTAGGGGAGTAAAATGGCAGAAAGGAGCCTGCATCTGTTTCTGTGTTAAAACTCACGTGTTTCATTCCTTCAGATGTTTTACAGAACAACTCGGCGAAGGAGACCAAGGTGGGCTCAGAGGTGAACGTAGAGATGGCTTCAGGCTGCAAAAAGCACGTGAGGATATTGTAAAATTATTTAGATTAACCAACACACAAAGTAAGTATAGAGAGGCAGGGAAGGACACAAAAGACAGTCAAGGGACAGTAAAAGATTTTTTTAGACAATACAAAGTCAGAGGGATGAATGGGAGAGAAGTGTTCAAAGAGATGCGATCAACAGAAGGAAGAAAGGAAGGAAAGATGAATGAACAAGAAGAACTAGAAAATTCCCCGGTGGGAAATCGCGAGAGTGGTGCATTAGTGTCAGTAGTGTGCGGTGCTAATGCACACTACTGACACAGTGTGACACTGACTACTATTCAAAAACCGTAAATCCTACAGAAAAAGTAAACACATTGTGAGAAAGAGGACAAGTGTGGCTACAAAGTTGGAAAGTTTCACTGTTGTAGAGTAAAATTTGTGGCTGTAGTGATCGTGTAGATTTTTATTTTTTTTAAAGACTCTCCACTCTAACCTCCCACTCTAGCCTGGAACATTCCGCAATACACACCCATTGTAAACTCAGAATTTTTCCAAAATCACTCATGATGGTTAAAGGCTCACAGTTCAGAAACTACACAACTTAGGAAAAAAGTAGTAAAGTAAAATACACCCCGAATACACAAGACTTGTGTCAACATTTTAAAGTTTGAATGGTGTTCCTAGGTGAAAGTATGCCAGAGCAGTAGAGGTTTGAAAAAGGTGGAAAATTTGCGACTTTTTTGAATGTTTCCCAAAATGTTCGCTGTTTTTCGCAAATAACTTCGCAAAAATTGAGTATTCTGGAGAAAAAAATACGAGCAAAGTGAGTCCGATCGAGCCGCATGATTTGATGTGTAATTTGATGGTGTGCGCTCAACGGTGCGGGACGAGAAACGAACCGAAAATCCATACGGAAGAAGAAGAAGAAGAACGGGAAGAACAATAGTGTGCATGCGAAGCAATGCACCACTAAAAAGATGAAGGGGGAGGAAGGACAGTGAGGACGAGTGGAATAAATAATGTGTGTTTTGTGGACCTGCAGGATTATTGACAGCATACACTAAGGCCATTGGGAAACCAGTAATAGTCTGTCAGCCACACAGCTGCCTGCTGAACCTGTAGTGACAACCTGCCAAGACTGGACACAACCAGCCACAGGGGAGGAGGTCAATTCAATTCCACTCACTGCTATTTATGGTCTGTTGTTGGTGCAGACTTGTTTCTTAAAATGTGTTGGTCTGTTGTAAAATTCCGTTATTAAAAGCAAAGTTCACTATAAGTGGCAATTTTGGGTCTATTTTGTCTCTGTAACGGGACATTTCCAGCAGCTGCAAAGGAGTTTTCATACAATGTGAAACCCATGATAGAAAAAGCAGAGACACAAGTACATGATGATAAATTATATATCCCCACTAACCGCAGGCACTGTCAGAGGCGTGGGAAATCACTTACAGAGGTACTTTGAGCAGGTTTTGGGAAGCTGGGTTTACCACAAAGACTTCATCAGTGAGTGACTGAATGAATACACATTATAAATCTTTAAAACCTGCTTCTGTGGTGTGACAGTCTGATTAGCTACTGAGAGCCATGGCCAACTTTCCCTGGGTTTCCTATAGATGCAGACTACACAGACTAAACACTAACCCAATTTTACATCCTGTTTACATACAACCTCAATGGAAAAATGTAAACAGATGCAAATAGACAAGATTTTATCTGATGTGGCAAAAATCTGTGTGGCGTTTTCAGTCAAGAGTGCATGACTTGCCCAAAAACTTTGCACTTGTCCTGTGCAGCATGAGTTCATAAATGTACATAGAGAAGAGCAAAAACAAGAAGGTAAATTTGAGCAAAAAACTGCTGTTCTATATATCTAGATATCAGATAATGATAAAGTTGGCTGATTAGCAACCAACAGCGGCCAGCTGCACTACACCTGTTGGTCAGCGACTCTTGCCTTGTGGTCTTAGTGGTCCACCAAGAGTCTCCCATGTGGACTGTGACAACTTGATCTTTTTTTTTTCTTGTTTTCCTCCAGACCTTTTCTTTTTAAATATTATTACTTCACCACAAAAAACCAGTAGTGTGGATGCATACTTTGGCTGTTTGTAGTAAATAAACACAGCCTGCAAACAAAAAAAAAAACGTTTTTAAATAATAACAGAAAAAGAGGAAATGCTAGTATGTGTGACATCTCCATGTGTTTACCTTGAAGGCTCGGACTCCAGAGTTGCGGTGGTTGACCGTGGACGCCAGCAGGCTCTTCCAACCCTGAGGGTCGTCTTTGTAGGGCAGCTGGCCCGCCCGTAGTTTTACATACAATACCCCATCTTTAGACAGGATGGACCTGAGGAAGATATGGAGAGACATTGTCCTTTAAATCAATCGACCAAATCAATACATTAGATCAGTGTCTCTCCCTGGATTCCACTAATCCATCTGTGGCAAGAAAGGACCACAGTGGTCCCAGATCACTGTCACACTCAGTGTATTTAGTGGTTTCATTTGATCGACTGGCTTTTTAACCTTAGGCTTCACTTTTAAAGAGATGCTGTTTCCTCTATACTTACTTCAGGTGCTGTGTTTCTTTGCTGAGGTCTATGGATAGTTCCCAGTAACGAGGTCCCTTCACCTTCACCTGCAACAAACAAATAAACACAGATTAGGAAAAAAGGGACGTCAGGACATGCTTGATTTATCTGCAGTATGGGTGGCTTGAGGAATCAGTACTGTACTGTGTACTTTTATCAATAAGCTGAATTTAACCTATGACATAGTTAATACCCAGCAGAGATGGAAGCTATTAATTCAGCACTGGAAAGTTTAGTTTCCACTGGGCTACAAACTCTGGAAGCTGTGAAATGTTGTTCACAGGCTTTACCCGTTTGAGATGGTGCAGCTCAGGAAGCATGGTGGGAGCCATCAATTCTACTGTCGTCTCATCGTACCACTTTGTCTCCTGAAACAAGAAGAAAATATGTCATCACTACACACACAAGAACAAACACTCTCACAGATCGTTAAACTGTGGATGTCTTAAAATTGATCAGCAAGAGCTTAAGTCTGAAATCAACACACAGGCTACATAAAGGGACTGAAATAATCTTGCTTCCTGGAATTAATGAGTCTAGAGGCATAAATTCTGCACCGGCTGCAGGCAATAGTGAGAGTCTTGACTCTGATCTCTGATCAGAGTACAGATAATTACCAGAGTTCAGATATGAGCTGTAAAAGCACAAATCCCTTTCATTAAGAGAACATATTACAGAGTGGCGCCTGAATCAGTTTAACCAAGTAGGAGAGGCTGCAGACTTTTAGAATTTTTGTATTCAGGCAAAGGGTTAAGGGGCGTTATGGGTGTTACATCTGACAGAGAGTCCATGGGTGTACAATATGTAGCAGCAGGAGTCATCTTCACATGTACAGATAGCTGGGTATTGCTCATGTAGCAATAAAACAGGTTTCTGTACTTTAAAATATTGTCACCAAGAAGTAGCAATATACAACACTTCCTCTCTGTGCTAGAATTTATAATAATATTTACATTTTTTTTCTGAATTTTATTAAAATAGACTTTGCATTCCGCTCACACAAAGAGTCGCAGTGTCAATCTGAGCTTTCTGCTGTGAATGAAATTAAAGTGAGTAATGCTGTCAGAGGTGGTCCTCACTGTAGACAACAACATCTATCTTTAACCTTCAACCATCCTTCACATGTGGAAATAATGAAATACCAGGAAGTTGAATCCATAGTGAAGGGCAGGCCTATGGCCTAGAGGTTAAGACGCCGACCATGAACTGCAACATCCCCCAGTTCAAGCCCAAAGACATTTGTTGTATCTCTGTCACTCTTCCTGTCATCTCCCTACTATCTGTAATAAAGACTTAAAAACCCACTGTCATTACAGATGCTTTTAATAAATTGCATCACAAATCACGCACTGACCTACAACAGACACATGATACAGACAGAAGGAGTCAGGGTAAGCAAGCCAAGTCAATTTTATCTTTACAGCCCAATATCAGGGGGCTTTCACCAGACCCCCCCGCACACCCACCCACCCAAAAAAAAAGAAAGAAACTTCCAGGAAAGTAGCACAGGAGGTATCCCTCTTCCTGGACAGAAAGACATGAAATATATGTCAACCAGATGTTATAAACAACCAACCATTTTTGTATTCATCTGGAACCTGTCACTGGCTGATGCAGCTTAGGCACCTTAGCCTTTTTATTGAAAGACATTCATAAACACATAATTTGTCTTTCAAAATTATGAATGCTTGAAAACAAAATACTTCATGACAACAAAGCTACAAACATTACCACAGCAAGTGTTGCTGGGACTCAAAGCTGCAGAAAAACTGGAGAACAAAGTGAGACTTCTAAAACAGCCACATCTATACAGAGCAGCAACAAAACCTCCCAGAGGGAGATTTAGAAATTACTACTCCTATAATTCAGAAGCTATTTACTGCATCTGTAAAGACACAGCTACGGTATTGCAACAAAGGCTGTCGAATGTAAAAGCTTCGGGCACTCCAAATAGACTCAGAGAAAATAATGGCTGAGCAAATATGGAACACAAGAAAAACATTGTCAGTTACTCTCATCTAAGCATCTAATTTTCTGGTTAAACATTATGGTGGATGGATGGTTGTTTTTTTTGTTCTGCCTTTTTTTTTTTTTTTAAGATAATAAAACTGCTTCACATGGAAACGGACGTGACACAGTGCACGTGATCCAAATGACCCAACTGTGGCTAAAATGAATGGACACACTGTAGTCTTGAGCAAGGTCACGCGATACCGGATGTCTGAACCACTGCAGACTGCACCACGGTGGCTCCTCTCCAGGACTGGCTGCGCAATGGGAAGCCAGAACTACCGGCTAGTTTCACATATTCGTCCATTTATCAACATGATCTGGCTTGTCTGGTGGCAGTTTCCCATTTCATGCTTTCATGCGTCTTCTACAGAGTCAGCATCTCCTTGGCACATTTGTGCTGCATTGCGAACCTTGCCACTTTAAATAATCTAGACTTCTAGCCGCCTCAAAACCCTGATCTGACCTACACTTATCTTGATAAAACCATTTTTTATAGCCTTTAATAAAATATATTTTAAAAAATGCACTTGCACTACAGTCAAGCATAAATATGAATGAGCTGCCAGATGCCACTAATGTGTTTTTTTATAGTGACAGGAACTTAAGATTAGTTTGTTACAGTTTGTAACAAACAGTTGAAAAAACAAAACCTACTGTGAACTTTGTTCATCTGATAGCAGGCAGAGCGCTGGCCTTAACTGAATGGCGTGAGCAAGTTGCAGAAATTACACCTCATGTATCTGAACTGTAAGCTGGAGGAAGCGGGCCATCTGACAGCAGTGACGCTGACGAAAAAGCAGAACGTGGTGGTTTGGTGGGCAGGAGCGTTTTTCTGACATGAACTGACACTAGCACACATCGTACATTACTGTTCGAGTTAGTGTGTGTGTGTGTGTGTGTGTGTGTGTGTGTGTGTGTGTGTGTGTGTGTTGGGGGGGGTGGTTTTCGAGAGGAAGTGTAGCGTTGGACAATTTGACAAGTAGAAAATGAGAGAGAGAGGGGAACTGCTCAGTTATGCAACTTTCTTTTTTTTCTTTACAAATTGCACTTACAGACATAAAGCTAATGCTAAGTTTCAGTCTGTAACATTAAACAGACTGAGATTGTGATTTTGGATGTGGCTACCTGTGTCAGCCAGAGCAACCTTGATCAGTTTACCTTGTATGTGACCTCTAAGAGGGCGTAGCAGGGCTTTAGGGAGTCCACATCTACAGGGACCAGCAGGCGTGGCTCAGCAGCCAGCACGGCCAGGTGCCGCAGGGCCTGCAGGTGGTAGCTGCAGCAATAAGAGAAGCATCAACAAACAGCTTTTGATTTACAGTAGATCCAGTGTACAGTATATTATTATAAGTACATACAGATAATAACAGTCCTGTCATTCTCTTGTATGATGGAAGCTCCTCTTTTACAAAATGAACTGGAAAAACTGTTTGATGAAATAGTAAGTAGTATGTTTATTTATATTGTTTATTCCATTTATTGATTTAACTTCAAATGATGTACCTGTGTGCATTTGTGAGCAGCAGTCAAGTATTAATTGAAAATAATGTGAGTGTGTGTCAGTCTCACCGGTTGTCAGTACTGTGAGCTGGGAAGTGTGGGTACAGGGCACACAGCAAAGCAGCGATGGCTGAATTGGAGGTGCTCAGGGTGTACCTAACATGAGACATCATCAAACAACATCATAAATACTGTAAATGATTAATCTCTCTCGATCTCGTTCACACACACACACACACACACACACACACACACAAAGACATACTGCTCCAAATCAAACACTTTTTTTATAAACCCTCTGTTCTCGATTAGTGAAACCAGGTGTGTGTTGTAATCTAGTTAACGTCATCACAGGCCACAACAGAGCCTCTTAAACATAATAGTTGGCAGTTAAGTATGTACTTTGACTAATGGAGTCATTATAATAAAGTTGGGTCAGACTATAAATGCTGCTTGCACATGGAAGGTTACTTGTGAGAGCACTTATTAACAGTCAGCTGAGGTAAATTACATTGCTCTTCACTTAAATGGCTGCTTGTCATGTTTAGCATGTTTAAAAACCTCAACTTCACTGAACATTACATTCTTTTCCCACAAGTTTACAATGCAAAAGACCTAAAACAGAGACTCACAGTCAGTAAAGATGATGAGAAACAGGCATACTCCAGGGCAGATCTGAGCAAAATTCACCAGAACTGGGCTGTGAATAACAGTGACTGATAAACTGGAGATGGTGAACTGAAAACTTTGATGGTGGGAACAGTTAGATTATTCAACTGCTGCCATCTTTCCCAACCTGACTGTCGGGACCCCCTAGATGTCCAAAGAGAGGGTTACAGAAGTCAATGTTAATTGATAGAAAATGAATCTGCAGCTAATGTGATAATCAAGTTTTCAAGCTAAAATGTCATTATACACTATTACTGTTATTTTTCATAATTTTGCAGACCAAATAATGGAGAAAATTATTAGTAATGAAAATAAGCTTTAGTTGCAGCCCACTGTGAGGCTCTAAACAAATAACAATCACACTTTCGCTGACCATTACATGAAACCTGCAAACGGTAACACCAGTGACAGAAATGTCCTGCTCTGAGAGTTTGGACCACTATTGCTACAAAAACAGGACGATGGAGGCATTGATAGAAGGATTGCAGGCAACCAGTTCCTCTGAGTCACTTTCCTTTTACGCTGGGCTTGACATTTTTGACTTCTGATGTATAAACGTCCGGTTGGTGGAGCAAAAAAAGAAAAGACATTGTTTTGTACTACCCATAAAGATGTTTGAAGTTATAATTAATTAATCCTTGTGGAAAAATCTGTCCTCTATATTTGACTCACAGTAACAATTTTAGAAGGAGTGGGCAGTATCCAGAGACCAACTCCAGTTCTGAGGCCAGTGTTTTGGTCAATGACAGGAATATTCATAATACCTTACATGATCATAATTGGTTTCAAAGGAAACCAGAGCACTCACAGGAAACCCACGCAAGCACGAGACGAACACGCAAACTCAAAAGAAGAAAAGCCCCTGTCAGCCTTCTGTAAAAGCGGTTACAGTCCTACAGTATGCTGTACTGGTCATTAGTCTGAATGCCACTGTGATTTTTAGTGGACAAACTTAACTTTCACTTCAGTTTCCTGCTTAAAAAAAAAAGAATAAATGGGAAGAGAAACTAAAAGAGCACACAGAAAGAGAGAGGGAGGGAGAATGGGTGAGAAGAAGCGGAAAAAAACAAGCCACATGACAGAGATTAGCAGTAAAGAGGAAAAACAAAGGTGAGAAAATCAATAAGAAAAACTGAATGACAGCGATGTAGCGATGATGAAATGTGTGGAAAGCAATGTGAATATAAAAATGCAAGCGGGTGAGGGAATGAATAACTGACGAGTGGAAGGAGACAATGAAGTAAATAAAACAATGACATGGCATGACTCTGCTTCCTAGCATGACCTTTAACCTCTGCAGGATCGTGGGTAACACCCAATAACACACTACAGTGCATGACATTCAAACTGAAGCCCAGCAGTTGAGTGGGCTTTCAGCTTTCTGAGCTAAAAATGTAGGTGTAGGTGGACAAACAATGAGAGAGTGGGAGATGTTTCCCTTGAAAATACACAGCCAAGGTCAGTGGTTGGAGGAACCTGGTTTGGGTTTGTCTGTGTGAGTGTGTGTAAATGTCAATCATTATGCACAACACAGCACTCAAAACTAACTTGTATTTGCGTGGCTAACCCACATGCAATGTGTGTACGCGATGTACCTCGTCCTTCCCAGAAACAGCAGTCCCAAATCTGGTGGGCATGTTCTGGTATGTATGTGTTCAATTTGAGTCTTGTTGTCATTCAGCAATTCAGGTGCCATCTGACAGGCTACACCTAGAACACAATTAACCTCGGTGTCCTCATCAAAAAGTCATGAGCGAAAATCCAAACTATTTATTAGTGACTATATTCAAATAATTAATTCCACTGATGTTTGCATGTAGTTTTGCTGAAACACTACGCTCCACACTGAAACCAGGGAGTCAGATTAACAGGGCAGTCAGGTGTTCTGATCTCAAAGGCTCCTCAGAGGTAATTTGATCAATAATCACTTTTTAACCTCTTCTTGTCCATGTTTAGCTGCTTCACAAGCCTCTTCTCACAGTGGTCATTTTGGTCTTTGTGTTCTATACCTTTAAAGTGTATCATACTACTTTGCCATTTCTGCATTTTGGCCTTGCATACACACAATACTCAGGGTGGAAAACTGTCCAGCAACAGTCAACAACACTCCAGCAGTATTGCTTAAATGAGTAGTTACACTCAACGTTTCACCCTGTGTCCGCCTACAGAACAATTTAGAAAAGTGCTGGTTCAGCTAGATTACGGGAGGCGAGGGAGGCTTGTAATGAGGGAGGTGTGTCTTTGAATCATCTTGAAACATCTGTCCATCTGGCACAGGAGTACTGGATATGAAACTGGAGAGGGATCAGAGAGGGTAAAAGAATGAAAAGCTAAAATGCTAGCTGACAGTACCTGTTGTTTGCCCTGAAATTTCAAAAACCAAAGTAGATCATTGTGGAGATCCAGGAAAACTACACATCCCCCATCTGCACATATATGGTGTGCAGTCAACAATATCCAATTCCTTGGAAGCCATTTAACAAAAGATCTCTCATGGACTCTTAACACATCCCACCTGGTGAAGAAAGCTCAACAGAGGCTTTTCTTCCTAAGAAATCTCAAACAGCCCAAACTTCCTTCACAGCTCCTAGTAAACTTTTAAAGCAGCACCACAGAGAGTATCCCGGCAGCTGCACTGCCGGGAACCGGAAGGACTTGGTTCCGGTGATAAAAATAGCAAAGAGGATTGTGGGAACTGTGCTGCCGAACCTGGATTCACTGTATGCTAGCTGTCTACACAAGAAGGCTGTGCCTCTGGAGGAGAAGTGTGTGTATGTGTGTATCTCACCTGCCCCCTCCCAGAAAGAGCAGGCCTAGTGCCATATGATGAGCCATGTGGAAGCCATAGTTCATCTCGCCGCCGGTTCGCTTGTGGAAAAAGCGACAGAGCTGCAGGACCTTCAGGTTCCCGGTGCCAGACATGACCATGGACATAGCCAGCAGGATCATTGACAGACCAGTCTGCAGATTATAATATCCTGTCTGCTAGGGGAACCAGAACATATGTTGACAGACAGAAAGAGAGAACAAAGGGGAAATGTAAGAAATCATCAAATTAAGCAATTTCCTAAAAGTGCAAGTTAGTGAGACAACATAGCTCTTTTCATGACCAATCTTGTAAGGCCATTCTTACAACAGATCAGAGTACAAATTTAAAGTTTCAATTTGTACTCTGATCTGTTGTAAGAACAGACACACACACACACACACACATAAAAACACTTACAACAGCAGCTGTCCCAGCAAAAGACATGATCTTCATGAAGGTCCTGGCAAACTCATAGAGGCAGTCAAAGGCGTCAGAGTTGGCAGACCCAGCAAAGCGTAAGCCCAGTGCCATACAGGCCCCAGCTGTGATGTAGTCTTGGGCTTGGCTGTGAGAAACAAATAACCAGACACGATCAGTCATGGTGGTGGGACATTGTGGAGAACATCACTACATTCTCTCTTTCTGTCTGTCAACATATGTTCAAAAATTTTCAATACCAATACCGATACCTTGCCTTTGATACCGATTCCTGAACGATACCTTTTTCCAATATCAAAATTTGTTTACAATCTATGCTAGAAAATCTACATTACACATAACTTTGAAAAGTTAACAGTTTCAAGTCAGTATATTAGTTGTTCTGTCAGTAGAACATGTACGATCTGAGGGTGTGGATGTTGCTTGCATACAGAGATAACTTGTTGCCAAGCCAGAAAGCATTGGTACAGTGTCCTTCATGCCTATACATATTTTCCATTATGCATGCATAGATGATTCTAAATGGAGCCACACTCTAGATCTTTTCCACATTTTCCACGGATTTACACAGATTGTGGTCGGAAGAATGTGTGCGACGCGACAGCTTCACGCGCATTCTTCCGAACGCAATCTGTGTAAATCCGTGTACAATGTGGAAACGACCTAGAGCGTGGCTTTGTGGGCGTGGCGTAAACTAGTGTTTTTCCTGGATACCTGGACACAGCCAATCACCAGCACTTTTGAGCTTGGCATGTCAAACTTGGCAGGCTTATTGGCTCACTGACGTTGACGAGATTAACCCATTAGGTATCGAAATTTGGTATTGAACTAACTGACATTTTCCAATACCCGATAGTATTGAGGCAATTCGGTCAACACCTTAGGAAGTATTGAATTCGATACCCAGTCCAACTACAACAACCACAGAAGATAGTGGTGTAAAGGAACAAAAGATTACGTTCAAAGTCTCTTCCAAGGAATTTAATATTCAAGGTTTTTAAGTAGAATATGCCAGTTTTTGTCCTAAATACTCACGCCATTGTCTCCATGTTAATGTCCTCTGAAGGGTCAAAAGTGCCCCTCATGATCTGAAACAGAATAAATGTCAAAAGTAAAATACAGAAGTCAGTGGCCAGGTTGCAGGGGTAAAAGTGTTATTGATACTTGTGTGTGGCATGTGCTGGAAGTACAAGATGCAGTATATAAAAGACAGGATGAAGAAAGTGCGTTGTCTTCTGGACTTTGGAACAATTTTTGTACCTGATTACAATGACCAAGCGCTCTGAATGTGCTAAAGGTCTAGTTATTAGAATGTATTGGCATAAATATACTAATCAAACAGGAAAAAAAATTATTTCTCAAGAAAGAAGTGGATGTAAGCAACAGCCATTACACTGCTCCAATAGTAATTCTCTAAGAGACTCCCATGTGGTCTTGAGGTAACATGTTCTTCTTTTTGTATCTCTGTGACTGTGAAATGTAGCGATGGAACTAGTCTGTACACACCTGTAACATCTTTATCCTGCTCTCAGCAGACTTATCTTACACCCCCTTTTTTCTTTCTCACACTGATATACAGCATAAGAGTGTATTCAGAAGAAGCCTTCTTTATGAGACATTGCAGACTCTGTCCGGTGTTCTCACCCCTTTTCAAAGGTTTGTTCATTCATAATAAAATACTCAAAGAAAAGGATTTGCATTTATATAGCTTATGTATCTTTTCCTGGCAGCAGACCAATGAAACACAAATCTTTACAGAGGACTAACAGGAGCAGTGTGAGGTTCACTGCCTCGCTGCTCTATAGCAGCTCTAAGAAAAAGGTTGTTTTTCCACAAGATTTTTTTTTTAATCATCTGTTGTGTGTCAGTTACATTGTCCTCAGATAACCTGTCAAACAAACATTTTTCACTGGCTTTTCTGCTTATGAAGTTGCTCTTTTCATGTTTATGCAGAGTGGCCATTTCTTCTTTGTGAGCATCAGGAAGGAGCAACTATGACAGGAAATGGAAAAGCTTTCATGAACTGGAGTAACCATTCTGTTACAACAATCACAGACAAAGCAACAAAAGCAGTGTGCCTTCTGACACAAATCAGTCTCTGGAACTGACTAAATAACTGAACTGAGAAAGTTAAACCGCCCCCCTGGACAGAAATGAACCAAACCTCACAGCTGCAAATTCTTTACAAGTCATAGTGACTTGTTGCCAAGTCTGCCGCACATCTCCAACTGTGTCCGCTGTGTATTTTCTCACCTGGGGTATGTTACTCTTGACCCACTCAGTATTAGGGAGGATTTCATCCCACATGATAATACACCGAGCAAGGGTCTGTGAGGGTAGAGAGGTAAGAAAAAAAAAAGAGAAGAGAGAGAAAGAGGTGTACCAGATTAAAAGAAAGGTGAGAAAAATGATCACTCACACACTCACACACTCACACACTCACACACTCACACACTCACACACTCACACACACACACACACACACACACACACACACACACACAC
>JBBMJY010000003.1:5420297-5439858 GCA_037833715.1 Toxotes lorentzi
CACACACACACACACACACACACACACACACACACACACACACACACACACACACACACACACACACACACAGCTAGTGCCACACTTACCCTCAACAGCAGAAACTCTGGCTTGATGAAATCCAGCAGGAACCAAGTGTCTGGAGGTTTCAGCCAATCAGCAATCGACCTTGACAGAACCACAAAGAGACAAGGAGGTGTTAATACCTTCCTTTAACACCCACTAAGCCAATAGACAGCCGGCATCAGATGAGGGTTAGAGAAGACAGGAGCCTCTTGACCAATAGCAGAAAGCTACGGGATGGAGCAGTCGTGTTCCTCTGTAACAACTGGACTCACTGTAAAGTTTGTCCATAAATGTAGAATACTGGCTCTGAGTTACCATATGCTGCTTTGTATTTGCATAATTAATTAATTAATTTGCCTGTTTTTAAAACTGTTTTACCTTTAAATAATATGTTAAGTGGGTCTGTAAGATATCTCATTATGATTTGCAACAGTACATAGTCATATCAGTAATGTTTCCTCACCAATACATACTGTGTTCATATCTAACAAATCAGCAGTTAAGTTAGACTGTGGGCTCGTGCAACAAGGAAATAATCTGAGCTGATGTCTTTCTTGCAAGTGATTCATAAAACCGCACCACTGCACAAAGGTGGGTGGCATTTCCAAATACCATCACATGGAAAGTACAAGGAGTCACTGATATTTTACATCAACAAAATGAGCTTCTTGTTCAGTTCTATGCTTGAAAAGATGGGTGGATTGATCAGTTGCTTATCTTTTCTCACCTGTTGTTGGTCTTGAGGTAAATCATGGCAAGGGCCAGCGTGGCCCCCGGACACGTCACATCCACATTGATTGTGTCGCCTTCCTGGAACAAACATTGAAAGTGTTTGAAGAAAACTCAGCTGTTGGTTTGCCAGCTAATCACAGTAGCTAGTCAGCCAGTTGTTGGTGTCTTATATTGTTTTGTATTTCATTTTATCATTTTTGAAACTTGTTGTGGTGACACTTTATCTGAAGAGGTGTATGTACCACTTGCATACCCCTGTCATAATGAATATGAATATCAGTATTTATGAAATTGTATGAATTTGTCTCATAACAGCTTGAGATAAGCAAAACGGAACATAGCTTTTACTAAACATGACAGTGGAGCCCAGGCAATATTGAGGTTTGAGATTAAAGTATAATAATGACAATATAGGGTAGATAAGTTATTAAATGCTATAATAACAGTGTTGTGAATCATTTACTTGGCTTCAGGAGAGATGGAAGAGTCTGGAAGCTTCATGTTATAAGAAAGACAGAATAGAAACAGAAAAGGATTTGTCCAGCTACCTTGATTTGGTAGCTGGGGGACTTGTGTCTCTCCCGGTTGGCCCCGGCCTGAGCTCGGCGGTGACCCCCCACCATGTACTGATACAACTGCTCAGGAACATTCAGGTCTGTCATCCCAATCAAGTTACTGCCATGCTGCAAAAAGAGAGAAGGGGAACAGAGGGCAGGCGCGGGAAGGAGAGATGATGGTGATGAAAATTAAAAAGGATGCAAAAATGGAGATATGTGGGAGGATGGGAAGAGAAAAAATGATGAGACAAAAGTGGAAAGAGAGGAAACAGAAAGATGAGTTAATTAAAACTTTTACACGAGGCTTCTTTTACAGAAGATAGCACGTGACTTTATTTTGACTATGCATTCAAGGAAAATCTTAAAGACTTCAGTTACTATTAAAAAAAAACAACCACCTGTCATTCTAACAGAAAGATCTCATTGAGGCTACCAGGCCAAATGCAAAACTTAAGCAAAAAAACAAGAACAACTGTGATGATATTTAATGACAGATATTGTTTCTGCTCTGATATTGCTTCAATGATAAACATCAGGTATTGTGAGAAAGTATTGGCTTCTCTCTGATGTTGCCATGCAGCACCAAGGACAAACAATATACAGAAGAAGACATGCAAAGGAAACTCAGCCTGCCACAGTGTGCAATCAAAATGCAATCAGGTAATCATAAAGTTCAAGTTCTAGTAACCTGAACTTTAGTTTCTGTGAACAACAATTTCAACAAAAACAATCTGATTCATTCTGATATGAACCCCACCTACGTGCAACTTCCAGCAGATTAAAACAACACAAAGATATTTCTGCAAACATCTGTTCAACAAGCAGCATGTCTTCTATTTCTGCAGACATCTGTTCGACCAGCAGCGTGTTTTCTACGTGCTGTGTCTTACCCCAAGACAGACCATGCCCAGTGCTAGTCCCGCAGCTAGTGAATAGGACTCTCTGTCAGTGCAGTACTCCATCTCAGGACCAGGGGGTCGACCTAAGAGACACACACATGGATAAACACATTTTTAAAACATCAAATACTCATACTTGAAAAGCTCGAACTAGTATGGCAGTTTTGCTTGAAAAGTAACTGTAACGATTGATTATGCAAATAGTTCCTGGTAAATTTTCTGTCAGTCAACTAAGCAATGCAGCTCTATTTATGCTAGTAAAAATCATATGTGGATTTTTAGGTATCCCTGCTTTAAAGCTATAGTTAATCCAGATCTGGTTTGAAAAAGTGTCATTTGTTTGTCTTTTGCACACACTCTCATACACACACACACACCTACCTATCTCAGACAGCAAGACTTCAGCATTGTGTCTGTGTCCTGTTCCCTGGTAAACCAGCCCAATGCCAATTACAGCAGCAACCTGCAGAACAGACAGAAAGAAAACGGAAGGCTTATTGATTTTTTTTTTTGGTGCAAACAACTGATCTTAGTGAACATAATCCATACACAGAGACAGTAAAAGTTGCATCACACAAACATGATCACTTACTGCAAGTTTTAATTGTACTGATACACTGATCCATTCTCATGTAGACATTTCTTCTTAGTATTAATCTTATTTTTATTCCTACCACTAACTTTTCTTTAACCAGGTAAATCCCGTCAAGGCCATCAACCTCTTTTCAAGGAAGAGCTGACCAGGACAGCAGCATTACAAGTTTTATACAAGACAAAACAATATCAGGGACAAAAAAAAAAAACACTACTAAAAACCAAGTAATGACAGACGGAGGCTAAATGAGCCATAAGCAAAGAAAGTTACAAACAGTTGTTACTATTAAGGCGCTAAAGCTAAAATGAACTAAAAACAGAGTCAATTAGTCAAATGTACTTATAGAGCCCATAAAAAAAAACATGTGCTTTAATTCAATTAAAATACTTTACAAATTAAAACGAGGCAGGTAAAAACTCCAACGCTTTCTTTCCCAATCTGTACGCTAAGGACAGACAGCAGAAATGAATCGCATGATCTAACATTATTTGAGCAGCATGCACACTTAGCCTTACCTGAACATTATGTGGTACATCCAGCTCAGTAGACGTGGGTGGGAGAAGGGCTGGGATGTGTATGCTAAGCAGGCGGGTAATTGACATGTCCATGGTGCCCAGTTTGGCTGAGGACACGCCCAGCAGGAGTCCAATGCTGGTCATCTCATGGCCCTGATGCAGTGGAAGGGACAGCAAAATGGTCAATTTCACAGCAGAAATGCCAGAGGATTTGGACAAAGAGACTGTCGGCAGTTAGAAAACAGAATAACCACAACTTCCTCTCACAATATTGACACACGAGACAGTGACTGGACATTTTGAAAACTGAGATCTGAGGGATTTTCTTCTTGAGAACAGTCTTTACTTCAAAGAACGGTCCATTTTAGTAAAATGTAGACATCAGTTTACATCAGTTCACACAACGTGACGTGTGTCCCCTGTGTACTAGATACCTGCTGCAACACAGCAAATGGCATTCAAAGTAATTATCTTTAACTGTGACTCCAGTGTGTGAGGAGTCCAGTCGGTTTCCACACCAGTTCACCATGAATGACAGATTTTATTAGACCCCTGTGGATCACCTGTGTGTGTGTTTAATAACCACAAAGGCAGACCATGCTCTGCCTGCATGTTGTAACACAAATACTATGAAATATCTATAATAACAATAATAGTAATCTATAATTTAAAATTCGGTGTGAAGTAAACACTGGACATTTTTTACTCCTTATTGAAACGAAAAGATCCAGTCACCATCTACTGCTATTATTTGGTGAACTCACTGAACTTCACTGGTGTTTTCGACTGATACGCTGCTCATCAGATTGATTATCACGTTTCTTAATTGGCTTAAACATTCGTCTGATTATCATTCATTGGCCAATTTACTGAAAATATCTACAGTTACTGATTTTGTACAGGGTAGTCGGAGACAAGCCAATGAGTGAATGCCTCAAGCGGTAAACTTTAAAAACACAACTATTCTATAAACATAAACTTGAAAATTCATTACAAAATGCTGAAAAATATCCAGGAAAAGATCAAACAATGACAAAATGTCATACCCTAGTGTGACGGTCTGTAATCAATTAACTGAAAACAGATTTTAAATGGTAAACTGTCACTCAGTTTTTTCTGAGATTATATTAATAAAAAAGAAAAATAAGAAAAAAAATACATTTCTTTTAACAACAGCAACACTCAGATGATTTAAACACGTAGAGATTTTAAAGCTATAATTTGTCACTGGCTGCAAGATGAGGGCGCACACACACACGCACACACACACGCACACACACACGCACACACACACACACACACACACACATTCTCTTTAAAACCACAACCATACACAATTCTAATGAACTGATCCAAAGTATGTCAGTGTAATTTCTCTTTTACAGCGAGAATAGAAACCAACAGAAAACCACCAGCTACAAACAGGCTTGGCTGTCAACCACGTTCAGGGCTTTCATTCAGACTGGAGGCTGTCAGTTATAGACAACTGTCTATCATATTTTGCTGTGCACCTCAGCACTGCTTGCTGCAGTTTTATTTGGACTATAAATCGGCGTGTGTTACTCTGAACTGTTAACATTTAGTTTTGTATGATTAACAGTAAGACATTTAAACTGGCATATCATTTTAAGTAAACATAAAATATTTAGTTTATTATGTATAAGGTGAGATGAGTTAGTTAAGAGTTTTGAGGTATCACTCAAAACAGCAGGGCATTAAGTTCCTAACTTTGTCATTTAAGCATCAAATGGACACAGTAACCTTTATGGTCATTAGTATATAAAAAAAAATAGCTTGACTCTTACCAACAAAAGAAGCCTTTTCAAGCTAGAACACCACAAGGAGTCAAAGATAATTATTCGAAAATGTCAAGATGGAGAGCATCTTGCAGATCACTTGAGCATTTAGGACCCAAAATTTAAACCCATATTCTTCCTGAGCTGGCAGCTTTCTGAGTAGATCTGCGTCAAAATAGTCATGGACATTTCTATTCATCGACTCTAGAAAGTTGATTCTCTCAAACTTTCAGGTCCTTTAAAGTCTGTATGAGAACATTCTCACATCTCACTTATAAAGAATTGACTGATATGGAAAGCTCGCTCATCTCTATGAACTGCTGCTTCAATTCATGTCATGAATAAGAATGGGAACTGAAAATGAATCAATCTCGAACCCCATGTGGACACACCGTGTGGATTTGGTGCAAGGGTTCCTCTTTATCTTCAACCACATTTTTACACTGACTTTTTTATTTAGCAAAAATAAGCTTTAGCTTGCAGCATCCTGTTGTTTTTCTCACCTGAAAGTGGGAAGGACTCATCTCGTTTCAAAGTTCTCAGAGGGCAGAGTTTCGTTTTGACTGGCTACCCAGCTCTGATGCGAGTTTACATCTCTCATTTACAGTCATCTAGAGAAAAATGTGTGTAGGGTGTGTGTGTGTGCGTGCATGTTAATGAGAGTACATGGGAGGTACCTTTTCATAAACTGTATTCAAGTAAATTTTTGTTTTACTTTCTTGCAGTTCTTTGTACGTTGGTACCTGTAGTGTTTGTCTGTGTTTATACCACAGTAAGAGGCAGTAATTTAGGGCAACGCCTGCAGTAAACTCAGCATTAAGGTAGAAAGTATTCATTAAACCCAAAATATGTCTGCCTGTGCATGCTAGTACAGTTATAAATAAAATGTGCATGTTTGCTTTGTTTGTGCTGTGAAACTCGAGGTGTGAAACGTACGCTTTTGTGTGCGTGTGTGTACCTTGGTGAGGTAGTCATGTATGTTGAGTGTGGCCAGCTTGGTGAGATGTCCGTTGAGGCCTAGGGCCATAAGGAAGCCTGCATACTCATTAGCCAGCTCAGGGCTCTTTGGCTTGTTGTAAGCAATCCAGGCTGAGTCCACCTTAACAAAAAGAAAGTGACATTTATTTGTACAAGAACAAAAACGGTTTGTTTACGGCAGGAGGGTGAGAAAGTTTACAGTGCAAGCTTGAGCAACTGCAACCAGGGTTCCTATGAGTATTTTCATATCAAAGACGTTTTAAGGGATCGTGAATGCCCTGAATACATTTACTGTTAATTGTTTTTTTCCTGTATATAAGTGGAAATTTCAGCCTGATAGAGACATTAGAGGAAATGGTTCAGTTTCACCAAGAGCATTAGATTTTTATTTGAGGAGCATGAGTATACACAGCAAATTTCATTAAAAAAATCCAACAGGGCAGACTGTAGAAAAACAAAGTGAGTAATCAACTGCACAAGGCCTGGTGAGGAGGTGCAATAGTGACCTGACCTGTGAAGCTGGGGCTATTTTCAGTCCAGCAGCTACTCCGTTATGGAAGCTGGGCCAGCTAGTCATATTGGGAGGAACATCAATATTCCCACTGTTCAGATCTACCATAGTGTTCCTAGGAGGGGCGCGGCCTGGAGTGGAACAAGAAAAATACAAAGTAAAATGTTGAAATCATTATACAGGATTGTTGTAAATTAATGATGTGTGTTAAGTTATCTGTTCCCTGATATAACCTGAGAAACCTAGTCTGGAAAAAACATTTTAAAATTCCATATTTTTAATAATGTTAGCCCATGCTTAGACACAAGTGAGAACATTCACATTACAGCATTATTACGTTACCTGTCAGGTTGAGTTTGGGGACAGGTAAAGGTTCAGTCGGTACAGGGTGATAGGAGAAGAGAGTGAAGAGGCCTCGGCCAACTGGGAGAGCCATGGTCCTCTGACACAGCTGCAGGAGTCTATGGAAGATACAAAGACGAGCAAAAACAGAGCAGAGGTTTAAAACTAAGGAAACATTACAGACTCTGAGGTAGAAAGAAATTATAGAATTTCTATAAAATCCTGATTACAGCAGGCCTCCAAGTGATTTATCTCCATGTCTCTGTCTCTCATGAGACAAAAGGAGGACAGAGGTTGAGACAAACAAAAGAAAATACTAAGAAGAGACACACAGATTAAACTCACTTATTCTCTTTCTCCTCTATGTACTCATGGTCAGAAACCTCTGGTAGCTGGACAACACTGACTCTGACAGGTCTGGAACTCTGGAGGAGCCTCCTGACCTCCTGGACCCTCAGATCTTGACTCCAGATCAGCCCTGTGACCTGAGAAGGGTTGCGTGAATACCGTAAATTCTCAAATAATACTCAAGGGACCGGTTTACATGAAAAAGCCACAAAAGAATCACATTCTTGTAATATCTAGCCTTCTCTAGATCAGCGATTCCCAAGAGGTACTTCTGCAGAATCTGCTAAATTTTAGAGTAGGTCAGCTGATACGAAAAAATGGAAATTAACACCTGGACCAGCAAGCGTAGTCTTAACTTAGCCAACTTCTACCATTCTAAGCAATGGTAGAAGCTGATCATGAAAAGGAATTAAAAAAGAGTAATGTATAAGATAAATAATAAGCACATAAATGAGACATGAAGACATGAGACAATTGAAATGCCCATTTTGCTTTATATCACTAATAGTGTTTGTTAACATCCAGTTTAAAGTCAATTTATATTTGGAACATGACAGGAAGTGTCTGACACTGTGAAGGTACATCAGACAAAAAAAAAAAAAAAACAACAACATTGGGAACCACTTCTCCAGATTACCAATCAAAAGTTAGAGAACATCATCTTTGCTGTGGAGACAGACCAGTCATGCAATAATGATAAAGATAATGTTTTCTGAGTCTGCCACCTCTTGAATAATGTCGGACATCCCATCTTCCTCCTCATCTGCTTCTGTGGTGGCAGGAGGCTCCAAGGACAGACCTGAACCTACAGACTGGAGACACACGCAAGTGATCATCTAACTCTTAACAAAATAAAATAAATTTAAAAAAAAAGACAAGGTTTTGGCTTTAACTTATTTCACACTCACGGCTTTGCTCTTGGCCAGGGTCATCTTGTGGGCTTGTTTGGTGAGATCTTGTCGCCCTATCAGCACACAGACCTCCTCAGACCAATCAGAACACGGCTGCTCCCGGCAGCGGTAGATGGCCTCTCTGATGGGCAAAGCCGCACCAAACGGCACTGACTCTAGGTCCTTCAGGGTGAAACCTAAACCAGTGAAATGAGACGGATGAGTGTTTCTTTAACAAGTTACAGAAGAAGATGTGCCCTAATTTAGAGGCTGCCTAAAAACAAATGCGTCATAACAGGTGACAAAGCTGTTCCCTCAAATAGAAATGCAGCTTTTTCCCCCACGTTTTAGCCATTACCATCACTGTATTAATGTTCAATGTACATGCTTTACATTATTCTCAAAATACAGTTAAATTCTTCAAACATTACAAACTTTCACAGGTTTTACTGTGTACCTGACTTTACAAACACTCCACACATGTCTTCTGGCTGTAAGCGAGCCCCTTGCCAGACTGTGGTTTCACTGGGCAGGTGTGAACGTGTACATTTGCATTAATGTAAAGCAGTGTGGAGGGGATAAAAAGGATATGGCTTCAGCACACCTTCCACTGTATTGCTAAAACTTGTTTTACCTTCTGATGTGAGCCAGGCCACCAGCTGCACAGCAAGACTCTCGCTAGTAATCTTGACCTTCACGCTGCTCTGTCTAGAATAAATATAATTAACATTAGAAATCCAAATGATTAATGATCCAATGTAACCAATACTTGTATCAATAATAATTAGAAAAAAAACATCAAGCATAATGGCTCAAAAATTATTTTTCTGCAACTGAATCTTTGAGTTATTGAAATTGGCATGCTTTTTTTTTTTTTAAATCACCAAGCATAAGAAAAAAAGTTAAGCCTGTGATTTACAGCTATTTTAATGTGATCTTTAAAACCTTATCATTGTATATAATTATGTGTAAAACCACAATAAAACAAAATCATAAAAATTCAATTACCTTCTGTAGTGCGGTTCACTGACACAGGACTTCTGGCCTGAGAAAGAGGAAGATGAGAGAGGGCAACAGCAGGAGACAGAGCCCAACAGGTTGATTAATTTGTGCTCTTAGTGAGATCGCAAATCACACTCATCTCATTAAACTCTTGACCATTGTAGCATTTTCAAAACTACCCACTGACTGGTTGTTAAAAATTGTCACTAAAAAGAATGGGAACTAAAATTAAGGGGTTAAATTAAGGTGACATTTCATTCCTGCTGAGTGAAGCACTGTGTTTATGTGGGATGACATGTGTTGCTCTTTTGTTTTGTCACTGAAAAATACCAACATAGCCCTGGGAAAAAAAGTCACAAAAAAAAAAAGTCGAAGCAATAACAAATGGAAATCAGGTGACACACAAACGCGCGTCACACGCCTTTCTTTCTGTGTTACTGGGCCCTGAAGCAGGGAACTATGGGACTGGCAGGTAATAAGGGCTGGATGTCAATAAATGTTCACACACACTCAAACACTCAAAGGGTTCACTCAGAAACACACACACACAGTCCCAGGATACAATCAAAGACAAGTAAAAAGGTCTTTGAGGCTGGTCTGAAAACACACGTGAACAAACAGACCTGCAGAAAGCTTGACCAGGTACTTTGACACATCTGTCGAAGTAGCATTTTCATCTCCAATGATGTAGAGAGCGTAACTCTGAGAAAAAAAGAACACAGGAAAAAAAACAAAGAGGAGAGATAAGAGGAGCATAAAGCAGGCATCATTTGTGCATGGTCAAAACCGTAACATGAAAGTTATGTCAACATCAACAACATTAAAATTTCCAGTGAATGATTTTTACATTTTTTAAAGAAATACAGATTGGGACTGAAGATACTGACTGTGAGGAGAAAAAAAATACTTAACATTTAGAATTGAACCAGAGGGCTAGCTCATAAGCCATTTCTACTGTAATAGCATAACTCTTCCTAATGCAGATCCTGGCAAACATTACATTCATCACAATATAAACCAGCATAGTGTAAGGAGAAACTGTATGAGGGTCAAAACAAAGTCTAGAGCCAAGAGTAAGCAAAGCATGCACACTTAGTACACACACATAGAAGTGAGTAAAACACCGTGTGAAGCATGAAGCACCCAAATTCAGGTTCAGTTAATGCAGCTAGTGTTATCCAGCTGCAAACTGCAGTGTCTGCAGGATTAGACCTGCTGGTCAGTGCAACCTGCGCCACCTATAGGCAAAAAAGGACAGCAGCAGAAGTTTAAAACTGCACATATAGAGAGGTCAATGTGCACCAGGTGTGGTTGTAATCGTCTACATATCTGACGTTTATGGTACAAGTTTTTTAACCACGCAGCAGACAGAATATTTTTAAAAATCACTGGTTGATTATCTTTTAGAAAACTTTATAAAATACTATGTATTTTATACGTAATCTACGTATACACAAACTGGATCTAAGTCGTCATCACATCCGTCATCGTCCAGAAAAACAACAGCAACTAGAAACATGATGTGTTTTCAAGTGTCCTTCCTTGATAAGCAAAGGTTGAATCCATCAGCCGCCAACAGCATCCAACACACACGTACACATCTCCATCCATACCATGATGTAATAGCTCTTTATATCACAGACATGCTGTGCAAACAGAGTTCAATCAAAGCTGAACTCTTTACCATCACTATTTCTCTCACACATACTCACCAGAAAGCCTGGGAGCAGGTGGAACGTCAAGTTTAAACAGACCGACACAAACTCTTTATAGTTAAGTACAAAACACACAGTTAGACATCACCATGACCCCATAAATACTGTATAATTTCTGACAAATAAAATCTTCCCTTACAAAAGTCAAGGTACGCAAGAGTGAAAATTTTACTTAACCTTTCAATTAGATACAATTCCCCAGTTCATGTGACATGTACGAAAATATTAAAATGCAGATTGTTTGAGGTCCCAGTTTGAGTATCTTTGTGTGATTTGGGTGTAGTGGAAAGTAGGGTCCCATTTTCTTTTGTATTGTACAGATTATGATGATTTTCCATGAAATTGCTTGACAAAACCCTGATATATTCTTGTATACAGAAGATCAAATGTGTTTTTAAGTTTGTTGATTTTGTCTCAGAAGTCTGGGAAAGAAGGCAAGATGGACTATGTAATTAGAATTTACTCCAATTTCTCCATGCCATATAGGCTTTTGTCAGAGATTTAAGAATTTTGATATAGACTATGAAGGTCTGAAGATATGGTTGTGAAAGCTGTATAGGCTGTTTCTCTATTTCTGAGACAAAATACCAACAACAAGTGAGAGATGATAACTCAGGTTAGGAACTTCAACACGGCTCAAGATTAAATGTTAGTTGTTGTGTTAAATTTCATGACTACACACTGGAGAAACAACAATATCAAGCTCACAATACTGACTATAGGAAAGTACTTTTTCTTATATAAGTTAGTAGAGCTTTGGTCGTACCAGAACCAGCAGTCTGGTCCTCTGACAGATGCCGGGCAGGTAGGGGAAAGGTGGGTTCTCTTCTCCTCTCAGACAACTACTGAGCCAGCTGAACACACAAGGAGGCTCTGTCCTCAGGAAGGAGGGATGCTGCATCTGAGCTGTGGATGGACAGGTGAGGAGGACAGAGAAAAAGATGGAGGGAACAGAGAAGAACAGGAATGACAAGGTGTGCAAGGAACACACAGGTTGGGGTGGAAGTGCAAGCGATGAAGGAATGGAGGAAGGAAAGGGGAGTGAACATGTTATGGGTTTTGAAGACAAAGAAGGAGGGAGGAAAGGAAGGGAGCAAGGGAGGAAGGAGATGATAGAAGCAGACGTATATATATAACCATATGTCATATTAATGTTGCACAAGTTGAATACCAATTATATACAGAGGTTTCCTGTTACTCTGTCCACACCGTATGTATATTCACTGTTTAATGGATATACAACAACAAACCCTGGACTTAAAGAGGAACCCTAGAGTCTCCATCAGCAGCAGACCATCCAGCCCTATCTATTCCACTACATCATGTCTTGTCTGTTTCCTGACTTGATACCATAATTAAACTATTAAACGGGTCTTACCCTGGTCTATGAGGAAGCTCTCAGTGAAGCTGCTAATTAACACAGGGTAGTCTCTCCAGTACAGATCCACATATTCATCCAACTGGAGGTCTCTGCAAACAAAAACAATTAGATGTTAATACTCCCGTGCAGGAATGGCTCCATGTACCTGAACACATCACACATATTCAGATTCGGAAGATATCTACAGCATAAGAGGACTGGAGGATGGATTTTTTTTTTTTTTTTTTTTCAAGTAACCACCATTGTGACAAGACAAATCCTGAAGTCTGCCTTGTACCAGGTCTTTCCTAGTGTCTATCTCTGGTCATCTGGACACTAAAGTGCTGCAGGACAATGAATCACATATAAAAATGGCTTTACATTCCCTAAGAACCTCTGTGGCATTTAACTTGTAGCTACAGTAATTAACATCTGTGAGTCATTACCATTCTGCTTAACATCAGATAATCAATAGTTTTTAATCCAGGTACCAAGCCCTGACTCCCACACAATTTTCAGCTGACTGTGTTTTGTTATACATTAACAATAGGAAAATGAATCATGTGCGCACAGTTATCCCATGTAACAATGATGTAGGAATTCATGAGTAAAACTGCCTGTAAAAACTAATCATTAACCTAAATCCTTTGTCCCTTCTGCTTTCAGCCTTCTAATTCCCCTTTATGCTTTTGTACAGCCTAATTATATTCTGTTTTTTTATATACTTGTGGTTATTTATTTACATATTTATTGCCAATTCCACATTTAGTATTTGAGCTTTCAACCTTAGATTGTTTTTACCTGTGTGATTAACTGTACTCTGCAGTCTTTTCCTATCTACATTGTGTATCTGTTGATCTGGCTGGCAAGCTCCTGCAGACAACTGTAACTACAGTGATAATATAAAGTTGTATCGCAATTAAAGTGAATGTATTAAATATTAAATTATTTTGTAACCTTTCTATAACTTTTCCTATATTTTTGGGAGATACTTCTGGCTTTTGCCCTTACTTTCTAATGTGCACCAGGAATTCATTTGTATAAATATTAAAGCAATGTAACAGTCTTATGTCTTGAGACTGCATTTTGCCTGGTCAAATCACTGTATGTTTACATTAAAATTTGATTTTCTCTAGAATTATTTTACATGAAATTTATTTTTAAAAATACTTCTCATAAAATGGTAATGTAAGATGTGTGAAGGGGAATTAAACCAATTTCTTCCTTAAAATCTTTGAGATAAAGGATTGAAAAATGCAATCACTCCCAAACAATATCTAACAAAACAATCAGGATCACCAAAAAAAAAAACTACACCATACTTCACAGCATCCCACATGCTAACCAACACAGGCCAATTACTCTGTAGAGCGCTTCACTCTCCCACTCCACCTATTCTGTTAATGCCATTGCCACCAATCACACCAGTCACTTGACAGCCTGTTGAAGTTTATTCCTCAGTACACACCACTAAAGAGCCATGACTGCACACAAGCTTTCACTGAAAACAATGAACGATATGCTCATCTATTCTTCTCATGGTAAGAGTTAAAAGTAGCTAGTGGGAAAGCAGACCAGGTTTTCTTTATTGTAATGAATGTCACATGTCTCTTGTCTGTTTTGTAACACGTATGTATTAAAGCAACAGTTCTTGCTTTTTCTGCATTCATTCAGTTCTATGTGAGCATTACTTTACTCCCCATATCCATTTGTAAATACACAGTACAAACACTCTGCTCATGTGGTCAACCTGCTCCAGACACATGCGATTTACTTTCCTCAAAGCAGCTTAATATAGACATAAAACACACACATACACACATACACACACACATGGGTGCAGCAGTGGTTACCTGGCCAGCTGCTGCAGCAGACAGACCAGTGATGAGGCTCTCGCTCTCTGCAGCTCGTCCAGCTGCAGTTCCTGATAGAGCAGATGGAGAACGTAGAACAGTGCAGGAATGTGGGGGAAGAGAGGAGCTGAACTGTCCAACTTCAGAGATGGACTGGAGGGAGCAGACATCTAGGACAAAGGGAGAAGAGAAGAGGGGGAAGAGTTATAGCTACAAGGCAGATAGCAGTGTTCAGAAGAGATACAGGTAATGTATGAAGTAGCAGTAAATTTATACTAAACTGACCATGTAGATACACAACACAATCAATAATCACACCAATTTGTTTCCATATCGATGCATGGATAGGAGGAGTAGGAGGGAAGATGAAGAAAAAGGACGTAGAGTAGGAGGAAAGATGCAGCTGAATCAGTGAAACATCAGGTCTTATCCAAACAAAGTGCAACATATCCAACATGGTCTAACCCAAAAATGCAGAGCAAACAAACAAAGTCAAACAACATGCAATAAACAGAGTGAGTTACATACAGAGGATAGGCTCTTGGTTTCTGTGGTGAGAGTATTGTTGGAGCCACTGGAGTCCACTGGACTGCAGACAGGCTGGAAATTCATCTGACGGTGGTAATGACACCCCAACAAATAGTCCCAGTCCTGCACAGAGATAAAAGCCAGTAAAAAAGGTGGGTTAAATCTCTCACCAGCCATTGTGTTGGTCATAGGGCATATAACCACGAATAAATAAATAAAAAGCCTTGTGTACAGCAAAAAGATCTGAAGATCTGCTTTTTGATGGGAGGAAAAGGCAGCATGTGTTAGCGTCTAAACAAATGGAACATTCTCTAAACAACTGTTTACAGAACAGAAAAACACATCGCAATAAACCTTATACATGTACTATAGCGCAAGTTCAGTGGTGAATCATGGGTAATACACAGGGCTCAGAGGTCACGAACTGACGAGGACAACAATATGCTTCAATCTGACTCATGCAGACAGACACACACATAGCCTAAGCCTAAGCCTCCAGCTGACTGACATTTGACAGTCATGTTCTTCGCTGATGGGAACACAAGCCCAGAGATTACTTAACAACCTTCCAACTTTAATCAGGAATATTTTTAAAATGTGTGTGTGATTACACTGTTACGTCACATGTTTATTTCAGACAGCGTATGTCTACAGTAAATCATATTTCTGTACAAAACCTAGAACCTTTCTGACAAGCTGAAGCTACAAGTAAAAAATTTAATTCGCAAAACATACATCTGACCTTTTCTATCACTATTAAATGTCTGGAAAACAACCTTTATGCTATTAAAAAAAACATTCTATTATTATATAATTATATGTGAACGTAGCTGAGATAACGAGGAATGACAGAATGAAGAAAAGCTTCACCTTTCAAAATGGTTGTGTCAATTTAGAGTATTTATCTTGTTTTGACACAGACTCTAGTTACATAGCTTTCCTTTTTTAGTGTGTCTGCTCCAAATGAAATGCTGTACAGTCCATTCTTTTCCCACTTTGCTGTGATGTACTTCAGAGAGTCTACAAGTTACCTTTAACCCGACATGAAAGATGGTGATTGGTGTTAACTGTGCCACAAACATCACAAGAGACCATACTTCAGTCACACACCTCATCAGAGCCTCCATCAGAGGGACGAGCCTTCTTGGCTGCAATCACTGGAGAAAGAGGCACTTCAAAATGCAGCTGGGGAAGGGGGGGGGGGACAGGCAGCAAGACATGTGAATTAGCGATCAAAGTTAAAACAAGGTTTTAAAGGTTTAGAACACAAAAAATTTCTACAGGTGATTTACGTTTCTTGTCCAAGTCAGACGCTCAGTGTTGTAGCCCATCAGCGTCATGAAACAGGTGACAAACAAGTTCCACTCTGCATGGGCACTCGGACCGCCGGGGGCGTTGTAGATGTTATACCATTTTACCAAAACCTGAATAATGACATGAACAGATTTTACAGAATTAATAAATAAGCCAACCTGAAATCAAATGTAACATGACATACTCAATTATCACAAATGTATTTTAGCCCAGCAAATATATACATTTAGATTTCTGTCATATCACATAACACAATGAAAATGCATTTGTCAAAAAAAATAAATAAAAAATCATGAGCCAGCTTGGCATAATGTTTGCTTCTCATAGCAGACAGACCATATGGTTGCATTGCACCATTGGTTCTCTTACTGAGGAGTCTCTGCACACAGTTAGGTGGTCAATATGTACAGGATACCTAGAAAACAACTACACTGCTTATTGACCAATAGATAATGCCATGTCGGCAGAGGTTTGTCCACAGGTGCCTAAAGAAGTATCCATGCAGCTTGATGTGTGTTTTCTTTGCAGTGTTTCAAGAATTAATTCCACAAACCTTCATGGCAGCTTCCTTGGGCAGAATTAAACGAATCGCCTTAAGGCATTTCCTCACTGAAATAAATCAGAGGAGAACAGGAACAGAAAGGTGACAATGGAGAAATGCAAGATTTTTTATTTTCTTTTAATTTTAAGGGATATGGCAGAGGGAAAGCATGCAGACATTGGAAAAAAAAAATCTTCAGTTCATATCAATAAAATATCTTTAAAAATATATCAATGTCTAAATGGTTTTGTTGAATAAAGTTTCAAATTACGTATTGTTATAATAAAAAGGGGCAAAATCCCTGTTTTGTTTTTCCTGACAGACTTTTGTTGCAAATCATTCCTCATCTTTCTCTATGCCAGAATTAGCTTTCTAATACGGATATAAAAGGTCCCAAAAAATGTGAACTGAAAAAATTAGGATATTAGGATATATACAACTTAGAATTTCTACTTCTGTTAATTTATTACAACTCAAAGTGGCTCAGATGTGTATGCTGTACCTATGCTGAATTTACAGCTTCCTTTTTTTTTTTAAAAAAAAAGGATTCTTTTGCTCATTTAGAAGCTGTAAATTCAGCGTGGGTACAGCATACAGATCTGAGCCACTTTGAGTTGTAATAAATTGAGCCCTTTTCCTATTTTATTAAGGAAAAGGGCTCATAGCAGGAACGTTGCTGGTTTGAATGTCTGGATCAGCTGAGAAAACTCAGATAACTGGTTGAGAAAGAGTTTAAATTATTTCCAACAAATGTATGAATGCTGGGCAAGAACTTTGCAAAAGAAGAGCATCTGTGCCCACTGTCAGTCTTGAACAACGCTTGGAAAAAAAAAAAAAAATCAAACTTCATTTTAACAGCTTCCTCTAATTAAGATCAGAAAACAAAAGAGGAAATTAAAAAACCACCACCACTACGACAGTAATTAGTGTTACTGTGTCTTCTAAGGACTCTGACCAATCAGATTCCTAATCAACATCACCGGGCTGTCTTAATTGGACATCCAGAGTGGGAAAGGTCAGGGAAGAGCTGGATAAATGCCATTTCATTAGCGCGACAAAGCATTGTCTGTTGGATCGATTACTAAATAATGGGGAGCCACACATGGCAAAGGCACAAAGGCAGGCAAACACACAAGGCAGAGTCATACACACACCTTAGTGATGCTGAAGGTTTTAAAAAGGCTTTTTTTTTCTTTTCTTTTTTTTTTTTTTAAATATGAGCTTTCACAAAAGCTGGAGGTGATTAAGAAACTTTCACTCATTTCATTCATTCAAGAGTCATGGTCAGAGTAGATGTTGAACTTTTACTGGCTAAAAAGTAAAATATGTTGTCAGTGTAATGCATATTAACTGTTAATTACTTGGTCATTAACTCGTTTTTGCATTTAAGACATAAAATCAGGGTGGACATTTTGTCCAACATCTGCAATAGCAAGTCATTTTCAGAGGTTTCAAGTTTTCCCACTTTACCAGCTGAATGAACATTTTGACAGGAAAAACAAAACTTTACAAAGCTATGAAAGTTTGACTAACACATACTGTCCTTAATAAGAATGTACATGAATGAGGTTACTGAGTAACAGCAGACATTCATCTTTGTGCTCTACTTTAAACTGTCTTTTAACAGCTGCCTGCTTAAAGAAAAGGTGAGAAACTAACACTGCAAGTTAATATGCTAATTATCTGAGGCTCCCACACAATACCCACACTGTAATATTTTCCATGAGAATAGGGCTGTCAGTTCCAATCTTATTCCCCCCAGCAGTTAATTATGTATCTTAAAGGGCAAATTTAAACATTGTTCTGTAAAACACAAAGCTCAAAAGGGAGATAATAAAGATCTGAGTTCATGTAAAGTCCTATTTGTTTATAGTCCACTAACATGTTTTCCAGAGATAACTAAGAAAAAAGAGGTTAAAAGAATTAGAAATTTTTAAAAAATGACACGGCCACATGTGTCTCTCTCGCACTGAAACTTCACTGATGTGTTGGCTCAACCATTATCAGTGTGATGCTGTGTGTGTGTCTGCATGGTAATGGCATCCTCAATACATCAAGATTATATGTCACTGGGTAACAACGTAGGGCAGCTCTCAAACCTAATTTACAGGACTTAACTGCTCTGACTCAGCCATCTGTGTGTCTGTGTCTGTGTGTGCATATGTGCGTATGTGGTCTCACTTAAAAAGTACACATATTAACAGAAAATATTAGTGACCAACAGCAGCGACGCAATATCACAATATAATATATGGATGGCCTTAAAATGATCTTTGCACACTGGATGCATTCCATCCCTTTCTGGATCCAGCTTACACGTGTGTGTGTGTGTGTGTGTGTGTGTGTGTGTGTGTGTGTGTGTGTGTTTGTGTGTGTGTGTCTGTTTGTCTTACCCAGCTCTGAGGTAGCGATCTCTGGGATAGAAATCCTCAGCATTGTGCCACTGTTTAGTTCCTAGACAGAGAAAGAGATTCTGACACAAATGTTCCACTTCTAAAACCTCAATTTCCAAGACTCTCCATGTCTGATATAAACCAGCAAACATTTCCAAGAGCTCCACAAGCAGACCTCAAGCAAACATCATGACCTAGAAAAACTACTGAATACACCATGAATGCACAGTCCTTCTTTTTTTGGTAGAAATCATAATAATAATTATTTCAATTACTTCTGAATAGTTGATTTATAGAGGAAGAATAGACCCCCAACATCTTGTTACTTTAACGTCATATTTTCTCCAGCAGGGTCGGCCCTGTTTCTGTCATTATGTCACAACAATGAACTGATTAGAGAGAAACCCTGATGAGAAAATAAACCCTCGACCTGACAACACACAGAGAGTTTGAAAAGTCCAGCAAGCTGCATTAGAAAACAATTAGTGTCCAGACTGACACATCGAGAAGTCAAATGAACAATCAACAACACTGTTTTTGCACAGGGTGGCTTCTGCTGTGTGTGTGTGTGTGTGTGTGTGTGTGTGTGTGTGTGTGTGTGTGTGTGTGTGTGTGTGTGTGTGTGT
>JBBMJY010000003.1:5451976-5552394 GCA_037833715.1 Toxotes lorentzi
GAAGAGAAGAGAAGAGAAGAGAAGAGAAGAGAAGAGAAGAGAAGAGAAGAGAAGAGAAGAGAAGAGAAGAGAAAAGAGAGAGAAAAAGAGTAGAGGGATTAAATGTGAGCAGGAGGAACTGGGAAAGTGAGAACGGAGAGGAGCTGGGAAATTAGACAAAGGGAAGAAATTGGGAGATAAATTTAATAAATGATGAAGGAAATGGAGGAAAGCAGGACTGAGGCTAGGCAGAAGATGAGATGAGATGGAAGGAAGAGAGGAATGAAGTAGGAGAAGTGAGGACTAGAAGATGTTGAGAGAAGAGAGAGACGATGTGACATGGGATTGAGTTTGACACATGTAAAGAATGGACAGACTGGATTTAAGGTGGAGTGAAAAGATGTAATCAGTACAGCACAGCCAATACAGTTTAATGAGACATAATAATAATACTGTACGTATATCTGTACATGCAATGTAAAATAGTACATTTCAGACATGACAGATTATTATACAATACAATATATATAGTACTATCTCATAACATGATAAAATACAAGGTGAGCTCATGTCATAACGTACAGTTTTACTTTTGATACTTTAAGATACTTTAGGTGATTATGCTCCTGCACTGACCTCAAATTTTAAATTACGTTTTTACAATATGATATAATATGTTATATCTGAAACATGAATGGGCAAAGAAAGCAAACGAGGGACAGGAAATATTTAATTCCCGCATCTTCTCTTGCTAATTGTCTAGTTTAGCAGCACTTTGATATGTGTCTGAGTGTGTGAATTGGGAGAGTATGCCTGCAAGCCTGTGAGGAGCGCCAGAGGGGACAGCATAAACTGTAGCTACCACAAACCACACACAAACACACACATCCAGTTAGCCTCTCCTCTGGCCCCATGTTCAAACCACCTATGAGTTTAGACAGTCAACTAAAAAGGACTAAAGGGAATCTAAAAGAGAGGGGGAGAGTGAATGAAGACCATCGGGAGAGAGGACAGAGGGAGAGGAGAACCGCAGTGAACAGAAGAAGAAGAAGAAGACGAGAGAGTTCAGAGTGGACAGAGAGCAGACGAGGCTACTGCTGCCTGTCATACTGTGTCATAGTCATCTGGCTCTGCCTGTGTGTGTGAGGGAGAGAGACTGTCCAACATAAAATGTTACTTGCAGCAGTGTTCAGTTCCTCACAAATCCATGTTTGTGTGTGTGTGTGTGTGTGTGTGTGGTTTGGGCTGAGGGCACCAGACAGGCAGGAGGGTAATTTGGTTTGGCACTAATGCAGGGCCAAAGATCTATGCTCGGGGTGAGAAAAATGTCTCTCTCTCTCTCTCTCTCTCTCACACACACACACACACTTTTTCCAGTGTAATCTAAATGGCAGCAGTCGCTTCACAGAAGCTCTGCTACTTTCCGTCATACTTCACAGCATCTCAGAGGCCCACTGTAAATGTTCACATGGTAGACATGGCAACCTGACAGTGTCTGTGTGTGTGAGAGAGAGAGAGAGAGAGAGAGAGAGAGAGAGAGAGAGAGAGAGACTTCTAAGGCCCTTGCCTATTTGTCCACACACTTTTTTTTTTTTACATGTAAACGATGTATCATGTGTAAGTGCAACCCTCAAGACTGTGTGTACTTGTGTGTGTGTGTGTGAGCGCCTATGTGTGTTTTTGCAAGTGCCCCCACACACAAATAATGCATTTTTATATATGGTAAATATCTATTTGTGTGTGTGTGTGTTTGTATGTGTGTGTGCACTTGCATTTGGGCAGGTGGCTGTGTGATAGCCTCACACCCTGTCACAGCAGCTCTTCATCCTCCTCTTCCTCCCTTCCGCTCACACCACCAGTGGGGCGATTATAGCCTCGCCACCGTCACCCTGTTTACACCTTACGCCGCCACCAATTACCAGGCTTTGACACCCAAGCTCGGAGGGGTGTCGGTTGGTGGTGTGGTGGTGCTGGGTGGGTGGGTGGGTCGGGGGGGGGGGATTCACACCCTTGGCCACACTGTCACAGCCTTACCTGTGAATAGATACACAAGCAGGGATGAGGCTGAGCGGGGAAAACACACTTAGGTTACAGAGGATGACGATATTTGTCATTGCAAACATGCAAACACTGGAACAAGTTCAAAACAATATTGTGTTCAGTGCACCTGTTATGGTATTCATATTTTATCATATGTCGCAGTACAAGCAGTAGGGCCAGAAATCACAGGGTGAGTCATGGTGCAATATTAGCATAAGAATAACCATCACCATCACCATCACCATCATCAGGTCAAATATTCACTCTGTTCAGAACTATGGTTCATGAATGAGTATTTACAAAGCTAATAGCTGATCCTCAGCTGTGCTTTGTGCTTTGTCCTATTTACCAAATGTTAGCATGCTAACTAAGATGGTACTCATGATAAACATCACACCTGCTCATCATCAGCATGTTAGCTTTCACTTTGAGTATGTTAGTATGCTGATGTTAGCATTTAGCTCAAAGCACCACTGTGCCAAAGTGCAGCCTCGCAGATCTCATAGCACAGTTTTTGAGTAGCACTCATGTAGTGTGCGTGTAATAGTCTTGTTGTTTTATTAGTTTATTTGATAGGCATAACGCTCATTGATCAACAAAGTAGAAAATGTAAATAAGACAGAGTTAGCCTGATGTTCCTGGCCAGATGTTAAATATGGAACAAAAAATAGAATATAATAACATACATTATAAAATGGAGATACACAACATAATAAATGTGCACAAAATAGTACCTTACACATCCCTCCATAAACAACACAAGCTAAGGAGACTGGAATTCATAGCCTTATTAAATCAAATCACTTTTAGTTTACTGTTTTATTTTTTTTCTTTGTGATCAGTGTTAAACTGCTGTCATTTAAACGCAGCACTACGTGTTGATGTTTCACAATAAAAGCCAGCCAGGAAAGGGAGGGACTGTGCCCTCTGAGCTGGTAGAAGGCTTTTAATGTGAAACATCTGTGCAGATTTTACTCAGACAGCAGCTTCACACCAAATTAACAATAACAGCAAAGCGGCACAGAGGATGGTATAAACAGAGTGTAAAATACTCTGCACACAGAGGCTAGAAAATGACATGATTGTGTAGAAATTCACATTATGTTGAATTTATCAACATAAGGGGAGTTTGCATTAACAGCAACAGACCAGAAAAAGTCAAATGTCTTAAAAATATACATCCATACTATATAAGAACGGGTAACATCTGTACTCAGGACTTTTACATAAACCTGGTTTGAATAAAAGCCTGGTTCTTGTTGCATTGAGATAAATATTTGAAAATTACTTTTCTAAAATGATTCTTTAAAAGCATCAAATTACAACTCTCTCTCTCTCTCTCTCCCCCTCTGTGTGAGAAGTCCTGCACAGAGAGGTGAGTGTGGTCTACTGTGTGATAGGGTGGGACAGAGGGCTTGGCCTGGAGCACAGCTGTGATTAATGGACATACACACACAAACACACACCATCATTCGTCCTCCCTGTCCCATACTTGGGTCATGTCTTTTTAACCCCTTTAACACACTGGTGCACACACACACACACACACACACACACACACATACACACACACCTGGTTGCCAGCCTGCATGGAACACTCAAGCTGTTTTTTACACAGGGGAGGACAGTAGTAACCTCACGGCCACAGTAATGCCACACTCAAACATTAGCTAAAACAGGACAATGGTGAATGAGAACAGTGACTCTGTGTGTGTGTGTGTGTGTGTGTGTGTGTGTGTGTGTGTGTGTGTGTGTGTGTGTGTGTGTGTGTGTGTGTGTTAATGAGCTGACCTGTTTGGTCCACCTGCTCTCCCCAGCTGGCCTGGCTAAGATAGAGTCGGATGCCGTAAATATCTGGACGAGGCTCCGCTGGGCTTTACTTCACCTCTCTCCTCCTCTCTCCATTTCTGCCCTGTCCTCTCTTTCCATCTCACTTCACCTCCCTCCTTCTGTCTTCTCCCCTCGTGCTCATCTCTGTGATGTCAGCCCCTCTGTTTCTCTGCATCTCCTCTCTCCTCATCTCTCCGTCTGACCTCTTTCTCACTCCATCCCCATGTTTCACTGATGTGCTCTCCTTTTGCCCTCTCGTCTCTTGTCCTCTCTTTTCTCTTCCTCACCTCTCCCACTTCCTTTCCTTCTCTCTATAGTACCCTTCCCTTGTCCTCTTCTCCTTTCCCTTTCACCTTTTCAGCATAGTCTTTACCTGTCTTCTGTATTCTCCTTTTTCCTTTTCACCTTGCATCCTTTCTCCTCTCCTTTTGATTCCCCTTCCTTTAGTCTTACCTAACATCTTTCCTTCCCCTCATCTTTCTCCTTCCTAGATTTCTTCCCACCTAATCTTCTCTTAGATTTTAAGGTATTGATGCTGTCTGAGTTTTTAGTTCCAGTCTCTTTGCCAAAAGGTTTCTGATGGGCTGGATTCTAATGCTGGAGACACCATCCTTTTACTACACAGCAGGAGACTGGAAGGAGATTTTGATGTCTCAGGTTGGGAGGCCTGGCACCAGACCAGAGTCAACACTGACGAGACCGTGTGCAGCCCACTTTGTTATCACTTATTTGTTATTACGATATGAACTTAATCAGAAATGATTAGTAATTTGGAGGCTTTTAGGAACAGGTGGGATATCAAAAGTGCGGAAGAGTTTTGATGTATTTTCTCTTGGGGTCATTTTCTTGTTGAGTTTATGACCTGTTTTATTGTTCAGTGATGTAGATGTGTGTGTGTGTGTGTGTGTGTGTGTGTGTGTGTGTGTGTGTGTGTGTGTGTGTGTGTGTGTGTGTGTTTGTTGCGCTAATTAAAGTCTCTAGATGGCATTGCTGTATGTAATGTCTGCCATGGGGCTGAATCCAGGCCAAATGTATTTATGTATTTAGTTAATTTAGGATGCAACGAAGAGCTCTGGTGGTCTAATTGATCTTTACAGGAGGCCACACACCAAAAACAAGGCCTCCATTAAAGGAACCTCCAGGGACTCGGGCTCTGATGAGTGTGCGGAGTGTCTGTTCGTGTGTGTGTGAGAGAGAGAGAGAAAAATGGAGGTAGTAAAAAAGATAAACCTGGTGTGTTTGTGTGAAATGAAATACAGCTAAATACTGAAACCATGGACAGAGCAGTCTCTTGATCAGTGCAAACAGGAATCTGGTGCTGGCAGGGTTGTGTGCAAGAATTACTTATTACATATTACATACATTCCTCTTTTGTGCATCAGTTTTTACTCCGAGAGATGGTTAAATAAAGATGAATGAGACAACACAGCTAATAAGCCATGACAGCTGCTTGTCAAAGATCACCAAAATTAACCCAAAGCAATAGATCTAATAAATTTCATCAATTTAAATCCTGCTGTGTCCAGGCTGAAAACCCCTAACACTTGTTTTTACACTCTTCTGTAAAGCTCCTCTGTAGACTTTGGAAACAGCAGATGACAAAACAATCTCATCTTAGGCTCCATTTGCAGCTCTTGTATAAATGTATGTTCATCACTTAGCTTCAAACAGAGCCAGTTTAACTGTTTCTCACTGTTTTTCATTCACAACCAGAAAAGGATATTATCCAGTTCATCTGGGAGGAATTTTGCGCACATGGTTTGTGTCAAAAATACGTCATTTGCATCACAACATTAATACTGCTCGTTTCCCAAATTTCATCCGGCAGTGTTTTTCAGCTCTGAATGCAGCCTGTCTCCTGCCGCGGTAAACCAGGTTTAGCCAACAGGGGAGTTTAGCTGTAATTTATCAGACTAATCTCCTCCGGTTGTGGAAGGAAATCCATCACCAAACCCAGCTGGGTCCACACTGAGCCAGGAGGAGAAGAATCTTCCCACATGGGAGGATGAAACCTGTCTGACACCAGCACCTATGACGACATTTCAGATGAGTGTAAAGGCCTGTCATTTATCTGTGGAGGGATGTCTTCATACTGTCACCTCTGTGTAAACACTATTAGTATGATGGTCCGGAGTTACTCACACTGTAACACACAGTGGTCCGAAGGCCTTTTGATATTTGTCTCTAACCTCTCTTATCACAGTATGTCTTAGCACGACTTTACCTCCATCACTTGTACACAAACCCTTAAGAAGTGGATCAGCACCACTTTAACATGGTTCACAGAACATGTAGATGTACTGTATATACTATGTCAGCCTCGGACAGGTGAGACAGGGAGATATTGTATTTGAGATTCATGATGAGGAACATAATTCATTGCTTTGTTACTGGTTTGTGTTCTCAGTGTAAGTTTGCACTCCTGTATGTTTGGTGACTGTAACCTTTTACAAGCTTGACTTTCCAGATTGGCTTTAATTTCAACAACTTGGTTCCATTTTCTTTCTAATTTCACGCTGATGTTTGCCTTTCACCTCTCTCTGTCTTTCTCTCAGTCTCTCGTCTCTGCCTTGGCTTCTGTCTTTGATACAGTCTCTCTTTCACACTCTTTCTATCATCATCCGTTTCTATCTTATCTCAGTATCTTTATTCCATCTCTCCACCTGCCACATGTGCACTCACATAAAGAGGGACAGAGGGACAGAGGGACAGAGCGACAGAGCGAGCCTGGTGAGTCTCGTCAGGCTGCCAGCTGTAATCTGCCATCAGAGTTGTCACTCTGTGGTTTGCTAATTGGATAATGTGTTGCAGAGGAGGCACTCAGCAAGCCAGGGGATTCCCCTCATCAGACAGGCTGGTGGGAGAGTAGTGATGCAAAGGGTCTCATTATGAAGACATCCACCATTCGGACACAAGTGTAAAATCAGTAAAGTAAACCAGTCAGTTGCAGCTGTGGTACAGCAAGTTTCCATCATTTACATTTTCTTCAAACTTCCTAAAAAGAATAATATGATAACATGTTGATCATGTTTCATTGGAAACTTAATTTAATGAGCTGACTGAAGTCCCTGCTGTACAGTACATTCATTCAGTTCATTCAAAGTTAGAAGAACTTATGTTTATAAGTTCTGAAGTAATCTGAAAACAAAAACTAGAAATTTGAATTTGTACCTTGAAAATAATAAATATTAGCTGATTACACTACATTCCTGTATGACGTTCTGTAGCAGAAGTTTTACATTCTGCTATAAAACATTACATTACATTCATGCTCTCTTCAGTCCTCTGTGTCGTACAGAGGTGAGCCGGCCAGTTATTCGTCTATAGGAACGTTTTCTTCCGTACATTCCATCAACATCAACATAATAATGCTGATGTTTCCTCCATCATCTTCCTCTTCCTGCAGGGATCTGTCTCCAATCACTTCTGTCAATTAGACCATTTCCTTCTCCATGGACTTCTGCGTAATCTACTTTCTCTCTGGACTGATCACATTAAGGTTCCGATGGTGCCATCATGGTTGAGAACAGGGGGGGGGGTCATCTGCTGACTGGGAGGAGACATCAATGACCCATGAAAGCCAGAGACGCTGTTGTCATGATGTAGAGGTAAATAAAATTTGCAATCATCATCGGGTACGCAGGCACAAATGCAAGCAAAAATGAATCATAATTCTCAGAAAACGCTTGCTCACACATCGTTTTCATGTGTCTCATTATACATCTCACATTACTTTTGAATGTTTTCGTGAAAATAATATTTATGATGTACGCTCAAAACTGAAAACGTTTTTTTTTTTTTGATTTGGGTGAGCTGACACTTTAAAGTTGATGCCCGGCGGTAAGTTTCAAACGTATGTTGGTTTTTGTTTGTATTTAAGCACAGCACTTGGTTAAGGTTAGGGAAACATCATATTGTGGTTTTATTAAGAAAACGTTCACAGTGACTTCAGACACAACATTTATTAACATTTAACCAAAAACATAATTTTTTATTAACCTTAACTCAAATGCTTTTGTTGCCTGAACCACAGGCGGGAGTCTGGATGTGACCCTGGTCTCTGGTGTGGTAGGCGTGAGCTTTGTACTACCATGATCCAAAAAAACATCACCTCTGAATGTAATTCTGCCAGCCAGTTTAGCGATATATATACATTATCTATAAGAGACAGTGCTGAACAAAATATTGGCTGGATTTGAGGCACAGTTTGTGCTACTTGGTGTCAGTCAAATCTGGAAGCACAACATTAATATTTTAACTTCGTACAAAGTTCACATTGTGAACAAAGCAAAAGTATTTGCAGGCTGTGTAAATACAGAGAAACACTATCACTCATTTTGAGTCATGTCTCTATCTACATGATGAATGTTATGCCTTTCAGCTCTGCTTGGGTCTCCACTACCTCCTGAGGGATATATTTAGTGTTTTGGCTGCTGAATGCTCCACTGTGACAGTGTGTTTCTCAGAGCTGAAAACATTTGTCTGCTGCTGCTGCTGCTGCCAAAAACAAGGTTGAATCAAAACAGTGAAGCTGGGGAGAAGAGACGAGGTGCTGTGAGAGGATGAAGCACAAAAAGGCAGAAAACTGAAATCTTCAGTGTATCAATATATAAATGTATAAATATATCAACAAATACCTGATCAAATCTCACACAAATAACTGTTTTTTTAATGTAAATATTACAATCATTGTCTGTATTCATGCTAACAAGTTTCATGGCTACTGTTTATCAATTTATCTGCTTATCTTTTTGTTTTAAAAACCACTATAACCTTTTTATTTTTGTCTCATCACTGTTTTTTTTCTTGGATGGATGGATGGATGGATGATGGATGGATGGATGGATGGATGGATGGATGGATGGATGGATGGATGGATGGATGGATGGATGGATGGATGGATGGAGCGCCGGCCGACGTCACGGCTAATTCATGTGCCGTTCTAGCAGAGTAAATAAGGCTCATCAGGGACACTGTGGGTGGATTCAGAGACATTTCAGTCCTGCGTGGTGTTCTTCTGTAAAAGCCCAACACAACCTGAAATAGAAACAGAGGCAGTATCTTGCACCCGTGCACCCTCTGAAACGTTATTGTATTTATTTAAAGTGGTAATCTGCAAGATCCTGATGTTTTTATTCAGTCATCATCACCATCTGTGGTGCTCAGCGCTCACTGCTGCTGAGGTGAACAAATGGATATAAATGGCAGCAGCATTTTGATAACATTGTTGTGGAATTAAGCATTTGTGTCATGGCAAGACAATGTGTGAGATTAAAAAAAGGAAATGTTGAAAGAATAAAATTGTACTGGAAACATCTTTTTTAGTCAGATACCACAAGAATCGGGGCCCTTCAAACACACAAGCTCTGATTTGCCTTGTAAAACTGGAGATGGAAATTAGCACAAATCTGCAGTTATGGTAAAGTTTTTATATTTTTAAAAAAGTTTTCTGCCTTTTTTAGCTTGTTGTTCAATTAAAGTACAAAATATCAGGGGAAACTTTGGTGCACAAACCACATGTGAGCTGAGTTATCTCAAAGCTTCAAAACTCCTTCAGTAACGTATCTTTCTTTATCTCCATCAGCGGCCTTGTGATCAGTATACACTTTAATAAAAGAAATGAATATAGGATAAAAGCTTTCACAAGGTTAATCACCCTTTCCTCATGGAAAGAGTATTCCAGTGGTTCCTGAAGCCTTGGTACATTGATATGTATTTCATATATATTGCGGAGATTGATATTTTATTTCTGATATCCCTTGGTTGCTATTTGAAAGGATAATGCTGCAGTGTCCTGTGCCCTCTGTACCCTCTTCTTCTCCCTTATCTTTTCTTCCCGTCTTGTTGAACAGATCTTCAAAAAAATTTGAGTTATTCAAGTCTCATTTTTTAGATTTCCTTCCTCCCTCCAGCAGCTGAACTGTGATAGCAAAGGAGCCCAGAGAAAATGATCAGATGAGTCAAGGGCATCAACCTTGAAATATAAGTTAGTTATTCCTACGATTAATTGGAAGAAAAAGAAAAAAAAACCTCCCCACTAATTTCACATAGGTCTGTTTGGTTCCAACCATGAGCAAGACCAGTGACGGAAGCAGCGACCTACTGACGTCTCAGGCCCCTGATTGAATCGGATGTCCCTCCTGCCTCATGAGAAACATCCAGGTGTATAAAACGGGGGCGCAGAGCTGAAGGCGAGCAGAAAGACGGTGTCGAGTCAGGAAGCATCGGATCAACAGAGTGGACATACATCGCCGACTCAAGATCAGGACCTTGGAGAGCGCAGCGGAAAGAACCAAACGCAGCCAACTTTCTCTAGAGCACATGTAAGATCCCATCTTTACGTAGAAATTATCTTTGAGACGGTGCGTTCTCGCTGGTTTTTGGTAATTTTTAACTTTTGTTCTTTTTGAGCTCTTCAGCTTTTGGTTTTGGATAAGTTTTCCAAATGAGAGCTCTTGAGTTTTATTTCGAATAAATTGCTCGTTGTAATTTTAGAGCAGCAGCTCTACACATTACATCTGGCTCGCAGTCTGTGGTAGCAACAGAAGTGCAGGGTCTCCATGGTGTAAATAAATAAAAAAAAGTTTCGCTACTCTCTGCCCTCTGCGTAATTACGCATTGGATTCCGTGAGTTCTTTTTCTTTCCTTTCTCGGAAATCCCAGAATTTTGCCATAGATCGATGTACTAGCAGTCATTCGTGACTAAAAGGTTCCTTTCCAGTTGTCAGGTAGTGAGTGGGGAGTCAGAGAACTAAATTGTTTAAAAACTAGACTGATCTGTGAAAATGCACAGGCGAGAGAGTTAAATGTACTCCTGCGTATTTTTGTGGAAAGCATTTGTAGCTTGACATGTTAAGGTTGTTTTGTGGTTTATGGTTCCAACAGAGCTGCCGTGCGTAATTACGCATCGGATTCTGATGAGTTGTTCTTCTTGTCAAACATCAAAAGGGGTAGTTTTACAAAGATCAGTGACAAAACGGCTCCTCGCGGCGAAACTACTCCTCTTTTTTGCTGTGGAGCGATTCACCGCGTTTACTATGTGACAGTTGCGCTTAATTTAAGATAATGAATAAAACTTATGGGGTAATGAGGAGAGGCAGTCGAAGTGTCTTTTTCCGTCGGTGGACGGATCGGAACTGACCTGCTATGTTCACTGATTTCAAGTCAAAGGGAGAATAACCCGTCACCGTTTCCATCCTCAGGTGTAAAGCGATGTTACAACGAACCGGCCCCCAGCTGCTTCTCTTAATAGCCCTGTGCAGTGTGTTGTACTCCCGGACTCTGAGTCTGCCATACACATCCATGAGGTGAGAGGAAACCTGTGTTCTTTCCAACTAAACCTGGTGGGGGGGTTGGGGGACATCCAACGCTGTACAATGAGACCTGTGAATGATTTTGAGCGGGTTTGTCTACGGATTCCTGCTCAGGTTCATTCATCTTACACACACACACACACACACACACACACACACACACACACACCAAATGAGAATTCTTGACTTTTTCTGTTTGCTGTCATCACCAGTGTCAGAAATAATTTCAAATATTGGCGCCATGTTCTATTTTAACTGGTGCCAAAGGTCGTAGATCACATGAATACGACTCAGAAAGATTATTGTTTGAAGGTGAACAGAGAAAACTTCCCTCAATAACAAAACAACGAAAAGAATGTGAAGCACTAAACTTGCTTTAACGTTTCTATTTATCTGTTTATATTAATTAATAATAGGCGTGTCAACAAGGTGATTAGGCTAAATTATATATCTATATCTATCTATATCTATATCTATATATAGATATATATATATATAATTTTGAGGAGGTCTTGTGATCTGAATCATGTTGTTACGTGTATAGAGAGAAATCATTTTGATGGTAGATATGCTGACTGAAGAACTGGAGCTGCTGTTGCATTTGTTGGTGTTTTAATCTGTCCAATGTCCTGTGGTGCTGTGCAGACCGACGAGACACGCAGACGGTCTGTTCACCAGCGGATACAGCAAACTCCTGGGACAGCTATCAGCGCGGAGGTACCTGGAGTCTCTGATCGGAAAGCGGGTCAGGTAGGTGATCTTCCCGTCCGGAGAGCTCCGGAGAGTGTAGAGCCGCAGGCAGGCGGTGGACGAGGCTGAATTTAGCTTTTGAAGAGAGAGAGAGTACAAGGAAAACCTCGTGTTGTATTTATTTATTGGCTGATTTTTCATAATAACACATTAAAATCGGATTTTAAATTCCCATTTTATCCGTTTTCAGGTTTGTAAAACACGGAAAAAATATTCCAGGTCAAGGATTCTACTACTGAGATGAACTACTGTGTAAAATCTGGTTTCAGATTTATGAAACTTTAAAATTCAAAATTTGGACGAGAACAGCATAGGATAAAGACGCCAACTGAAGCCTCCTCCTCCTTTAGAGAATAGAGGCGGTTCATCTGAATGTTTAACCTTGAACCTTCCACAAGGAATTTGGCTTGGTTGGTTAATTGTTATAGGATAAAATGCACAATTATTTAAAAGGGGGAAATATTAGATCTGATTGTCTAGAATGTCTTTGTCATTCCATGGACCAAAACCACAGTGAATATTCTTGTAGTGGACAGTCAGAAGGTTGACAGGAGAAAAGTAGAAAACAAGTGTAGATTAAATGTAAATGGAAGCAGAGGTCTGAAGCTCCAGAAGTAGATCATACCAAAAAGTGGGAGAAATGTCATCTCAGAGGATAACACACTGTTCAGTTGAATAATGTTTAAAAAGAAAATGTCAGGGCTTTTCTGACAGGCAGACTTATTTGTGTTCATACACAGGTTTTACTCAAACAAAGACAAAGAAAACTCAAGGTATTTTTTAAATGAGCGGTTTAGTTACGAAGAAAAAAAACATAATTTCTCAGCCCCTTATTTTTATTCGGCATATTTTCCATAGATGAGCTTGAAAAATAGTCAGAAAGTTCACTGATAAAGCAAAACTCAAAAAGTAGATTTTATCTCCAAAATTTCATCAGTGGCATTTTTCATGTGAGTCGAGTGTAATTCAAATAAATCAGGTGAGACCTTCAGCAAAAAGTGAAAATACATCACGTTTCACTATTTCACATGGAGAGAGGTGAACTCTTTTCTTTAATGTTTGCTGTTTAACGGAGAGGACCTTCTGACATTTACAATGAAAGGACCCAACCTGCTTGATGATGCATTTTGTAATTGACTAAACATTTTGAAAGGTTAATTTATGCCATTATTGCGTCACTACATGTTGGTTATACAGCCAGGAGGGACTCACCCCCACACACAAAGAAAAAGCACCATGAATCACGGATCCTGAGCTGCACTGACTTTGTATTGAAACCCACTTCTCTCTGAACTCTCTGTTCTTTCTTACACGATCTCTCCTCTGTCCAGTGACGAGCTGATGGAGGAGCCAGTGAAGCGTCACTCAGACGCCATCTTTACAGACAATTACAGCCGCTTCCGCAAACAGATGGCCGTCAAGAAGTACCTGAACTCAGTCTTAACAGGAAAGAGAAGGTAGGAATCAGTGCTCCCACCCTTCACCTGTCCACTGCAGTTTCATCCTCTACCGTAAGCTGAATGTATAAGTAAAGTACTTTGTGATTCACTGAAAGTACCTCCACCTTAGATAAACGTAAGGCAGAATTGATCTTTATCTGGTCTACGTCTGTCCTCATATCTAATCTGAAATCAGTTTTAATGGATAAATAACAATGAGTGAAGCTAAATCAGCGGACTGGTATGCTGGGCTATCCCTCACATTTTATGGTTTAGAGACGAGAGAAGTAAAAAGACATAAAACTGCAGAACGTGAACGTGTACATTTTATTGTGTGCTTAAGAAACAACACCTGATTGTGTCTCACAATTTCAAATATTTGTATTCATGGAATGTTAATGAATAAAACTTTTCATGTGTATTCATATGCACACAGCCTAGAAGATCCTGGAACCACCGACCCGGAGGAGTCCAGGGACGAACCCAACACTTTCCAGGAGAGCTATGATGACATCAACGTAGATCACCTCCTAAACAACTTTCAACTGGTAGGTACTGACACATGCAGATCTAAAACTCAAATTTGTCCTCACAAAGAAAGAAATTCAAGAGAAATTGTCCACATACAGTCTGTGAACAAACATACGTGCGAACTGTATGAAGGACGACTGACATTAGCAACAATCTTGAATGAGTAAATTTGTGAGGGAAGTATTGTATTTTACGATCTCAGTCCAGCATTGTTGTGAGTTGTTCTAAATCAGTAACGCCTCATCTTCTCTGTCCACTTTCTCTCTCTCTTTTTTTTTTTTAATCTGCAGCCACTTTGAGGAGGGGCCTGAGGCCTCGAGTGAATACCTCAACTCATCCTCATGAAACTGCCCATTCCAAAAACAACATGGTATTAATCCAAGGGACATTCAGAAGTCAAATGAACCAACGATGATGTGTTCTCCAATGTGGTTATCTATCTATCCATCCGCACAGTACATGTTTACACTGTATATATACAGTACATATACACAATATTAATCACCAATGATTCTGGCCCAAAGGCTCTTTGGGCTGCACCGAGTGTCCACCTTTGGTCAATCAGCGTTTGAAGATGGCAACAGTAAATATAAACAGAAGTACCACGTCTGCTCTCTTTCTAAGATCAATGTTGTTCCATTCATTTTCAGTGGAAACATTTCTGCCCTGATCAGTTAAACATTTGACCCATGGAATGTCAGTAGAACTGCATTTAATTTCAATAGTATAGCTCTCCCATTGTTTTTCAGTGGATATACTGGAACTTTAGCTTCATTCGACCAACGTTTGTTCAGTTAACGCTGAATGGAAAATAAGTCTGATTGAATTCTAATGAATTTTCAGTCACAAACGTTCCATTAACTTTCACGGGAGAACATGTCCATGTGCTGTTCAGTGGAACACTTGCACCATTAGCTTTCAGTGGAATCATTCCTATGTAGTGGAACAAACTGTACTATTAACTTCAATGGCCTCATTTAGTGTCATTTAGGCAATACTGTATTTTCAATGGAACCATTTTTCCTTTTTAATGGAAATGCTGGCCTATTAAATTTGAGTGAAATTCATCCTATTAACTTTCATTTAAAAATTGACCCATTGAACATTAGTGGAACACCATTCCTGTTGAATTTCGGTGGATCTGTTGTCATGTTGCTTTGTTTAATCAATTTTTGAATGCATCAAATGCAGCAACTGTTCCATTAGATTTAAATGAAATGTATCCCATTAACTTTAAGCTTAAATACTGACCCATTGAACAGCATTATTTATTTATTTTTCACTGTACCTCATAAAACATTTGTCCAGTTAGCTTTAAATGGAACATGATTAGTTTTTTTAATTTTCGCTAACCAATAGTTCCATCAACTTTCTGTAGAGAACTCCAGCACCACTGGCTATCTGTGGAATCACTGCTTTATTTAAAAAAAAAAAAATCTATTGTCCCATCTACCTTTAGCAGAACAATAGCTGTATATAATTACAGTGGAACATTTGATTGATTTGTTTCATTAGGGCGATAACTAAGTCAAGTTAAGATTTATTGTACTATTACACATGGGACAGAATAAACTTTTTGTGTGACAGAACATCTGTTGTTTTAAATTCCCATTTACAGTTGTCACATTCATTTTCAATGGTGCAATCATGATCTAAGTGCTGAGCGAGATGTGTTAGAAAGTGGTCATTTGATGATAAAACAGAGATACAAGAAGAAGAGGAAGGGGAACACATTTTGAACGGACACAGATGCATATAATCACTTTATACTATTCAATATGTAGAGCAAAGAAGTTATAACTGTGCATAGATCTGCCTTTAGTGCATATAGTGATGTACACCACTCACCAAATAAAAGATGTTGGTTTATTTTTCAAAGCTGAGTTGTTTTGTCTGGCTGATTGTTTGATGGTTGAAGCTGTAGGACATGAGTTTGATCAGTTTAGGTTTTTGATAGATAATACATACAGAACTTAAGCTGCTGATGGTTGATATGTTGTGGTTTTGACAGTTTTCCTTCTAAAATCTTCCAAAGATTCCCCAACACGTCTTTTATCTATTTAACTAAACTAAACTGCCAAATTAATTAAAATTTTTGGGCTGTTCGGTAAAATTGTAAACAGTCAACTGCATTGTTTAAATATTTAGCCAAAATTTAATTGTTTTAAATGAAATATTGCTGTCCCAGGGCAGCTTATCATACTTTCTGTGAAACAAATTCTTGGATGTAATTGCATAGATGGATGTGACATGTTGACATATATGAGGACAACGAACCAAGCAACCTTCACATCTTCCCCATGGGTGTCAGCTGACTGACATGAAGTTCAGTGGCACTGCTGAAAACTCTGAGTGTGTTTCTTTGGCCTTAAGATGCCTCTTCCTTTCCTTAATGACCCAGAAACTGACAGAAACGTGATTTAAGCGCCACCCCCTGCCAGATCCCAGATCCCAGAACTGGTAGAAGCAGGTTTGCGATCTCTTGGGAAGCTTAGTGCTTAGTCTCATCATTACCATACACATAAACAGGCAACATGAACAACCACAGATGAAAAACATGTTAATTTCTTAGATATTAACATGTTTAGTTTTGTCAAGTCCCCTACTAAGGGAAGTGATTATTTACAGTCTTTGTTATTTGTTTGAATTTTAATAAAATCTTCCTTGTAAAAAAAAAAAAAACCAATAGTAGAATAAGAGGAATATGTGAAGAACAAGTGAGCATAAGGGAAACAAAACAGAAGGATTGTGTGACTCCAAGGTGGACTACATCGACATAAGAACTTCAGCACCACGGACAGAGACACTTTGTCAGTTGTTGGGTTTTGGCTTTGTTTGTACAAAGCTTTGTACCTTTTTTTCTGTTTTAACATATTTTCTTGTTTTAAATCAACTATTGAGGTTCAACCCTTAAATGTCTGCTTCAGTTACCAACTTGAAAGTCTTGACTTTCTGAAAAACTTCCAGAAATGGGTGATCATGTTGAGCTCAGGCAGGTGTGCAGATGCCACAGCTACTGACAAACCTGCTGCCTTTAAAGGGAAGCTCAAATCATCAGATCATCTGAGGAGCGGAGAGGAGCGTGATGCAAGATACAAGTGGTGCTACAAGTGTTCAAAACCAGAAACTGTTTAAAGTTCTGGTTAGCTTTGACTTAGAGTTGCGTTCCTATCAGTGGCACAAACCAAGCCTTTATTTGCTTCATTATCATATGATCTCAAACAATGCAGTCAAAACATAGATCACAACATGTCCATTTTTCACTTGTAACTATATTATAGCCTTAGGAATCGTTGTACTGTTACATGCTTAATTCCTATTGGGCCAGCTTTCTCAGTTTTAGATGGTTGTGTGGTTGTTTGAAGGTCTGAAAATAGACATGTTTTCAGTCATGATCATTACTGCTGACCATTAGCAGACTTCTCAGTCAACCAGCAGCGATTTTGCACAGTTCTGCTTTGTAATGGCTTCCGCTGTAAGAGGAGACATGTGATGAAGAAGTTCAAGACCAAATGGACTGTTTGTTTCTGCTGTGTTCATCACAATTTTGTGGCATTTAATAAAAAATGTTTCTTATTTTCTCTCTTTAATAGCTTTGTGGCTATCCTGCAAAACGATAGAATGAGTGTCATGAGTGTCATCTCATACATTATTTAACCTTGCTGAACCCCACATGGCAAAATGCAAAGTTTAAGTCATAATCTGTGACATTTCTATAAATGTCTTTTTCATGTTTCCTGTTTTAACGGCAGTGACACAGTAATGATTCATCCTATGTGCAGTTCATGAACACTTTGGCCTTTTCAGCACAGATGCTCAGTGCTTGGATCACTTTCCTGCAGCAAAGGACGTTGCTGTACAGACATGAAGCACGTCATGATGGCATTGGTCACAAACTAACTAATTCTCAAGTAGCAGGCTGTAGATTTTCCGTAAGACTTGACGTCTTTGGTCATTGTATGGTCTGCTCCACACATGCACAACCTGCACCACCTACAGGAAAAGTAGCCGCAATTTAGACTTGCAGGTGTAGACATGTTGATGTCGCCACCTGCAGGCAAGGAAAAGAATAGCCGCTGTTATTTTAACAAACACCATCTGCAGGCAATGAGTGATACTGCTGCAACATTTTTTTGTTTTTTTTTTATAGCTGCTACTTTTCACTGCTGATACTTTTCTGTGAATGCATTTATCATTTATTTACCTTATTAAAAACCTGTAAACAAAGCTTAAAGCTCAATTTGTCATTGTCCATCAGACAAGAAGGACTAATTGTAAATTTTCTAAGGAAATCAGTGTTGTAAATGTCTGTAAATTATTCAGATAACACTTTTTCTGCATTCATAAAAAAAAAATCATAGATGTTATTTTAAGCCCTTATTCTGCTTCTCAGTTGAGTAATGCTTCATTTTACTTTTACTATCCGCAGGCATTTTTGCAACAAAGTCACAAAATGTAACTAACAAAATGAATGTGTATTAAGTTAAAATGTAATTGCTCACTCTTTTTGTTGTGACTCACTTTGTTTACAAGTGTCAAAATGGCAGCGGATATTTGACTCATAAATGTCATGAGCAATGTTCTGCAGGGCTGCGCCCAGATCAGCCAATGTTATAATTAGAAGCAAAGGTGTTACTCTGCATCGATGGCAGACTCAAAGGACTTTGCTGATTCAGTATTAGCTCACATCAATTTCAGTGATACGGCTTTATTTCTTTATTTCGTGTGTGATAAAAAAAAAAAGACTAAGACTCTACAAGCATTTTAGAGGCTTGGTGAGGCTGTGTAAATGCTAACATCCATCTTTGGAGGAACTATTCAGTATTGGCTTTTGACAGGCTCATGCCTGATGAAGATCTCAGGTAGATCAACACCTGAAAAAGTTTTTTTTCCTTTTCTTTTCTTTTCTTTTTTTTGTCTTTGTCTATGGCTCATTTATACTGATAATATACTTAATTCCAATTAATCTTTTAATCTGTATGCAAGTACAACCGTACATTATTATGGCAGTTTATAACATTATTAAATGTTATATGTTCAAAGGCGTTTTGAACTACTTATCCTGTACGTGTGTATATTTTGTGTAACTATAATGTATACAAAAATTTTTGTATGTTGTATGCCAGGATTTAAACACACCCAATAGCCTTCACAATAATTGTGTGTGCTTATGTTTATATGTATGTTCTTGAGTGTGTGTGTGTGTCTTCGTGCGTGCGCATTTAATTGATTGCCTCAGAGTGAGGCATATTTGTCGTCATAAAAAACTCTGGTCAGTATGTGTGTCTTTGTGTTAGGCATTGTGGTTGTGTATACATACTGTGTGTGTGTGTGTGTGTGTGTGTGTGTGTGTGTGTGTGTGTGTGTGTGTGTGTGTGTCTCCAGGACATTTGTGATTACTGCCTGTTTGGTGGAGAGGCTTCATTCATTAACTCTCATCACTGCTGATCTTAATGGACCAAACAGAGTAAAAATAGACAGAGAGAGGGCATCAGCCTTTTAACACCAAGCACAGTGTGTGTGTGTGTGTGTGTGTGTGTGTGTGTGTGTGTGTGTGTGCGCGCGCGCGCGTGTGCATGCGGGTGCATGTGTGTCTACTGAATGATACATCATACATCTACTGACATGTATACATCTCCAGATATGACTCAGATCAAGCACTCATTGAACCTCTTCAGGTCGTAGCACCTCAGTCTTGGATTTCTATGCATCACCAATCATTCATAACACTGAGATAACTAAACAAAGCTGCTGAGTTCAGATTCTGACCATTCAGACTGTAAAACAATCACAAACAGTCATTACTGCGTCTGAGCAGGTTAAGTGAAAGAGAAAGTTTGTGGGTAAAATCCTGAAGCATACAAGGAAACAGCACCTTTTTAATATTCGTTGAGGTACATTTAGTAGCTGTTCTGGAGCTTTTGAGATGGGAGTTTGCCCCATTGCTTTGGATTTGTTGGAACTGGCACGCGGGAACTGGGAACACGGCAACATTGCCAGAACTAATGAAACACTGCAAAAAACAAAAGCGTGACAGCGAGAAGGATTTTAAACAAACAGTTTAGTCATATTATCTACGTAGGCACGGCTGGTTAACCATCCAAGCAAAGTGGGCAATTGCCCCATAGCCTCACATCCTCAGGGGACCCAGATGCTTCACTATGTGGCAATTACTTTGTGGTAATATGATTAGTAGTAAAAATATCCACCAAAAATGCACAGTATAAACCAAACTGTTAAGGGCTTTGTACCTGATTCAGAGAGATCTGGTGTTAAACTGTACCATTAATATTTCAGTTGAAATTATGCTCATAGTGTGTCTGTTCCCAAATAAAGTGGGGTTTAAACAAATAATAATAAACTAAATTGGGGGCCAACAGATCGAGGCTTCATACGTCATTTTCCTCCTGGAGCCCCCTTGTGGGTTTATTTGACCCAAAGTTGAACTGAGCAGTTGGTCTGTGAACTCTGATGGGTGTTAATAACAGAAAGTTTCAGTAGCCTTCATTTGGAAATGTAATGTTGTTAATTTACATTATTTGGCAAAGTGCAAATTTCTTGATACTGAACATATCAGGAAAATGTTCAGAGACCATTTAAGTCACCAGCCAGGCTTCATTTCCCTCCTCGTTCTCAGTCTGAAGACTTGATTCACTTCCTGCTTCCTTCTTGTTTCCCCAGAGGCAATCGAGTGACAGCTTTGTTTCAGGGCTTTTACAGTTCGCTTTGGTGACATACGGCCGATTGACATGTGGAAGTCACTGTGCATCAAGATCATCAACCTGAAAACACACACACACACACACACACACACACACACACACACACAGCTCCGGATGTTGCCCTGTCATACACCAGCCCACCCTCCTCCTCTATCCTTCGGCTGAAATTAGCTATTTATGAAAAAAAAAAAAAAACAGAAAAAGGAAGAACAGATAAAATACTAAGAATAGTAGTGGAAAGAAGAAGAGAAAGTGGGATGATGGGTAAAAAACAGACACGGTTTTGCTTTACCTTCAGGAAAACAATTCAAAATAATGGAATTAAAACACCTTTCCTAGACTTTCATTAACATTATAAGTGAGTGGATATTCTGTGTTTTGTGAAATAACATATTTCACAAAATGTTGACCTGCAGCAAGTTGCTCTAGATGCCTTAACAACATTGCAGGCTTCAGCTGCAATGTGTTCCAGTCACTATGGTTTATTAACACACAGAGAGAGAGAGATGTGGAGGCCAGCCCTAATGACTTTTACAATTAGCAGCGGGTCTGACTGTGTTGGGGTTGTGTCTCGCCGCAGCAGCCGATCAATAAATCTGCCAGATAAATGATCCAGAGTCACTGAGGGAGCGAAAGGCCACAGCACAGATTAATCAGCGGCCGCCACCACTGCGACATCAGCAGCTCTGACGTTTTACGAAACAGTCCATTTAGTTCCATCATCGTGACATTTTCTTACATGCTGGGTGTACAGCTGCTGCTCTTCTCTTTTTTTTCACATCGACACATCTGTGTCTGTTCTTTGGCCAACACATTTGTGTTACTTTTAAGCCAACAAAGTGTACGTTTGTTGTCATTTGGCATATGTTGTGTTGAAAGAAGAGCCTGATAGATTCTGGATTCCTGAAGCTAACACCTGTATTGATATTTAAGAGGTAAAAAAAATTCTGACATCTCTTGTGGCCTACATTTATTTTAACATAAAAATATTCAGTAAAGGTCCTTTAAAACCTGCAATAAATTATTTCTTTTGGTCGACAAATTGTGAGCACAGTACTGATGTATCATCACCTTTTAAGTTGATATGACAGACTTGTTGGGAAATCGTTTATTTAAACTTGAAACACTTACAGAGCAACATTTGCTTTCATTTGGAGTTGTGTTTATGTTCACCTGGCAAATGTAAGTCCAATATTCCCCCTCTTTTAGCTCTGTTTCTGGTCTAAAGGCTCCACTCCACTGTTTTCACCAGCTGGTTTCTGGCTGTGTTTGTCTGCTGTTTGGTGCTGACCAGGTTGTACAGAGAGGGTTTTTTCACTGAAAACAGCTGCTGCTGAGGCCGGTAATGAACGTTTTCTACTCCAGCGTAGCCGTTATGAGCTGCTGGACTAACATGCCTGCTAGGAGCAAATTTAAATTGTGAATACAGTGAAGTAGAAGACATAAATATGGGTGCTGCAGGCGAAGTTGTAAAATGAGAACCCCTCTTTTATGTTGCATTTTCTCCTACACACCACAATAATGTTTGTTAATGAGTGAAACTACAACATGTTGTAGTTACACACTAATGATAATGAATGTAGGCTGCTGTTCTCCCCTTTGTACTGTTTTATTACACAGTAAATACAGTTATATTTTCAACACCGTGTTTTCCCTGACTTTTGTTTCCAGTCCTGTTCCCTATGGATGTCCAGTATAATTTATTTCCTGCCTATTGTTATCCATTGTATTGTTTCTCCCACTGTACCTACATGAGTAACAGTTGGAAACCAGTATTTTATTTGCAACTGATTCACCCACACACACAGAAAAGAAATCCCACTCAGTTAGAAACAAGTACTAGCTCTAATCCATATAATTTATGGTTAAACAGTATTTTATGAAGAGCTCTAACAAGCGCCCAACTACATGCTGAAATTTGTATCTTCTGAGAAACTAACAGGGTCTTTCCACGTCACAGGACATCCCACTGAATAAAAATAATGCCTGTGCAAGACCTGACATGTGAATGAAAGTTGACTGACGTTCACATGTGTCATCCTAACACAACACAGAGCAACTCAGCTATAAGGGAGAGAGAGACGAGAGATGAGAGACAAATGGGTCATCCTGCAAATGTCAGAGGTAACCACCGAATGTTATTCTCAGCTCCATAACTCTCCTAAACAAGTGATGACTGATTCAGGCAAACTGGCAGAGGCAATTTTTATCCTTTGAGGAATTTTCCAAAAGCTGGTGAGGGCTTGTTTTCCCAGTCAGAAACCCCACACAAAAGAGAGGCAAGAGAAAATATTTATTTAAGACCTTTGGACATTCAATTCAGTACTTTTTAATACCCTCTAGGGCCAAATCAGATACCAGTGAGACAAACTGGTGAAGTTCCCCATTCAGATAGGCTTTAATTTTTCTATTCTATATACTCTCCAGCATAAATGTAAAGCTACTGAAACTATTCTGCCTGTTTTGTTTCTGCCTGGAGCAGTAACTAAATAACTCTTAGTATCTGACAAGGCCCCAAATAATCTTTACATAAAAAAAATATCCACATCATGATAAAACATTCCTCACATATTGAATTCACAAATATCCTGCATATACTGTGAAGAGTAGAGTTTTGTTTAAAAAAATAAATAAATAAAAGCCACATTTCAGAAGGTGAGCTTTAACAGACCTGCTTATTTATGAATTCTGTGTGTGCATTGAATCTGTTGCATATTTATTATGAGATGTTTATTCATCACTTTACATTTGTATTTGTCTAATTACTAAAGGTGAAACTGTCTTGTTTCTGTGATATGACCTCTTTATAGTATAAAGTCACAGTTGATGCTGCAAGTTGCAGCAGTTTGTCTTTAGCTTTTTCGGTGAATTTCAATAATGCTCGGAAAGAAAATGAGATAGGAAACAGGAAAGACTTGGTCCCAACAATCCAGTGAAGAAGAGCTCCAGAGGGAAATAATGCTGCCCTCTAGTGAAATAAATCAGGATGTGACCAGAGCTGAATGTCAGACACACTTGCTGTAACACATACAAATCGTCCGCGTAGTAAATAATTTAAAGTTTCTCTTTAAGTTAAAATAGTTAGATAGCACCTAACACATTTAGAACAAAGCAAAGGGCACGAAATTTTAGCTTGAAGGCAGCGGAAGTGCAAATACAAGTTCTCCTTGTTAAATAAAGTGACTTTTTAATATCTGGGGAAATGTAATTTTAAAAGTGTTATACTATCTACATCAAAATGTATTGAAGTTTTACATTCACACATCTTGGAGTTGGTGGTTTAATGTTTCATCAGTTCTTTACTGATGACTTTTTTTTGCATGAATCTTTCTTTGTGAGATGTACCTTCAAGAATATTCTGGAAATAAACCCTGGTGGAAGAAGTACTCACATCCTTTACTTAAGTAAAAGTACTAACACCACACTTAAATACTACACACTAAAAATGGAGAAATGTTAGTTTTAAAAGTAAAACTACTCAGTATAGAAAAAAAAATTTTTTTTTACTGCAGCTTCCAGTACCGTTATCTTCAAATGTTTTGTATAACCAACAGCCCAAAACCCCAAGATAGTACATTTCCTTTTATGCGATAAAAGGAAAAACAGCACATTGTCACATTTGAGAAGCTGGAACCAGGTGAACTTTGGCATCTGCTTGAAAAAATGATCGATGATCAATAATTGCAAATTAATGTTCTGTCAATTAACTTTTCAATTAGTCAACTGTGTGTCTGCATGCAGCTCTGGGATAAATGAATGACAGACAAAAACCCAAGGTTAAGTTTTATGAAGCGTCTATTTACATGAAACACAAATACAGTAAATCTGAACATATAAAGACCTCTTCAGGATCAATATTTATTTAAAAAACAAAATATATATGTATATACAGGACTATTTAAAACTGACAATACAATATATTTAAATCCATTTCATTTTAAAACATAATAAAATTGTACAATTTAAAGTGTATCAGTCTGCATTTCTTTTTTTTCTCCATCAGATTCGTTTATCGCTCACAGACGACAACAGTTTCAGCACTTTCTGGTTGATTGGTCCAGTCGTGTCTTTAACAAGTGCTTCAACCAGTTGATTCAGATGGGTAGAGCTGGAGTTCTGCAGGTAACAAAGTTTTGGTGCCACAGTTCACACAGAGGCCAATTACAGACTGCTTGCGCAAAAACACTGCCCTCGCTCTCTGAGCTACTGGAAACACTGCCAGTGCAGAGAAAGACGACCAACCCCGTTAATACTGGTCAGTGATTAAAACCACAGGCAACCTCTGTCACAGGCGCCTTATGTTCCTCTTGCTGCGAGCGCTCCCTGGTATGACCTCAACTGTCTTGGAGGTGAGGAAGTGGGGTCTGGGCTGCACTGTTCTGCAGGGGGTTGACCCGTGGAAAGCCTCTTGACAGCAGGTGCAGAAGTCGAAGAGACAGTTGAGGCGTGTGCATGTGGCCCTCTGGGTCTCCGCTGAATGTGTCGCTGGTGAGCCGCAACGCTTGCAGGAACGCAGAGACTCATGCTGCTTCAGACTGCTGGCAGCCTGGACAGAAGAATAAAAACACACATTCGTTGAGATGGAATCTAAAGAACGCAGGGTACATTGTGATAGAGTAATGGCACATCAAAGCCTTCACTGTGACGCCCCTAACACACCTTTATACTTGGGATGCATCTATACCCAGACACTCACCTGCATGTATTCTGTGAAGCGTGTACATCGGGAACTGGGCGTGCTGCCCTTTTGAGAGGTAGCAGTACGTCTGTTGACCCTGCAGCTCGATGAGGATGACGAAGATGGAGTGCTTGAGGAGGCCATGGACTGCATGCAGGACAGTACCACCCTGGACACGCCCACATCTCTTGTCAGACCACAACCCCTTTGTCTCAAAGAGCTCCTTGACTCCTTTAAAAAAAAAAAAAAAAAATAATATATATATATATAAATAAAAGGTAACAAATTAGAACATGAAAAACACATAGAATAAGTTTCAGAAACACATCTATAATCTTAATGAGTTTTTTAAAAGCTTATATTGTTAAATGCAGGGTGTTTGTGTGCATTTCCTCACCCTGAGCGCCTCCTCAGCTTGCTGACACCTGTTCAGAGCTTTAGTATCCTCACAAATGATCCTCCTCCACGTCCTGCTCACTTTCTTACAGCTATGAGGTGACAAAAGGTGAACATGTGATGAATATAGGCAAGAAAAACACAGTAACTATGAAGAGAAAGTAGAAAGTCTGACAAGTATCTGAATTCAGTTTATCTCTACAACTGGAATAAGTGAATGTCCACAGGTATTACCTTAATGTGAGAACAAGTGCACATAAACACACAAAAAAAAAACAAATTAATCCATCTGATAAGACAGAAGAGATTCGGGACCATAACAGCATTTACTCTTGGCGTAACTTGACTTTCCTGCTTGTGTTCTCATAAAATACCAATTAGTGTTACTGTTTGCTGCAGCTGTTAATTGTGTTTGGTTTCAAGCAGACTGATAAAACAACTTGCCTCATTTAACCTCCTGAAAACAGAATCAAAATTGTATGTTGGCCAATACATGGGAGAATGAACCCCCTCTCTGCATGTTGAAGCATTTGTAGTTTACCTAATGAGGTCCATGTCTCCAAGCAGGGCCAGGATGTTGGTCAGGATGCTTCTCATGTTCCTGGACAACAGAGATGTAAACATGTCGATGTACTCCTGGCCCATGTGGCCCCCGATCACCCGATCCAAAAGATGTTCCTCTGCCACCTTTGTGACAATGCTCCAGTCATACCTGAGACACAGGAAAACAAATGTAATTCCCTTACTTCTGAGCATTTCACAGCTGTACAAATCTCGATCTCATTTATAGTTTTGATATTGTTAAGATATACCAAAGGCAGAAAGATTTGGTGTTTTTCTGTATCTACTTACAGAATAACCAAATACTAGTACAAAGCCAGAACAAGAATGTAATCCTACCTCTTATTCTTCTGATAGCTCTTGGCAAGCTCTTCACACACCGCCTGCTGGAACTTCAGTATAGGCAGTTTGGGATCACTGTTATGGTCGGAGGGAGTGGATGACAATGAGTATACTGCTGTTCTCCTCCTGGGACGATTCACAGGAGTGGAAGCTGCCACCAGAGACACTGGACAGCTGGAGTTTGTCCTCCCTTGACATTTGGAGATAGACTTGTTTTGTGATATTGTCTGATCTTGATGTGTAGCAGAGGGCAGCACGGTCGCTGTGGTTTTTCCCTGGATGTGCTCATCCTCTTCATCCTCATGGTGATCATCAATCTGACTGTTGTGTAGAGACAGATAGCCGCTGTCCTCAAAACCGTCATCCAGAGTCCTGTCATCTTCCCTGCTGGCGCTGTTTTCCTTGTTGTGGACTGCTCTGGTGGTGTTGTTGAGAGAGAACAACACCTTTGTCGCTGCTGCAGGTGGACACTGAGGTTTGATGGGAGTGGGCTCTTTCACTGGGGAAGTACTGAGGTGAGGCACCTTGCACTCTGAAGCAGCCACAATAGCAGATCTTTTCTCCATATTGTTGGCTCTGGTAGCCTCGTAGCGAAGAAACTTCATTGTGGTCTTCTTTGAGTGAAACATACACACTGTGCAGTATGTAGATTCCTGGATATGAGAGACAAATCAGGGGATTATGTCTAATTTTGCGCACTCAATGTGAATGTCAGCATGGCTTCTCGCATGGAAGCTAATTTAGCTACCTCGAGAATCAAAGTTTGCCATTAAGCTGCCAGACATGAATAAAGGAATCGCATATGACTATATTACTGTTAAACCGTTAAGATAAACTTTGGATATAGTTAGAATCTCTACCACCAATTATTTTACAAAACAAATGGCTCGTTTTGGCGCGATGTGGATTTGGCGGAAAATCAGTAGTGACGTGAATATACTCACTCAGGAAACCAAAGTTAGTAAAAGCATATATTAGTGTTTTCGAAACAAAATTCCTTTTGCCATATAACCTAACGCTTTTTAACAAGTAAATTATCCGTACCAGATAACATCATTTACCAACCTCCATTTTCGCGCGTACAGTGGGTGTATGGGACGTAGTTTGTAATTAAGCCGCTATTTTACCAGCTCATGGTCAACCGCATTACACAAACTATCTGCACTAAATATACACTGAAATTCATCATAGCTTTGGTTCGTATTGTTAGTAGATTTTTAATTCCTATAGCTTTCCCACCAACCTATCTAACGTTACCATAGCAAGTAGCGTTACACAAGCTAGCTAATGTCGCTGACGGACCATCGTTACACATCTAGCATCTTAGTATAAGCACTTCGGAGGCTCTGAGATATTAAGAGAAGCCTCTTACCTTGCGTTTGTAGATATTGTTATCCGAAGCAGACGCTTATTTCCCTCCCTTTTCTCGGCGACCGAGACCCGCTCTGACAAAATTAAATGCTCCTCAACTGAAAATCAACCAGCCGTTGCTTCTTATTTGAAATCCGTGCGCAAAAGGCGCAAACCAATCACAGAAAAGTGGGTGGATGTCCCTTTAAACTATCAACCAATGGGAGCTGGAATTTTAACACGGCATTGTGACGTTAGCACGCAGGCGACGTAAACCCCGCCTGACGTAGAACGTGGATGAAAATGGCCTCGCAACAGTGGTTGTAGCCTCGGTAAACCAGTTTATACCTACAGGACTGAAGCATCTGAAGCTATCAAACATCAGCCGAAATCAATTAAAGGTTACGTTATTGTAAAAGCAGGAATATTGCAGAGGTTGGGTCACTGTAATCATTGAAAAATCAAAAATATTTTTATATAGGTTAATATGACTGAGGCAGTTCATGATAAATCTGCATAACTGTTTTTACGTAAAAACATACTTTCACAGCACACTATGCAATGCTTATTAGTTTTATGTTCTTTTACGTTATTGCAAATATTGTATATGAACGTTCATTTTATTTCATTATATTTCCCAATCTTCTTCTTTAGGTTTCTTAACAGGCTGAAAGATACATACTAACAATGTTGCTTTGATATACATGACAAGGTATAACAACCTGAACAGCACAAATATGTGATCCCATATAGTCCTGTTTCCACACTCATTAAACTGTTAAGTAGAAACAGAAACAATCTAAGAAAGTCTATTTAGCCTTATTGGTGTGCCAGTAACTGGTGTAATTTTGCAATGCAAACACAACAGAAGACACTGGAAGATAGCTAAATTCTTTGTCAGGAATGCCTCTGTTCACACCCCTGCCTGGAATGTGTGAAGTGGCTCTTTCATTGAAACCAGACAGGGGGGAGTTGGGGGATGTGTAGTTTACACTACCTAGTGTGTTTCACTTTAAACATTTCACTTTAATTTTGTAGTTTTTATTGTGCACTGTAGGCAGAGACAGGAAGAAATCCTCACCAAATTCTTGAACTTTATTAGGGTGCTCTCAGTATGTTGATGTTCATTGTAAAACACAACACGGAGACAAGCAAGCAGAACTGAAAAGGATGATGCGGAAGCAATTTAATATCTGTGACAAAGTGTGAACCTATGTTGGGGTCTGCACCTTCTGAGTCATGTCACTTAACATCTTTGCATACTGAAGTGCATAATGCTAATTAAATGAGGATCCCAGTGTCAAGCCTATTTTCAGTTCAACATCTAATTTACATGACCACACAGTCATTTTACTAGAACTAGACTAGAACTGCATTTTACATATGAGTGTCCACCAGAAAACAAAATATCAACGGAAATGCCAAAGGATTTGGGTCTTGCATCAATCACAGAAGTTTTTTTGTTTTCACATTTCACTGTGTGGGTGTACTTTTATTTTGTTGCAAAGTGGAGTAAGTCATCTTTAGCCTGCTGTTAGCTGACTGCGGAAGTGTTTTATCCACTGCGCATGCGTGTAACATTCAATATGTCTGCGCCCTTCAGCAAGGTGGTGAAAGAGTAATATTTTTTTATAACAAACCTTAACAGTCAGTTGTTATACAGCCTTTAGACAATTCATGACTGGAGACAGGGTCGTTATAGTCAAATCGATTATTCCGGTAACAGGAAGTAACTAACGGAGGCATGTCACCATTTGTTATTTCACTTAAAGATCATATGTTAGGTTGCAAGAAACGGTTAGGGAGTTGTTTATTTTCCAAAAAATTCTTGTAATGTTATGTAGGTTGAAATCCAGTCTTCAGTTGCAACAAGTCCACTTATTTCGCAGGCTTTTAAAATTCCAAATGGTCAGGGTGGACTGTGGTAGTTGTCATCTCAGGAATAAGGTGCACCACTCGTGGTTGTTGACGACGTGAGTCTATCAGAAGATTTTAAATTTCATTAAAATAAAGCGGTGTTGGTGCACTATACGCATGCCGAATTAATATCTGCCTGCTTTAGAAACAGAATATCAATTATTATAGAGGTTACGGGGTATATACTTGTGTGAGAACTAAGAACATTTAAAATTGTCAAATTTTGAATGAAGTTTGGCCTGAAGTTCCTTCCGCAAAAGAGAACAGCATGGGCCGAAGCCAAGGCATATGAGGATACGTTTGTGCCGCTCTACACCGAATTTTCCAAGTCTGCTTATACAATGGCCTACAGAAGAGCTCTAACTCTCCTTCCAACAGGAAAGGAGTGTTTCTTTAGTAAGTCGATACCTTCTTTTCAAAAATCACTAAATGTCATCTCCAAGACTGTTAGATTTCATAATCACTGTGGCAGAACTACAAGACGTCTTCACACTGGTGCACCGTTGCTGGTGGCCAAGTTACTGTCGGTGGATGAGATTTTTGCCAGGAGGTCTCTGCAGGAGTACCTGAAGAAGATGGAGACAGAGTACAGTGAATGTTTGCGAGCAGTCAACAGCAGTTCGACAGAGGGGCAGTTCAGTGAGGACGAGCTGAAGACCAAGAGGAGTAAAGTGTCTGTGCTGGCTCCTCTCATCCAGAGCATCAGAGAGCTAGACACCAAACATAAAGAGATTGCTGAGACTGAGATTCTCCTTAAAGGTGAGACTGCTTTACTGTTGACACATAGGGACAGTAAATAGTTTGAATGAAAACATTTGGTGAAATATTTTTTTTGTGACAATAGCTGAGCCTTTCCTCTTTTTGAGAGGCTTAAATCCACAAATATTTATCTCTCTTTATCCATCTATTTTTGTTTGGAACATTACTGAAATGATCACTGCATTGTCAAATTTATTTTTACATCTGTGAACTAATCACCTCATTGTTTCAGCTCTACATATCACACAGCCCTAGTTCACTGTATGTTTTTGTTTTTCTTCAAAGATGAAGACCCAGCCCTTCGAGAACTGGCGCAGCTGGAAAGAGAAGGCTGTTTTCAAGATATTCAAGGTCTGAGACAAAAGGTAGAACTGTGACCGTTCAGTTTTGCAACAAACTGCAGTAAGATAAATAAATACCAGGACTAATGTCAACCCATGAGATGACTGAAGATGTTTCCATTTGCTGTTTTTCAAACTGCTTCACCAATCAGATCCTGGATCTGCTGATCCCTGAGGAGGAGGCTGATCTGAGCGACCTCATCCTGGAAGTCACAGCTGGTGTTGGGGGTCAGGAGGCTATGTTGTTCACTGCTGAGGTCTGAAATTACTTATATGTATTTATTATTTTAAACTGCTCTTGTTGAGATGATGGACTAAATACCTAAAATAATACCTGGACAAGAAAGTAGCAGCACATTTATTTAGAGAAAGAACAATAAATACATTTTATAATACACTGGGATGAATGTTGGATTTTCTCTGATGACTCGTACTGTTTCCTGTCCTCTGAAGGTGTTTGACATGTACCAGGGCTTCGCTCAGCATCACGGCTGGTCCTTTGACATCCTGGAACACATGAACAGTGAGATAGGTCAGTGGACACATACACTAGTGATTATAGCTAGATTAAAGGGTCAGTTCACCCAAAACATAACAAACATAACAAACATAACAAACAATTATCCTACACATTTAGTTTTTCACATTTTCATTTTTCTTTTTCATTTTCATTTTTACTAAACTTTTAAGGAAGGGCAGGTACATGGTATAAGAAAAACCTCAATTTCACTTCAGAGTCATAGGTGTAGACAATTCATTATCTTATTAGTTGCCAGTAATTTTTGTCATAATATAATAATATTATGTTTTTTGTAACAACTGTCAATCAACTAATTGTTGCAGCTTCATCATGCATAGAGCTATGTACTGTATGTCAACAAAAATGCAAAGCCCTGCTGTTTTACTTACATCAATTCAGTGAATACTGCAATAACTGTCTTCAAACACAAGGGGGAGTCTTTGTTATGCCACTGAGACAGTTAAGTAAGCCCTTAGTTGGAAGAATTCTTAGAGAAAAGTTTAAAGGTTCCATCAAAATATGTTTTGATAAATTCTAGAAATTGATTAATGAGAATCCCCACCCCCTTTTTTTTGACATGAGCACGGTCATGACAAGAATCACCTGTTTTATAATTTACTCACCAACATTCTCGTATTGGTTCTTATTGCTCACCTACCACCAGGTGGACTACGTCACGCCTCAGCCAGTATCAGCGGCCCTCAGAGCTATAAAAAGATGAAGTTTGAGGCTGGAGTCCATCGGGTGCAGAGGGTTCCCAAGACTGAAAGACAGGGCCGAATGCACACCAGCACCATGACTGTGGTTGTGCTGCCCCAACCCACTGAGGTACAGTTCTACATAACGGATGGATGGATGGATGAGATGGAAGCATTACACATCAAGTTAAAAACATTTTGGAAAACATCTTGTTTTCTTAATATGATGCAAATCCTGTTGAAAATTTTGATGTGACTTAGTAAGATTTTACCCCCTTTGTTCTAATTAAGTGCCTGTTTTAGTTGTTTCTTCATTTCTCATTGGTGTTTAACACTGATTTACCAAGATAATAAGAGTAGTTCTGTTCTTCTGCTCAACTGCTGTTTTTGTCTTCCTGTCAGATCTCTTTCACAATAAACCCAAAGGACCTGAGGATAGAAACTAAGAGGGCAAGTGGAGCTGGAGGCCAGCATGTCAACACCACAGACAGTGCCGTCAGAATAGTCCATCTTCCTACAGGTAAGAACTGCAAACACCTTGTATTGTAAAAAAAAGTTTAGCTTTTGTTGAACATATTTCTTCTTGATACATTAAAAAAAGTGACAGATGTGCTACAACTGTCATTAATTTTCAGTGTCTACTTCTTCTTCTTCTTATTTTCTTGATTAATTGTTTGGTCCATAAAATACCAGGAAAAGAGTAAACCGTTCCAGTCACAATATCCTAGAGCACAAGGTGACAGATGTCTGGTTTTGTCTGACTATCACTCCAAAACCCCAAATGTATTGACTTAATTAGAATCAGTTTACTCTCACCAAAACTAAAAATGTCAGAGGTGCTGTCTTCGTTATAAGGTTATAAGACTCTGTCTTTGGTCTGGCTGTACTTTGATTAGACTTGATTGACAGTGACCCAACAACTGTCATCAAATTTTGAGTCAAATGCTGCTAAACTCTGACGGGTGCACAAAATTACACCTCAGTGGAGCCCTTCTCACTTCAAACCAGGAGGAAGAGTGCAGACAAAAACACAAATACAGAAATATCTCGTGTAAAATAACCAAAACTGTTCCAACTTTGACTGTATTCATGTAGGACCCTTTTGCTGAAGGAAATAAACAGATTATAAAAATAGGTTTTTCACAGCATTTACGAGGAGAATGAGTACAAGTTAATGGGATGCCCACATAAGAATCGTACTATTGTGTGTTTGTTAGGCGTGGTTGCAGAGTGTCAGCAGGAACGGTCCCAGCTAAAGAACAGGGAGAAAGCCATGAAGGCTCTGAGAGCAAAACTGTACAGCATGAAGCTGGAGGAAGAGACCAGCAAACGCTACAACCAGCGTAAAATACAGGTGAGACACACTGAGACACATGTGGAGACATTCAAATGTAAAAGGAAATACAGGTGTGACAAGTGATGCTGTCTTTTGTTTGAAAGATCTAGGATGTTGAATTTCATTTGTTACTGTAAAGATTATATTAAATAAAAAGTAAATGAACACATTATAAAAAGCTGAACAATGCACATTTTCTGTCTCCTCCTCCAGATCGGCACCAAAGGCAGATCGGAGAAGATCCGGACATACAACTTCGCCCAGGACCGTATAACAGACCACCGGATTGGCTTGACGGTGCACGACGTCAAGAACTTCCTGCTGGGAGAAGATCTGCTGGAAGAGATGAACTCCTCGCTGCAGGAGTTCTCCAGTCAGGAGACGCTCATGGAACTGCTGGGAGAAAATGACCAGGAGGCTTCCTGAGTTTGTCTCTGAGGAAAATGGATTTCATGGGAAATACTTGCTGCATACAGTATTTCAGCAGAGAACAAACACTGGAATTTAGGTCACTGCTATGCTGCTTCAAATTCTGCAGTGAAAACTGAAAGGAAAGGGACCCTGGTGGTGACCAAGTCTTAATGCTTCTGCTCATCCAGAAATTAAACTATGTCGATTTTTATTACCTGTGTCTACAGTTGGAGATACAGGTAGCCATTTTATGGAAACCATTCAAGCATCCAGGATTGAAAAGTAATGTCAGCATGATGGGAGTGATCATAAAGTCTCGTATTTGGGTCCACAAACCTTTGTACATGCTGCGAATTAAACACCTAATTAAACAATTGCTGTTGAATGTTTCTATTTTAAAATTAATTAAATAAAAAGTTAATTTTCACTTTAAAAAAAAAAAAAAACAACTTTTCTTTTCACAGAAAAGTATCTCCGGTCTCCCGCTTTTAGTTTAGGAACTTCATCACCCATAATGCACAGAGCGTCAAGGTTGATTCATCGAGCGTGGACTCATCGCGCCGCTCCACTCGCCCACTCACACTGACCAGTTTTCTCCCAGCAGTCGCATCCTGCCTGCCAGCTCCAGCGCTACCGTTAGCAAGCAAATAAGGCAGCAGCGAGTCATTTTTACTGAGGAAATAACGCTGTATTATCTCGACATTGTGCCGTATTGCTGAGTGGTCCTTTCGGAAACATGAAATTACAGTTTTTTCCGTGCCAGCACGCCTCCTAGAAGACAAAAATCCCTGTGTGAAGTCAGCTTTTTCACTTCGACCTCGGTAGCTGAACGGATTTAGCAAGTCCGTTCGTCTTGACAAGCGAGAGGCTCAGCTGTCCGCCGCCGCTGGTGCGCCGAGAGGGTGGGGGGGCGGAGGGGAGGGTTTTGGACAAAGCCAGTCAGATGTTGGACGGTGGGAAATATCCCCGGAACTCAGACGTTTTCACGCCGGGTTATGAAAATCAATTGTCAAGCTGATAATTTGTCGTTAAAGTGCAAGGGATAGGGGGAGGAGTAAGGTCTATTTTTAAGAGGGCGAGAGTTTGTATCTCGCACCGAGGAGCAGGGGGTGAGAAGAGGAGGAAAAGGATGGCAAACGAGCCGATCATCCTAAACGTCTATGATATGGTAAGTAGAAAAAAAATTATATTTTTTTGTTACTTATTTGCTACTTTATCCGAAGAATATGGTTCTGTTGTGTTTTAACGTAGCCACATCAACAATTCCCGGACGCTACGCCAAACTCCATTATAAAAATCGGTAATTTAATGCTTCGTTAGTTATCAGCAGCGATGCAGAGGTGGAAGTGACAGATTGAGGCTCATTTACAGATTATCATGTGCCACTCTTCAGTTCGGCATTCATAACATCAGACTTGGCTAATTTTATTTCTGTTTCAGCTTTAGTAATTGGTTCACCTGTTTTTCCACACTACTTTTGCAGCTAAATACACAATGGAACACGACAGCGAGACTCTGAGTCAACTGCAAAAAGTTTTCATGAAATGAAGTGTTTGTGGAAAGGGTTTTCACTCCTCAGACAATGTTAAACAGCAGACCTTTGTTAGTATCTTCTGTGCAACAAACCATATCACGTGTCGAAACAGAGTTTTAAAACGGGGTCTGATAAAGCAGTGCCAAAAAAAATTAAAAACATAACTTGAAATAACCCATTGCTTCCTCGTGTAGTGTTGTTTTGTTCTGTAAATATTGGGTTCCCATATCAGGTGTGGAGCAAAATGGTCCTCAACATTTACAGCAGGACATGTCTTTTACTATTTCCTGTTATTTTCAGTCACTCTTGCCAGTCAGCCTTGCTTTTTGGGATTTCAGTTCACTTCAGTTAAACATCAGAGGATGTGAAAGTGATGTGTTCACCCAGTTGACATTTTTGCCAGAGAGGAACTATGGAATGAGGCAGAGGCTGAATTTGAGTCACTATGTTGTCACCATAGAAGGGTGAGTCAGTATGCAGGGGGGAGCAGGGGGCTGGAAATTGATCATTGACTGATATGGATTCATTGTCGGACAGAATACACTTAAAATGGGAATTGTCTTTTTGAGGGTTATAAAACCGACAAGAGACATGTGAATGGACACTGGAAAACCACAACCAGCCATAAATGTTCACTGGCCTTTTGTTCCTTATTTTACTCCAGATTGTTTTTGTCTCTGTTTTCCATCCCACTCAAAAATTCAGAAAAAGTTCAGAAGATACCAGATTTTTTTTTATTGAAATGGATCAATATGAAGATCCTCCTTTTCTAGACACGATTCACTTTTCCTGCTCTCTTTACTTCTATTTTTTATCTGATTATTTCTGTTGTGCCCCTTATAGCTGATGGTCAATATATCGTCATAGGCCTGAGGTCAGAAGGATGGAGGTTGTCTTATATGGATTAACACTGAGAGCTACAGAGTCACTAAACAGCCCTTTGAAAATCTGTACAAATTTGTTTTCTTGTAGAAAGTAGTAGTACTTTATCTATAGTAGCATAAGACCCTGTGTGAAATCAGGACTTGGCTTTGGTAAGTACTGTTCCTGCTCACATTTATCCCCATAATTACTGCATTTGTTCCATCTTGTCTTTCCTACCCTCCTTTCTTCTATCTCCTGTCGTTCCCTCTTCTTTTTCCTCCCCCCTCTCTCCTTCTTCTCTCCTCCCCCCCTTCCTTCTTTCACTTCCTTTCGTTTTTCACTTGACTTGCTGTCTGCATTAGTTTCTTCTCGGTAAAGACTGAAGGGCTTTTATCTTTCTGTCTCACTTCCATTCATGTGAACTGCTGCAGGGTTCCTCGGCACACTTACTCGTGCATATCTAGCACATAGCACACGTAACTTACTTTTACACTCTTGTGCTTTCGGTTCATTGTTTTTTTTCCTAACTGATGTTACAGTTCTTATCTGTACTAAGGTTAAAAAATTTTGTGATCATATCAGTATGTGAGGAAGAGAATAAGTGAGCACATTTTACTTATTGAAGGAATTTTGTGGTTTGTGCATGTGCATGCAGATCGACTCACACCCATGCATATTTTTGGTGTTTGTATTTTTGTGTATTATGTGTATTTTGGCTTGTTTGCAGTAGCGTTCCGACGCTCACTGAAAACAGAGAGATGATGGCTGCCGTCCATTCATTCACTTCTCTTACTGTAAACACTTCCTCCGTGTATTGATTAGGCTGTTCAGACGTGAGTTCAGTAAGAAAAAGTCAGCAACCAACTTGTGGGGCTTTGACTGGCTGATTGGCAGCTTGACTCTCAACTGTACGGTTGGTGAACTGGCTCCATGCTCACTGACTCACTGGTGGATTTTCTGTTTGCTGGTTGGTTCCCTGACTTACAGGGACTTTTTTATTTTTTATCAGTTAATACCTTTTTGTTGTGACTTTCAGATCAATTCCAGTGAGTACTGGATGACTGATTTTCTTAGTGACTAGTTGAGTAACTTTGTGGCTGACTCAGCTTTACGGAGCATTATAGTGAGTTTCAGCTCGATTAGTGTCCGCCCCACAACTGTCATTATTCATATAATGTAACGTTGTTCTATAAAAAGCTCTATAAAGTGATTGCTCAGCAGAAAATAGCAGACAGACAGTTAGCAACTAGCAGGTGAACATAGTGGAGCGTTTAGCAGCTGAATAGCCAGATATCAGCTTCTGTCAGCATTGGCAAAATATGTCATTTTTGTGTTCACAACTTTTGTTCAACTTGTTTCTGCAGCCCTCCAGTAACAAAAAAAAAACCCAAGAAGACATCATCAAATTTTTTGCTTTACTGACCAGATAAGTGACTAGCTGTTTACCTAAGAGAAAGTCAGGAAACTGTAAAGATCCAATAATAGCTGAGATCATGACAGGGGCGAGACACACACTGCAGGATCCCCACTGCCATCTTAGATTTTCACACCATGTCAATAACAGTGGCAGCGAGCGCAAACTGAAGGGCAGCCTGGTTGTGGGTAGAGGGGCAGCATGGTGGCAGTTAGCTCAGTGTGTGGTTCTTAAGTTGCCCTGTGGCGTGACTTTGAGCAAGACACTGAATATTTACTCCAAAAAAAAACAAAAAACCTGATGAAACGACAATTTCTTCTTTCCATTTGAGGATCAATAATGTCACGTGACTTACGGGAATATCTGAGCAGACATGAGTACAGACCCCCCCCCCCTTCTTCTTCTTCAATTCCCATTCCTACAGGTCCTCCCCGCCGTCCCACTCCCATCTCTGCTAAGTGGATTTCCTGGCCAGCTCTGAGTGCTTTAGTGCACTGCTCTAATGAGACAGCATTATCTGCAAACCACCTGTCTGCCTGCCAGCCAGCACCGTACACTACTGTATCTGTGAGAGAATGTGTTAGGGCATCATGTAGCCAGATACTCAGCTGGGGCATGTTCTGTTATTCTCATGAGTTTTGCTTGTGGATGCTGCTCTGGATCAGTTAGCGACATGCAGCAGTCATGATTCCAGTTCTTCTTTTGTACCATCCACTTCATAAGGTAACATGTGCAGTGAACGGTGTAGCAATGCCACAGAATCAACTTCCAGTGTAGTGTAATGTGGCAAAGTAGTTCGAGCCATTTCATATATAATGTCAAAGATCTTGCACAATAGAGGAACACAGAAGTTAACCAGAAACTCAAATGGTAAAAGAGTATATACAGGGTGTCTTCAGGTCTTGAAGAAAAAAAAAGATGAAAAGTTCATTGACAGAGATTTTGAATACTTTTTCTTGCCTGCCAGTAACTTCTATAAAATGCAAATGAGATTATTGTGACAGTTTGCTGCTGGAAAATGTTAATCTTTTCAAAATTATTTTTGAATTACTATTTATTTATCATTATTATTATGTATTATTATTATTATTACTGCTAGCTTGGGAGCTTTTCAACTCATAATGGGCAAGTGTCAGTTTTAGAAGAAACTTAAATTAATCTTCTTTGAGGCCAAAAATACTATTTACTAGCAGACTATTAATAGCAGGTATTTACCAGAATTTGTCTTGTGGCTGGTAACGGTTTCCTTCCCTGAATTTGTGTTTTGGTTTTTGTTTTTTTCAGGTGGGATGTTTCCGCTACAGCAATGAGCCACATGCTAAAACAGCTAAAGACACTTCATATGTCCCTGCTAATTATTCTGCTCAGCACTGTCAGAGATGATAATCCTTCACAGAGAAAAATTACAGCACAGAAACGCAGCATGGAGTGAGATGATTAAATATACAGACGAGAACTGCAGCACCCAGTTTCTCTTTGTTCATCCATCTCTCTGTCTTTCCCTCCCTCCACTTGTCTGTTTTTACTTGATTCATAAATTGATTCATTTTTGCTGTCATGCTCTCACACACACTCAGCTCCTTCTCTGTGCTGTGGAGGAGGAAGGTTTTAACAAGCTTTGAAGTAATGAAGGCTTATTTCACCACCGTGGGGGGTGAGGTGGGGGCTACTGTATTAACTAGCTTTCTTTGTTATACTTGTGAACAGACAGGGAAGCAATCAGCTTATTCCTTCAGAGGCACTTACTTAAATATTTTCCCACACACATGCTGGGACTCATCCTACATGGAAGCAGTAGCGGAGGCTTTTGCAATTACATGTTTGGGCATCTAACTGACGCTCTGCTCAGAGGGATTTAGAGTCAGTGAACTTCAGAAAACTTCAGAAAAACTGAAACAGTGAAACTTCCGAAAAGAGTGTAAAGCCAGCAGACCATGGCAGCCGAGGCGTCTCCTCGGTCTGTGAGACCAGCTGATATAAACACTGGTGGCTGTTATACCTGAACTGATACAAAAAGTATTTTAATGTAATGCAGTTTTTCGCAGTTCCTACAAAATTCTTAAAATGAAACTGGCTAAATCAAGAAGTTCTCTTTTATGGTGGTAGCTGATCTGGGATTGATGCTGGACATTGTTAAAATGTGGAAAAGATTTTTTATTTAAGTCCAATTAAGTGAATCTGAAAGGGGGTTTTCTCGTCTTAAAATAAAGCCACTCGCTGACTATTGCAGTGGCCCTTTTTTGTGCAACATAACCATATGTAGGTCAGGAAACAGACATACTCTGTGGTATGAGATATCGAGCTGAAATGTTGTGCAAGAAAACTATGTTGGCCCAGCAGTCTTATGATGGTCCAGAATCTACTGCATTTATTTGTCTAAATTTCATATTTGTTACCCTATATGAACTCGGGTCTGAGTGTTTTAAATGACCAGGAACAAAAATGCATTTATCAAGGTAATGAAGTCCATGTTTGTGTTCATAATTTTTTTTAAAGCTTCTTCACTGAAGAAGATCAGAAGGGTGAAGAGAACTGAGTAGTCACCTCAGCAGACTTAACTTTTACTGTATTATAAATACACAATACCAATAAAAAACCAAAATGAAAGGCCTCATGTCTACACCAATGTAAAAAAGTTAATTAATAAGATGAGTTCCACTTCAGGGGATGAAACTAGGTGGTAGATAAAGTTATGTATCTGCAGATAGCAGATTAGCAGTTGTGTTAGCAGGTTAACACACAGTCAACTACACCAAAGTGTGTAAAGTGTTTTATAATGCTACACAGGAAGCACAGGAGGTCACAAGTGGTAGTGTGATTGAGTGACTCCTTGTTCAGTGGTATTCAATGGTATTTATAGTGTTTTTCAGAGTTCTCCTGAAACACCATCATTACTTCCTTAATATATTTTCTGTTGAAACAGATCATTGAGGGGTCAGTCTTAGGTACAGTTTGTGTTGATAGAACAGCTACAGGAGAAAGATGGGATTGTTGGGGGGACAAAAAACTGTTTGACTTTATTGGTTGGTCAGTGCAGCATGAGGTCAACCACTGAAGAAGCAACTATCCAAGTCGTTCAAGTGTCCATTTCATGAGGTCTTTAACTTATTTATACAAAAGAAATTCTGTGTTCAGGTGTGGACACGGGGGAAGTGGCAGCATGCGATCAACTGAAACAATCACATGTATATTTTCAGCTCAGTTTGCATTGTTTTTTAGATTTATGATTGCCCTCCGTAACCTTTTATTTATTCATATACAGTATGAATAGTTCCTTCACAGTGGTGTCTTTTGTTGGTCAGAGTTTACACATTTAGTTGCCCTAGTTATGCTGCCCTTCACAATTTGCGTCTCATGTTGCTGCAGTAGTCAGAAAGGTGACACTTCTCTCCAGCACTACTTAGTCAGTACAACAAGGTAAACTTGAATACCTACCAGTTTATTATTATCTGCAGTACACAGACGAGAGCTTAAAAGTCACAGTGCCCTAAAAAAACCCACTTTTATCTTCTTAACTCACTCATCAAACCTGCTCTGTCTTAAATGTAATGCAAACAGCCAGAGGCTGGCACAGTGTCCCCATTACTTTTATTATCAGTTTGCGTTTTAACTGTTGCCGTGTGCAGAAGGAACAAATTGCAGTGCAAAAGTGTGGCAAAGACTGCCAGCTCTGCCACCACTGATTGTGTGTGTGCTGTATTTGCATAACAGTAGACAGGAAGCATGAGAATAGTATTTAAATAGTGTTCTGTGGTTATCAGGCTGCTAAATAATTTGCATTGTAAATGTAAATTTTGTCTGAATGTGCACAGAGCACAATACCCACTCCACCTGATGTCACTCCTGTGTTGTAATTTGATCAGTTTGGTGTTTAATTGATTCGATCAGGATCATATTCTGGCGTGCGGAGGCGGAGTGGCATGAAAATGTAATCGACCTGTTGCGGCTAATCCTCTAACACTTCACTGCTGAAGAAAAGATTAGTCAAGTAACAGATTAGTTGATTCATAGAAAATAATTGCCAGCAATTTTGAGAATCAGTTAATGTTTAAGGTCATTTAACAAGAAAAATATCAAACATTTGCTGCAGCAACCAGTTATTTTCAATATTAGCTGATCTGCAGATAATCTCATTTATAGCTAATTAATCTTCATTTATAGTTTCTGTTGTTTGGTCTGTAGAATATCAGAAAATAGTGAAAAATGCCCTCACACTTTCCTAATACTGAAGTTAATATCACATGCCAGGCCAACAGTCCACAAACCAAAGACATTCACTTTACTTTCACATAAATCAAAGAAAAGCAGCAAATCCTCACAGCTGAGAAGCCAAAGCTTTGTTATTTTCGGCATTTTTTGTCTGAAAAATGTCTTAATTCAGACTGAATTCACACTGTGGGGCATCAACACTATGGGAACTGAGTTTGAGTCAAAAATCACACTCTTTCTTGGAGTCATAACTCAGTCAAAACCGAACACACAGACATGATGCGCATATTATTTATCAGTATCTTTGTCTTGGGTTTTGATAAACACTGGACATGGATTTAGAGAAGTAGTGAAGATGTAAGCTAGTATATTGTGGATTTGTACCACGCTCCCCTTCACCATCCTCTGTGGTAAGACATCTTTTTCACATAGACAAACTCTGCCTAGCAACAGCCTGCCCAATCACCTTGAAGCCACAGGATGTTAGCCAGACACACTGCTGAAGAGATGGACGGTCATGTCAGAGATCAGTGCTGCTGCAGTTATTGGTGCCCTGTGCCCTTTCTTGTGTTTGCATGTGGGCTTGTCTTTTATTGTCAGTGTGTCTAAGAGATCTTGAGTAAACATCAGAAGCTCACAGCTCTAGTTTCAGCCACCTGGGATCACCGGATGGTCGAGTGTCAGGAAGACAGTGGCTGTCACTCTACAATAAGCAGCTGATGTTAAATCAGTTTGTGATTATATTTCTGTGGATTTGTGATTCTGCTTCGCTGAACAATGTATTTATTTAGTACGTGACAATGCAAACATCAAAGGACAATAAGACAGTGACTCATTCAGCGGTAAAGTTTGCTTTGCAGCATTTGCAGTCGGTTTTGGCACAGCAAGCCATTGTGGGATTTCAAGTGTGATCCAAACATGGATATTTCCTCTCAAGCCACCATCTGTGGTGTAATTGCAGTGATCTAGTTTTTTTCCAAGTAAAGGTTACAAAAACAGTTCTGGACATTTTCAGGTCATGGTTGTTGGCACTTGATTTGTGACTATCACTTGTTAACTAACAAATAAAAAAAAAGCTATTATTTGGGTAATTGATTAATAGCTTCAGTAACATTTCAACCAAAAATAGTGAATCTGTGCCAAATATTCCAGCCTCTCAAAGAAAGGATGTGCTGCTTTTATTTGTTATACATCATTGTAAACAAAGAAGTTTTGGGTATTTGGACTTTTGGTCAAACCAAAAAAAAAAAAAAAAGAGACATTTGAAGACACCTTTTTCTTCTTCTGTGTCTGTTTCTTTTTTCTCTTCAGTACTGGATCAATGAGTTCACCAGCTCTCTGGGCATCGGAGTGTTTCACTCAGGGATTGAGATCTATGGAAGAGGTAAGATTACCCAGCTATATGACACCACACACATCAGGTCAGCTGCCTGAGGATGTGGGTTCAGAGAGGATGCTTTTTTTACACTCTCCATATAATACATATGTCACTGGAGTCCCTTCCAAGCGTGTCTGGCTAAAACTTTAACGTTAATTGTCAAAGACAGACTTTTTGTGTGAGAATATTGTGCACTCAGATGTGTGTTTTCATGTTGTGTGTGTGTGTAGAGTTTGCCTATGGCGGACACCCGTACCCATTCTCAGGGATCTTTGAGATTACACCAGGTGATGCAACTGAACTCGGCGAGACCTTTAAGTTCAAGTAAGTCTGGGAAATTTGGTGTTAATATGCACAGCGTCACAGGTACATGTGTGTTCTCTGTTCAGGTCAGCTTGCAACAACCCAGTCAGCTAGTCAGATTTTGAGCCTGTTAATCTGTGTAAAAGCGAGTTTGTGTGTTAGTTGTGGTCAAGCAGAGTAACTCTATCATGATTTCGGCTGCATTAACTGTCGTATTACCTTCTCCAGTAAGGTGGCTTTGGTAACGTCAAGAAAACAATAATCAGCGTAGGAGATCAGATGATGTCTCCTGCAGAACACAATATCAAACCCCAGTACCAGCATACACGGCCAAAAACAAACCTCTATCACTAATACAGTTAAAATAAGAAAGCCATGCTTCCAAAATAAGGTCAGGGATATGACTGGCCCGCTGCATGTATCATGGATTTACAGTAAAAAGGTTATTGATTACCTGCATAACCTGGTTTCTCTGAGTAACATGCCGCATGTAAACATACAGAGTAATCTAGTCAGTCATGAAGTGCTGGATTCACGTCTGTAAATCACCTCAGCTCGACAGTTAAACATGGAACACTTTGATGCAAGCACCGTCAGCTTTTATTAGTGTTTGGGCCCTGAGTTACTCACAGAACTAAACGGGACCAATCAGTCACATAATCGTTGTCCAACGGTCACTCTGTGAGCGAATCATTAATTTGTTCACGGTGCAAGCCAGAGATTCCAGGCCCTTTCTGTGTATCCAGTCAACCAGTCAGTCAGTTAGTCAGTGAGCTGGTATCTTCTTGTATCAGTGCTGCTGCAGGAAAGAGAGAGAAAAAAAAGAAAAAAACACATGGGTAGGGAGCAGAGAGAGAACGGCATGTGACACACATTTTTCAGTTTCACACTTATTTCCTCATGGTTTGTGGCAGCTGATTTGTTCTGGACAGCGAAAGAATGACAGAAAACTGAAGAGTCTGAGCAGGAAAAAAGTGGAATTTTGCATACATTTCATGTGATACTGCATGTTGGGACCTTGACACGAGAGAGAGAGAAGAGGAAGACTGGGGAGTTTTTATGCACGGTTCTACATGTAATTCAATCCGGTACAGTTTTCCTGCCATAAACCATAGAGTATGTTTTTAGAGCAGATAATTTTATACGCATGTTTTCAGAAAGATTTTGATTCAGCTGCAATAGTTATTTTCATTATCAGTTAATTTGATGATTATTTTATGATTTATCGATAATTCGTTTTGTATATAAAGCATAAAAAATAGAGAAAAAAAGCTTGTTATAATTTCCCAAGGTGACGTCTTCAGATGTCTTGTTTTGTCTGCCATCAGTCCAAAACCCAAAGATATTAAGTTTACTATCATATACGACAAAGAAAAGCATCAAATCTGAGAGGCTGGAAATTTGGCATTTTGCTTCGGAAATGACTAAAACGATTAATAGATTATCAACAAAGCTGCCAATTAATGTTAGGTCAGCCGATTAATTGACTAATCATTGCAGCTCTAGAATATTGTAGGATGTTTCTAATATATTTCTCCTGCATATAAGTAAATGAGGTGTAAAAGAACAAGCTGCATCATCTTGTAAAACCCAGCTGTATAAAAACAATTGTGTGATTTGAGAAAAATCAAAGGTGTTGAGTGGAAAACAGGTTGATTTAGGTTAGCTGCAGAAATTAAAATGCTCTCACACAAGTGTGGTTTAGGGCCATCTTTGCTGATTTTTACTGCAGCTGAATTAAAAGTCTGTTGCGGTGGTGAGACAGCAGGGTGCCCAGTCAGTGCAATACATTTTTGGATTCCCAGAATCAGCCGAGGTTCTGTGTTTGTGTGTCTGTCTACCCAGAGCCACTGTGCTGCTGTGTGTTACTTCCGCTCTAGTTGATCTGCCCTGTGGCTTTAGACACACTCTGCCTGACACACACACATACACACACACATGCAGACACATTTACTGTCTCCATGGAGGCCACTAGACCATAAGTATGGATCATCTGGGACAAATGCTGACATATCATCCAATGCAGCGTCTCGTTGCCAAATGGAACCAGCTTTCTCTCAGGCTGAAATCCATCATACTGGTCTGAGACCAATCAAAACCTCTGATCAAGATATTCTTTCCCTTGAACTTTAAGGAGACCAAGCAGGTGAATCCAGGTGAACAGCTTTTCCTCTTTAATGTTAATTCAGGATGTTTTTACATGAATGCCCCACAAGTAATGTTATTTTTACATCAACTCAGATGTTCTTCAGGCTCAGTCACACACAAGTCATGGATAGATAAACGTGGAGACGCACAGTCTCAGCAGGGAAAGGAGTAGAAATGGAAAAGCGTCTAATGATTTATAAACACTTACATTTCCAACCATTTCAATGTATTGTTTTCTATTAATGCAAACATTTGGGACCATTGAAGAACCCCGCTGACAGCTCACTGTGTAGTTTCCTCTTCAAAGTAAACATCTTTGGAAAGCTGAACTGTCCTGCCTTCTGTCATGTGCAGATCACAAACAAGCCAACATACAAACAAGATAAGACACATCTGCCATCTGGTTTGTGAAATTAAGTAGAAATATATTTTTTAATGTATGTAGCCAAAACCAACCTTCTTTTTTCTTCACTGCTGTGTTTCAGAATATTAGAAAAAAAACAAAAAAAAACAAAAGGTTGTGGTGTAAAATAGCAGCTCTTTACACAGAGCTGCACTTTTATGCAATGAACATTTGCATAACAGTGTCTAAATAACAAAATCCATTACTTAAATACATAGATTAAAATGGTATTTGGACCACTGTATCACAACCACTCATGATAAATTCTCGTGCGTGCCACAAAAGAACAAATCCATTTGGTACGAGTCGTTCTTCAGTGAGGTTGATTGTGCAAAAGAGGCTGAAACAAAATATCCTGAAGTCATTCCTGATATTTCATCAGTGAGTAATGATATCCAGTAACACCGGCCTCCACACCCTGTCCTCACTCGTCTCTGCAGAGAAGCCATAGTCCTGGGCAGCACCGACTTCACAGAGGAGGATGTGGAGCGGATCGTGGAGGAGATGGGGAAGGAGTACAAAGGCAACGCCTACCACCTCATGCACAAGAACTGCAACCACTTCTCCTCAGCGCTTTCAGAGGTAGGTGTACACACACACACACACACACACACACACACACACACACACACACACACACACACACACACACACACACACACAGCTCAACTGAACTTACCTGACATGAGGTCCAGAAAAGAACAACACACTAAGTTAAATAAAGTGTACACTCACTGCATCTTGATTTAGTCTCTCCTGCTCTGAGTGCTTACACTAGCTCTGTGTGTGTGGGTTGTGTGTGTGTGTGTGTGTGTATGTGTGTTTCTGTGTGTGTGTGCACTTTCAATCGGCTTATCCTGGTGTGACTAATGAGCAGGGAGTCTTACCGTTAGCATCTAGCACTGAGATGGGGATTAGGACACACTGAGACAAGCCCGAACATGCGGAGCCAGCTGGCATACACACACACACACACACACACACACACACACACACAGAGCTAGTATATATATAAATATACATGTACAGATGTATATACCACATGTAAAGCTACTGTCAAAGAAAAATACACAAAGTAGTTTAAAGTTGTGATTATCACTCATACATGGACAGAAACATGCATCACATCAATATAATACACACAAGGAAACAGAGAAACACCCAGTTTACCAGAGGGAGGCAGTTTTATCCCCAGGGGTTAATTGTCATGTTTACTGTAACCTCATTAATATGGGAGGTTGACTTAAAGGGAGACTGCGATTGGACACGTAGATGGTTGTTGCAGCTTTGAAAGATCAAGCATGACAATTAATTCTGCAGAGGGAACATTGGATGTGCGTGACTCTGATGTCAGTCCTCTCTTTGAAAAGCAAATCAACGTACTGTACACTTTGTTTCTGTCTCATTATGTAAGTGGATTATCTGTAGGCAGTGTTTCCATTAATGAGAAAGACGGATAGGAAAGCAAACACAGGAATTAGAGACATTTGTGCACAAGAAACACATTATGAAAGGTCCCTAAAAATCCAATCCAATTCTCAGTCAGGCTCAGTTTTCCCTGTTGTTGTGCATGTTGAGTTTTCAACATTATTCTGATTCATAAAAGTGGATTGCAGTAATCAGACAAATTATGCGTTGTGTGCTAAACTGTTCGCTTAATAAGCAAGACAGGTGTCTATGTATTGCACCTTTCAGCAACAAGACATTTAAAGGTGTTTTACATAAAACATAAAGAACATTAAGACAGGATGTAAAAGAAGCTCAAGAATGTACAGTGACAAATATTTGCAGTTGTTTGATCATATTACATATGTTGTTGATTTTTGAAGTGAAAAGGAGTAAATACAACCCCTACAGCAAACAGACATTACCCAGACTTTAGAATGCAGCTGTAAATAGCATTTTAAAATAGTAATATACAATAGAAGTTAAGGCTGAAGTAGAATAAGACACACTAAACAGAGGAATCAAAACTACACTGTTATGTGTTGTGTTTACATCTCATTGCACTGCCCCCAAGTGGGCAAAATAAATCAATGAATGCAGGTTTGAAGAGGTCTGCATGGAGGCAGGGTTGAAAAAGACTGAAGAAGATCTTCATGGCTCTTTTCTCCCTTGTGTTTCCTCCTTCGCCTCCTCTCTGTTTCTTCTCTTGCCTCCTAGTCCTAGTTATTTTTATCCAGAATCATACTCTCAGGCTATAAAAAAGTCTGCTGATCCACCATGACCGGCTCATGTTGGTGATTTGAAAGCTTGTTTTGTGAGTGTAAAGGGGTATTTGTGAAACACTGCAGTGTGATTTCTGCAGCTTAAGCTTATCTTAATCAGCCAAATACTACACCAGGTGATTTTTTTTATATGGATTAACTGGAGCTCTCTCAAGTGGATTTAGGCTTCCTCCTCCTCATCCAGGCTATACTCATCTGTTGAGATCATCTATGTTGTCACAATACAGGGCAAGCCACAGTGAAGGAGGTGAGGAATCTTTTTCATCTGGCGAACATAAAAACAGTTGCTGCAGCATAAACATACTATCCAATCTAGTATCACCTGTTGGCTGCGTATGACGTGGCACAACATGCAAAACCAACTGCTTTCTAAAACATTTTTGTGGTTAAAGGCAAATCCACTGTCTCTGTTTCATATGCATCTTAAAAAGCAGACAATCAGCAGCTTTGGTTATGTTTAAGCCTTCTGGGAAACTGGGAAACACTGAGCTTCTTGGAAGCCATTTGTCTGAAAATGTCGTAATAACGCTGATAATAAGGCGTTAGTCTGTTAAGGGAAGGAGGAGAGGAATCCTTTCCAATCCTCCAGCCAGTCCTACAAGCAGTTGGACAGTTACAGTCCATGGATACATTTCTGCAATAGAGGCATATGTTATGGCATCTTGCAGGTGTGTTTCTTTAAGACACAGAAAGCATATTTTCCCTGGATGTCTCTAAAATTGTTCACTTGAGTCACCTCATAAGAGAATGGCAGGAGGTATTTTCAAGTTATCCATTCATTATTTCCGAAGTCACAGTGGAACTGACAAATGTAGCTTTATAGACAGATGAATTGACTGTTATTAGAAACAGATACTGGCCTCACTCTGGGCACATTGTTGGTATTTTATGTTGTGCTTATGAACTCCAGCGGTCACCTTTCCTGCTGCCAAACAAACTCTCCAACCAACACAAAGCCCAGAGAAATCTTTACTTTTATATTTACTGTCATTTATGATAAAGAAAAGCAGCAAATCCTCACATTTATGAAGCTGGAACAGGAAAATATTTGGAAAAATGACTGAAACCATTAATCAATTATCAAAATAATTAATCGACTAGTTGTTGGAGCACTAGAGGCCAGCATTAAACTGTAGAAACACTAAAGAACTATAATGACATTTCTCTCTCTTACACTCCACCCTCTATTATTCTCCCCTACTCAGATCCTGTGTGGCAGGGAGATCCCTCGCTGGGTCAACCGCCTAGCCTACTTTAGCTCCTGTGTGCCATTCCTCCAGAGCTGCCTGCCCAAAGAGTGGCTGACCCCGGCTGCCTTACAGTCCAGCGTCAGCCAGGAGCTCCACGGAGGAGGGGAGCTGGAGGAGGCCGAGGACGCCGCTGCCACAGCCTCCCTGGCCTCCATGTCGCCCTGCTCACCCTCATCCTCCTCCAGCCCCTCATCCTTACCTCGACATTCTCGTCACCAGCCTCGCCGGTAGAAGGTGCAAGGTCTGCTGGGAAACTTGGGGTCAGGGTTGTGGTCATGAAACAGAAATAGCTGCAGCGGCTGATGATGAGTCCAGCTACAGCCAGATGTCCTGTCAGACTGTCCTGGAGAAAGGCACTGAACTGCTGCCTGCTCTGGGTATGAATGTCAGCCAAATTCCTGCAATGATCCACAGTAGTGGAATGTTTTTTCCTCGCAGGCAGAAGGAGCTCCTGCCGCTGACAAAGGCAGGTTCATCTCACTGCGAACATGGCTGGCGGATTACAACATCCCATTTAAAATCCAAACTATTTCCCCTCATGTCTCGTTTATTGTTTTACCGGTCAGATCACAATGCAGAATGGAAGCAGGGCCGCTTGTTTTCCCACCAAAGTGATTTATAATTTAAGAACATTTACCAGCCACATTCACATTTTACCAGCAGTTATTTGGTGGATGGTGCTAAGCTCTGCCTTGTTGTAGTGGAATCCAGAGAAGTGCAGGTTTGGGTCAGTTTATAACCATGAACCCACGCCAAAGGAGAGAAATTTAACTGATCAGATGTAGAGTGGATGTTCAGTAAGAATGTTCATTATTCTGCAGCCACATTTTTAGGGTCAGTGCTGACTGATGTCTCTGGTTTCTTAAGTTTCCTGAGGTTGACCTTACCACTCGTCACTGGTTTTTCATTTGTTTGGAGCTCAAAAATCTAGAAACGTTTCGATCCCAGTTAGATCTTCATCTGGTGAAAATGCTACTTAAAAATAGACACCACACACACATATACACACCAACAGGCTTCATATTTCAAAGAAGGTAACTTTATTTCATCTCTTTTTAAAATCACTTCTAGCCAAGCACTGGTGTAATTTGACTGTGGCTGATAAATGTTTCCAGTGCAGCCAGCTGTAGTTAGAATCTGCTGAATACTGGGCTGGTGAACCTTTGATACCAGCAGGTGGATTCTGGACCGTTTGCCTCAAAATGCTGTGTGTGAATCAAGACCTCAGCCTTTTGTTTCTATCACAGAAAGCTGGATCGACTACAATCAGCCTCATGTTCCTCAAACGCCACATAGACACAAATAGACTGATCCAGAACCATTATCTAAATGGGTGAAAATTCCTAACACACCTTGGATGGGTTCAGTACCAGGTAACCTATGCTTCCTGAGTCCCTTTCTTTTGTCCGGTATCTATAGCAGCTGTTAAAATCCTACCTGCCCATCATGGAATAACCACATCTGATTGGACAAAATTTAGCCCAATGAAGCAGATTTTAAAAATGCATCAGTCTGTAAAGTAATAATCATGATAGCTACACTTATTTCTTCACCAATAATGTAATCTTGTTAAAGTTTCATAAATAAATGTAATTTAATTAGGTTGCAGGGTTATCAAGAAGATTCTGAGTTTCAATCCCGGAGTAAAACAGAGGGAATTCTTTCTTAGTAGCAACTGCCAAGGTGCCTTTGAGCAAGGTACTTAACCTACAAGTGTCCCAGCGGCCACCAGTAGAAGACTGTGGTTGAACCGGACTGCTCCCAGTTGTCATGTGTTCATCTTTTTAAGTGTGATGTTTTGTCTTTCCTCAAGTATCTGTTGAAGGACACGATGTCGGTTTGAAGAGAGGAAGAGGAACCCTCTTTAACTGACCTGTGATCAGCCCTGCACTCCTGACCAGTCCAGTTCCTCACATCTGTGCCTAGTTAGGGATGACGCACATTGGCGTTAATTCAGAGCATCACAGACACATTTCAAGTTTCATTTTGAAAGAATCTGCTTTAATTTTATGTTGGAAAAACTGATAGAAATCGTCATGGACGATCTTTTTAATCAGCTCCAAAAAAAAAGAAAAAAAGGTTAAGTATAATTTTACAAGAAGATGCTGCTTTTCCCAAATGATGAGCACCTCATTTAAACTCTATATGCTGTTAGCAACACCACGTATGCTGCATAATGTGTATTGTCCCAAACAAGAGCCATGGATGTGTTGAAAATATATTTCTCAGCTGATTTAACTTGTTTTGCTGGAAGTCTGAGGACAAGCAGGAAAACTTGTTTATGTTTTTTGTAAATCCTTTATTGTATTTCTATGATATATGGACTCTGACCTTTTCATCTGTTTTGTTTATGTTTCATAAACTCAGGACTCCAAAAGGCTTTGTAATATATTCCTTTCTACTTTTTTATCCCACATTTTAAGTTCACATTGCTGTTGCTTTTTCTAATGCAGTAGTCACTCCACAGAGCTTTTGAAGAATGCACTGTGGCGGTGCAGTTTTATACTCTTCTTTTTGGTAAAAACAAACAAACAAACAAAAAAAGCTTTTGTTTACAACCTGGGTGTTTGTATGTGAGCCTGTGCTGCTTTTTGTTTTCCTGTCCGTGCATGAATGTGTGAGTGTGTGTGCACACGTGTATTATAAATGGTTAGTATCAACAAGCTGCCAACTGGGCCACATTTCTATACATCACACACACATAATCTGCAAAAGGGATCCATCTTCACAAATGTAGCTGGTGTTTCCAAGGTTTTTTTTGTTTTTTGTTTTTTAAATATTGCTGCATCTTCAAGAGGTTGAGCGTGTGAGTTTTTGTCCTCAATCCTAAATTTAGGATATATTCAGTTACATTATTTTGGAGCACTGATTTTGCGGATGGTTTTCAGGACTTTGTTCTCTAACCAGTAAACCAAACCGAAGCAGTGTTAAAGCAGGACCCACTGTACAACAGTGACATTTCTCATGAAACCAGCATATTTATCTGATTTGGGGTGGAGGATTCAACTCGCTGTGTTATGTGTGTGTGTTAGCTTAATTTTAAATGTTACTTTTTTTGTAAATCTGAATAAGAAAATGTAATGTTAATGCACTGACATAGACTGACACACACACCTGTACTGCTCGTGTCAGCGCCCTCTGCTGGCTGTTATCTGTACTGTTACTTGTCTGTGCTTAACCACACAGACGCTGAGGTTTCCCTTAACCTTCATAGCTTCAGACAGTTTGTTCATCGTCTACTAACAAATACACAATATCTCATCAGACACTAATTATCCACCAGCCGAACTGGATTAACCAACATATGCAGCCTTTTGCTTCAAAATGCTGAGGAAGAAAATTGTCCATTAAGTTCATATCGCAACATTTAACATCATGTCAAGTACCACAAATCACCATTGCTGAGGCCAAAGATAGCAACAACTTCAGCAGTCTTATCTCTTTTTCTTAGCAGCCACTTAACATTATTACAGCTTTTTTAATGAATGTCTCATTTTGGAATGAAACCCTCAGTCTTATAATAAATGTACTTATTTAATTATAATAGTAAATGTCCTATCAAAGGATTCTTTGTGGGATATTTCCACCACATGTGTGTGAGCTATGAATGTAAATTGGGAAACCTCAGTCATCCAAACCCCAGAGAAAACTGACTACAGCTGTTTTACAGTGAATGTTCACAGAGACGTCTGTGAAACCAACCAGATTTGTTACCTGTTGGAAAGTTATTAAAGAGAAGTATACAATCTGTGACTCCGATTCTGTGTCCTGACTGTTTTGTTAAATTAGTTTCTTGGTTATGCTAGGCTTCTTTATTATGGAGTCTCAGAGTGTTCAATAATAAATAAATAAAAATGCTGAAAATAAATGACTTTTATTTGATCATAAAGATTTTTATTATAGAACTCCCCGTTTCAAGAGTCTTATTACGGGTCTTGTTTCATTTTAGTATATATTTTTTTCAATTTCATGTCAGAAGCTGGTTAAATTTGAATCAAGCCGATAAAGTCCAGTTCATCATGTGAAGTCAAGCATCAGTCTGTCTCTTGTGAATCAGGTCGAGCCACTGGGTGGAGACAAATACTCATCAATGACGTCTGTCACTGACATTTTCTAGAGCGCTCCCTTAAAATATATGTAGGCGTCCTGTAGGAGTTGTGCAGAAATTGTGCTGGACAATGAATTTTCCATTACGGCTCAAAGTGAGCCATCAGAACCAGCATGTAAATTCATGTACTATACAATAAAAAGAGTTATATGTGTTATATGTGCTTATGAGCTTTTTAAACATCAAGACAGTTCATGCAAAAGTGAATAAGATTTATTTCATTTATGGATATCGCAAGAAAAATCACATTCAATGAGCATTGTCGATACATGATTTCAGAAGTATTAGCCACTGAAGCACAAACGGTAAATGTCATCCTGTCAGCAGCTACTACATGTTACACAACAACAACAAAATACTCAGTTTGACAGGAAGAAGTGAGAGATACAGGGACATCTTCCTGCTTGGATTAGTGTTGCCTGGGAACAAACTTGAGTTTCACTGGCTGACTCGGCTGGAACTTCCAGTTAAACTCTAAAGGAATCTAAAGGAAGAAATGAATGAAAAATCAGGGACATGACAACAGAGGACTGGGACAGTCTGAGTGAATATGTGTGTTGCTGTTAATCTTACCCAGGTGTCTTTGCATGTTTCCAGAGTGTAGCGCTGCAGGAGACGCACCAGAACCATTTTCATGACGAGGAGAGCGTAGCGCATCCCAATGCAGTTACGAGGGCCGAGCCCAAACGGCATGTATGTGTAGGGGTTCACCTCCTCCACGCCGTCTTTACCGAACCTGCACACACACACATACACACACACCAGGTGAACTCGAACTTTTAAAATCCTGAAGTCATTGCTAAAAGAGCAGCATTATTTACTGTAGAACTTAATGCACGCACAAAGGTACAAAGGTACTCGCAACAGGGCTGCATAATACTGCAATCTGAAATGGTAACTTCAAATATTCATTAACATTTTTTCATGTATTGTAACTTCCATGAATTCCATCTGTTGAAGAAGGTAGTGTGATGTGACTGAAAGCTCCAGGATAGCTACTGAGTGGATTTAGTGTTGAGACTGTTTTGTCCAAAGTTACACTTTAAAGTTCTCACTTTAAGAACAATGTGCCATATTTGATGTAATGCAGTTTTGCTGTGGAGGAAGAGAAGATTTCTCTCTGCTCGATTCATTAACATGAAGACCGAATGCTTAGCACAGTGAACTTTACCTCTCTGGTTTGAAAAGCTCGGGTGAGCTCCAAAAGCGTGGGTCCTTATGTAACAAGTGCACAGGAATCCCAACTGAGGTTCCTTCAGGGATGGTGACGCCGTGGACCTGGACAGTCTTTTTACACATCCTTTCAAGCCGAGGTGCAGTGGGAATCAATCGCATTGACTCACAAATAACCTGGTCCAGGTACTGCAGGCGGAGCAGTTCCTCATATGAAACCGCAGCCTAGAGCCGAAAAGGTAAAAGAGGCACTGAACAGTGAGAAACACCCTTAATTTACAGGTCCTGTATTTTTCAGAAGATTTCCCAGAAACTTTCTTAAGAATCTTCCTAAATATGGGCTGTTAATTACAAGGACATTTTGGTACTTATTATAAAGGAAACTGAGAAAGAGTTTACTGCTACAGTTATAAATGTACCCACTTGTTATATTCAAGTATTTGAAAAAAAAAGTCGTAGCTAAGTGGAAAATAGTAGATTTTTCGTAAAAACTTGAATATAATGAGTAGGTACTTAGCCATTAACACTTTATCCATTTGGCTCAATTAGCACCAAGCAGCGTTAAAAACATCCTAGTACTTAGCAACTAAACACGAGCTGATCATCATAAGGGAAGTTAGCTGAAAAAAAATAAAGTGTTTCCAAACAAAATACAATGAATGAATTACTGTACATCTCTGGGGAGGCTGGCATCGATTTCCTCCTGCAAGGTTTTCAACGCATCAGGGTTGGTGGCCAGACTGTAAAGGATGTAAGTGAGAGTGATACTGGTCGTCTCATAGCCACCAAAGATGAAAATGAAGGCCTGGGAAAGCATCTCATGTTCAGTCAAACCTACAACAAAATAAGGCGAACAGTTTACAACAAACATATGAAAATATAGAAAACTAAACTGGTTTCCATTTTTAAAAAAATCTTATTCAAAGCTACTGTGCTGATGGTGTAATTAGTTGGTGTAATTATTCCCTTAATAGATTCACTTAATGTGACATTAAACAGACACACATTTAATGTTTACTTCTGACAAAGCCAACATTGAAATAAACAGTGGGGCTATAATAATTTTTGTCATCACTTAATCTTCTTAAAGTCTTCAGATCAGATTGTTGGACTAAAACACAAAGATATTCATTTTATAATGACATAAAACACAGAAACACAGACAGCAGAGAGGGTTTGACATCTTTGCTTCAGAAGTGAATTTAACGATGAAGTTATGAGAATAGCTGCCAATCAATTAATCGACTAATCGTTTCGGCTCTATTGGTCTGTACGTGAGTTTCCAGTGTGTTGCTCTTCATGATGTACGGTAATTCCGACAATCTATCATGTTCAGTTTGAAGCAAACATATTGTTTTAAAAGACACTTGGTCCATATGCAATTGGACCATGGCAGCCTCCCATAGACCCAGTCTTCTAATGTAAAGCTAAGAGGGCAAGACATATAGGTGGATCAGGGTGACATTATTTTGAAAAAAAGAAAAAAAAGAAAAGAAGAAGCACCTCATAAATAGGCTCTTCCTGTGTGTGTTTCTCCTGAGGTGAAGAACAATTTGAATGTAAACTGAGAACACAGAGCTGACGAATTTGAAGCCACCGACTCTCAGTGTTACCTCGTCTTGCATGAATTACTACTGTGGTGAAAACATACCTTTGCTTGGCTGTTCTTGTTCATTCTTTATGTCTGTTTCTGGTATCTCGCTCTGAACCATCACCTGCAGGAAGTCTGCTCGAGTCTAGATCAACACAGAGAGAATTCAACATCCATATGGTCTTAAAATGTGGGTAACACTGGGCTGATGTGAAAGCAGAAGAAAGTTCTGAAGCTTTAAAAAAAACATTTTAGCAATTATGCTTATTCACTTTAATTCTTTTTCACTTATACAGATGCTTACAGACTTTTCGGCACAATGGTGGTCTTTAAATTTCTTGATGATGTTGTAGAAATAATCCACACTGAGTCTGGGCATCAACTGAATTCTCAGGAGTTTCATTAGAGTGGAACCAAAGGGAAATACCACTGAAAGGAGACCAAAGGGTTGTTAATGTGAGTGTGTGTGCTAGTGATGCCAAGGTGCTGATTTGATCAAATGATCTCCTCCTGTAACAGAAGTGAAAGGTGGACATACTCAATAAGATGAGCGGCAATAATCTGAAGTTCATAATCTTCTTGAGATGAACGATAAGGGGGTCATCTGGATTGCTTATGGAGTCTGCCTCAACGCTGAAAGACGCGCTGGTCACAACGTCCAAACTGTAAGGTGCCACCAATCTACGGCAGAGACGAAGAGGGGTTTCTTCATTTCATGACAAACAAAGTAATGATACGCGGTCATAAAACAGACTCACGACATACTGTTTGACATCGATCGGTTCATTCGCATTTTCTCGTCCGAGTTTCTCAATGAGTCGGTCTGCATAGCGGGCAACAATGGGAAAAATCTTCAAAAAAGAAGAGTTGCATTATGGTCAGTGGTGAACGAAGCACTCAGGTCTTTTACTTAAGTAAATATATCGATAACACAATGCAAAAATAACCTAAGTATCAAAAGTAAAAAGTACTTGTTATGGATAAATATGCTGGATATGCTGGATTACATATTGGTGGACTAGGTCACAGGAAGCAGAAAGCAGAAGCTCAGATATGATACCAACCTGTTTCAGTCTTCCACTGGTGAAGCATGGAGATAAAGTGCTCCGAATTCTTTTCCACCTTTCATCTTTAACTGATGTGATTGCATCATCCAAAGGTCCTGCCACTGCAATATTATCCTGTGAACACGAGCACAGTTAAGGGCAAAACACACAGAATGTTTAGATTCTTGTACAGAAGAGTACACTCACAATAATGTTATTTTGTGTTCCTAAGTTTAGCAGTGAATGTACCAAACACATCTTCAGCACGATCAGTCTATGTTGTACATTTTTACTAAAACCAGTGATTCATCTTTCTACTCCACGGTGTGTGTGTGTGTGTGTGTGTGTGTGTGTGTGTGTGTGTGTGTGTGTGTGTGTGTGTGTGTGTGTGTGTGTGTGTGTTAAGATTGTTTCCTGTTTTTTCATTGGCCTCAGAAGCTGTGTGCAGGGCCCGGTGTAATCTTCAACCATAAATCCCTGACTGGAAACTACATGATATTACTTCAGATCCAGACTCACTGAATGAAAGGAAACACACTGAGCTGCCTTTTCTTTACTTACAGTTCAGCAAAATATGTTTGACATATGAACTTAGCCTGATATAGAGGACATAATATCATCTGCCTGATCATATCAAACAGGCATTTGGCTTCACAAACTTTCCACTTCTACCGATATTATTACATAATTGTAGAAATTTTTTGTTTTTACTTCCCTCATGTTCCGAGTGTTGCATGGGACTTTTACAGAATTGTATAACTGGATAAACACTGTGTTAATGAATCATTGAACATAATACACTGAATTTTGAAATACTTTAGTGAACATGCAACAAGTCTCAACAGCCTCTCACCCTGTGGTTCGTGAACACAGAGTAGCACTCCTTCACCATCACACTTTTAATAATCTCAGGGTCTGTCACCATTAAAACTGGAGATCGTCCATCATACAACCTGCACAAAAACACAACAAAACATCAGTGTGAAGTATGAGCTGCTCACTATTTACAGAGTAAATTATACAATATTTCATAAAGATTCATAAAGAAGATAGAGATTTGATTTAATAAAGACTAGAGAAAAATATTATACAGATTTGCATTGCACAACTTTGCATGTTTTATCTTCTATCCTGTCCCATTAATCACATCATGACCCCTGAGATTTATCTTGCCACCCTCAGGGGACAATGTGCCATTCTTTCACCACTGATGCCATCTGTAGGAGCTGGCCTTGAAAGATGAAGCAACAACTCACCCCCAGACATCTCCGTACTTGGCGTGGCAGTCACGGTCAAAGGAAACAAGTCCCTATATCAGATAAATGTATTAAAACGTGCTGAAAGGCCAAAGAGCTTCCAACAGGTACCCTTGACAAATCAAACAATGATTTCGAGGCAGTGTTACATGGTAGTCCTTAAGATTTGTGTTTACGTGTGTGCCTTACCTTTCTGAAGTACAGCATTGTTCCAATAAAAGGCAGAGGCGTTGGTCCGGGGATCCCCAGCTTTCTGAAAATGTTATAGGGCCAAATACTATACCTATATCATGTAAAAAAAAAAAAAAGAGTAATATATGTTACAGGGATCAGTATCACAGCAGCTTAACCAACAGTCGTCATAGTTGTAGTTATTTAAAAAAAAAAAAAAGTCGCAGTACAGAGCTGCAGAAACTACTCACAATAATAAAAGAGTGAAAAACAGAGCAAGTAAGGTCCAGGTCGCTGCTGAAAACCACATCTTGACTGTGCTGACGCAGAACTGTACTCCAAGAGTGTGAGAAACGAGGAAGTGCGCTGGAATTAAAACACATGTGACCTTTAACAGTGGGAGGAGCCCAGAGACTTGAGACTCAATGATTGGTGTTTATGGAATACACAAAGGATGAGAGATTTTCTGCTTGCCCATGAGTCTGGAAAAATAGAAACAGCCTCGATCCAGCTCAGCTCTTCTCACCAGGCAAGATGATTCCTGTGGGAAACAAAACGTAATGACTGGCTACTCTGCAAATCCCTCATGAATCCCACTGGTTTATACCCACGTCCGTTCATTAGATGCGTCAGAAAATCTCTTTGACAGAACTCGGGTGTTGAACAACATTAGGTCTGTCGTGCATTTGGTCGATGGACTTTTTGAATGTTTTGAAATTTGATGTCGAGGATTGTGTAATTAAAGAGTTTCCATATCTTTTCTTTCATCTGATAAACGGGTCACTGTCTTCCTCTTCTCTGGTTCCTGTATTACATAATGTTTTCAGCTGTAATTACAACCTTTGCTGACAGAAGCGATAATACCAAGGTCATTAGCTTCTATCTTCACGCGATGTGAGACTGATATTGTTCAAATTAGGATATGTTCCTCCCCCCAAAGGAAAAACAAAACAGAACAACAACAAAAAACACTTAACACTTATCCATCTTCATCAGTCACTGGTGTACCATAATAAACTAAAGGCATGCTCTGCAGATACGTGTTTGAACTTTGGTCTTCAATAAAGTGAAATAAAGAAATAAAGAAATAAAATACTGCTTGCATTAGATTAAAAAAGGGGGCGGGGTTATCACAGTTATAGTCGCATTATTATTGATATTAATATTTTCGTATTAAATTGGACAAACGTGGTATATTTGTGGAAGATTTCTTATTAATAGTATATTCTTCACGAAGTGAGAAATAAAATTAAGCGCGTGAACAAATCTGAACGGGTCTGAGCCTTGTCCCGTACCGTACATAACCCGGATATACAATCCACGACCGGTCCCCGCCGCTGCTCACATTTCCACAGTTTTGTGTTTTGAAACTGCTTGATTCTACACGTGTTTTGCATCGTGTCTTCGGAAAGTGAGCTTCATTTGTCATAGTAAGAGGGTGAGGTAAGGAACACATATGCAGTTTAATTTTATTCGAGTATAAACTGAATAAAAAAAGATGTCCTTCTTCAGCTGCCCTTGGTGTGTAACGTTAGCTAAGCTAGCTTCACGTATCACATTGCATACACACACTTTAAGGCTGTCGCTGTAATTTTGGGCCATATTTTTACTTTGGGTGCATCTGGACCTCACGTACATAAGTGGAAAAAAACGGTGGATACACAATATAATGTTGACATGATATAATGTGAGTGAGTTTAAAGATGCTTGACTGCTGTTGAACTGTTTTACTTCTGTTAAATCTTGTTCAGGTAAAGGGTATTTTAAAATAGTTTTTGTCATGATTTTTATTATTATTTGTTGTAGAATTCTTCAATGATATTTTAATTTCTATGAATCTTCAAAGCTTGTGGTAACAACAAAGCAACTGACTGAGGGTTTGATAATGAAGCGAATGGTTAGAGTTACCACCTCTTGAGGAAATTATCTGCCTCTGTAGCTGCCAAATGCTCCACTGTGTTGACCAGCTATTTGCCAGCTGTGTGTCTGCTGTTAGATGCTGGGCAGGTAGTTTACAGTGGGTTTGTTAGAGCTCATTTGCTGAAAACAGAACCATGAGAATGGTGAGATGAACAAAAGATCTAAAGTTGAGGGCCATAAAAGCAAAACAAAGAGGCTGAGACCTCAGAGTTGAGTGTCTGTGGGTTCATCACTACCAGCAGCTTCTTCAGGACAGTCATGTGATCCCTTGTTAATAAAAATATTCATTATCTGCGATAAACAGTTTTTACTGTTAGACTTTTGACTTTTCATACAGTAACCCACCTAACCCTGAGCAGATAACATTGCTCATGTGAATGTCACAGTTCATAACTCAACACTGTTCCAAAGGTAAATGATTAGTAACTTAATTAGTGCCATATACACAGTTCACAGCCTATTGAAGTGGAGACTCATCTGCGCCCTGACACAACTCACTGCAACACAATTTACACAACAGAGCCTAAGGAGCCTGGACTTGCATGATGCATAGATTAGCAAATGGGTCAAATTCCTCTTTGGTCGTGGTAAACAATAAAGTTGTACATGTAGTCAAAGATATATGATGACATAGTACAACTCTTTTGGTAATATCTATGATTTATTTTTATTGTGGTTTAGAATGACTAAACTACATAGCACAAATATCTATGATAATATTATTGTGGTTTAGAATGACTAAACTACATAGCACAAACTGTACTGTTACAGCAAGATGATTTAGCTTCTTGTTGCATATTTATTCAACCTTGATTGCTTTGTACAGAGTTTTATCTGAATCCCTGTAGTTTAGGGTTTTATGCAGTGTTCAGGTTATGTTGTTTAAACCGTGATTGTGAGCAGCTGAGTGGGAAAAACCATTCACATCAACGTCTGACTTAAGAATTACAACTTAGAGGCTGACGCGAATGATATCTTTCAATAAGTGATCCGTCTGTTCTCCTTCTTCGAAATAATGAACCACACATACTGCTTAGCTGCAGTGAGCGCAAGAACAATGATAGAGGTCAGTAACATTAAGATGTTTAATGAGAAGGGGGTATCATTTATAATTTGTGGAATACCGTCTCAGTTTATGCTGACAATAATTTCTTTATCTACCTCTTTTTGACACAGTTAATTCTGCTTAACCAAAGTGTTAGTCTGTCCACAAATGTATGAGTATGTGAAGGCTCTGTACACAACATGTATTCACCCAGAGCAGAGGTCCAATCAGCCAGTTAGCATAAAACAGTTGTGTGGGTGTTCAGACACGCTGATATAGCACAGGTGTAAAGTTGTCTTAAAACCTGTTTCTGGCATGAACAACGTCACTGTCAATACAGCCTCTGTTTTACCTTTTTAGAAATAGGTAAATAGCCACCATGTTCCTCACCCTCACCCTGCTGCGGAAAGGCATCCCTGGGAAGCAGTGGATCGGAAAGTACCGGCGTCCACGACAGATCACGTGGCAGATGAAACGCAATACGGTGAAGCGTCTGGAGGTCGAGGCTGAGAACGAATACTGGATCAGCAGGCCGTACATGACGTCGGAGCAGGAGTACGGTCACGCCACAGAACGCAGAGCTCAGAACTGGCTCAAGATCAAGGAGGCCAAGTTCGCCAATTTTCCTGAACACAAGAGCATGACAGATCACCTGAGTCATCTCAAAATCTCCAAGACGTGGTCCAGTTAATGTGACCAGTGAACTGACTTATAATGTGACAAAATATAACATGTTCATGTGTGCAAGACAGCTCTATTTTGTCATTAATGTAAAGCAGGACTTTGTATGTCAGCTGAAAAGCTACCATGAAAAGTTGTCCGCGTAGTCCAATATTGTTTTTATTCCGTCTGTCTCCATAAAATAAATCTGTAAACATCTTTGTTTGTGGTTTTCTGTCACAAAAACATAATCCCCGCTGGAACAGGATTGTAATTTCTCCACATTCAGTGCATCTTATGGAGATAATCGGTTCTATACCTGATCTGTGAGTACTTATTTTCGAGCTCATTAACGAAATACACTTTCAAGTTGAGAGAATCAGGCTTCCCAGTGGTTATAAAATCAAAATAATTATATAAATCCACAAGGCAAATGTTGGAGGAATTATATATAAATTGTCTGGGGAGGTTGGGGCAAAATTATGTAATTTTACAAAGGGTTAAGCACTGTAACGCAGCAGAATGCTTCTGCTGTTTTACATTTCATGTATTAAAAGGTTGCGACTGTCAGTAAGGCCAAATATAGCTGAAACTAGAGTGTTTAATCCTTTTTGTGCCTTTGAAGTTAGGAAAACCAGAATGAATACATTTCTGAGCTTCACAGAAATGGTGTCCCTCTGTCCATGGATTCTCTTTGACCTGCTGTGATTTAGATATGTTTGGTATCTGATTGGAAAGAATCAAGCCTGCTGTGCTGACTTCATAATGCCTGCTTATAGGTCCACAGGAAGAGTTAAAGCTGTTGACGAATATATGAATAATCACTTATATCTGCTTACAGCTACATTATAGTCACATTATCACATGTTTATACGCCGATTAAAAATACTAAATGGGGTTAAAGTAAACTAAGAAGAAATTATTTAAGAAACTAATAGCATGTCTCATCTATTTCCAACCCTTTTGACTGGTTTAGCATAAAAGAGGATCATTCACTGCTTCTCCACAACATGCACAGAGCCCTGCTGGTTTCCATAGTAGCCATCAAGTTTGATTTACACCTGAGACAACAGGTGAAACCAAACTGAGAGGAGAGACAACCAGCAGTCCTCTGGGCTCCAGAGAAACCACAGGTGTGAGGAAACCTTCCATGACATTTTTTTACAGAGACTATTTTTGTACTGTCTGTTTAATTTTGATGGGTTTGTTGTCACCAGGAGAATTATTTTAGCTCTGCGTTTGTGTGGACTCTGCAGGGTCCAGAATAATTGAACAGGATTAATTAGCTGGTGGGAAAAATTCTGTCTTTGAAAGGGACAATTCTACTGCAGGAATCAAAGGGAAAAAAATCCACATGGCGCAGTATCACTGCCCCTTTGGGACAATCATTTCAAGAACCTGACTGTAAGCGATTAATCCTTCAAAAACGAACTAACCAGAATCCTCCTGGGTCGACTGCAGGAAGCTTTCCCTCCTCTCAGTTAGGTAACACGCTTTATTTCTGAGATAACTTCATACAAAGTGCAGTAAACAGAAAAAAAACATAAATCTGTAAACAGCTCCAATTCTCCTCAGTACACTTTAGCACAAACTTTCAAGGTACTTAGCAGGCAGGTTGTTCAAGCATCTTGGAGAATTTTCCACTGTTTTAATGTGGACTTAGTCTGTCTCAGTGGCTTCTGTCTCTTCATGTAATCTCAGACCGACTCCATGATGTTGAGATCAGGGCTCTGAGGGAGTCAGACCACCTGCTTGTAGGACCCCTTGTTCTTCTTGTCACCGGAAAGAGTTCTTTCTGACTCTGGCTGCATGTTTGGGCTTGTTGTCAAACATGTTCCTCCCTGATGGTATTATTAAGAATATAAACGTCTATGGTGCCTAAAACATTTGCACAGTGTTGTATATACTTATATCACATCAGCAGGACATGAAACAGAACAGCTCAGTCGGTCATAAACCATCTGTCCTGCATTCAAGACCGTACTCAACTAAAAATAAAGAAATATCATCAGTATCATGTTGTTGTCACAGTAGCCAGTGTGGTTCTAAACAAACAAAACTCAAAGACATCTGAAGTGTGTCAGGAGTCACAAGCTCAAAAGGCTGGAAAGTACTGTTCTAAGTCAACAATGCATTTTACAAGCTTGATAAATGTACGATAATATAAAATAAATGCAAATCGAATGGTCGTAATAATAGAGTGGAGGAAGATCAGATCATTAACTTAAAAGCAGCAGTACCACAGTACAGAAATACTAATACTGCAGTAGAAAAGTCAAGCATTTGCAATTTTACTTTTACATTTAAAGTGGAAGTGCAAAAGTATTGTTATCAAAATATACTCAGAGTAACAAAAAGGTAGTTGCTCTGCAGGATCGCCCAGTTCAGAATAAGGTTGTATTTTTTGGTTTAATATTATTATTTATTAATATTGATTTTTTTTCTGTATTGTAGAAGAAGCTATCACATAAACATTTAGTGGAGTTGAAATATGAAGTAGCAGAAAATTTAATTACTGAAGTAAAGCACCTGAAATTTGAATCGTCAGCGTACAGGTTGTTCAGTCCAGCAGATGGAGCTCCAGGTCCTGGTAGTGGTGGCTGTGGGGGAGCAGATCCCCGGCCCCTCCTGTGCGCTGCGCCCAGGCGTTGTTTTCCTCTCCTGGATGATGAGGTGCGTAAAGAGGCGCCAACGCACCTCACCGGGGTTGAGGAGGTAGCTAATGAGCAGACCAGACAGACGGCCCCTGTCCAAGAAATCCACGCAGCGTCTCAGAGCCGGAGGGACCATGAGGACCGACGACAGACCGAGGAGTACAGATCCACCTGCAGACTGAGTGAGGAGGCAGGATGGCGGGGGGTCGGAGGGGACTTGTGGCCCCTCAGAATACTTTTTTGGAGAATATTGTGAGACGGTCGAACGGTAAGGAGGAGGATTCATTTGCTACACTGATTTAACATTAAAACAAAATCAAGTCTGTCGAACAAACTAGGCTCGTGAATTGTCCGACAGCCTGTCGAATCAAACCAGTCAACCAATTAACGAAATTTGAAAATGAAGGAGGCTAATTAGTGAGAGAAAGTTCGGTTTCTCATTGAACTACGTAGCAAAAAAGGAAAAATGCTGGAGTGTTAAAACATTTGGTTTTGAAATTTCAGGGTATATGTAAATCTAATTAATTCAATTAGGTGTATTAATTTTCAGATTGCGACAAAGCTCCTGTTCCCATCTGGGATTCCCTGCAGAGGTGTGTGTGTGTGTGTGTGTGTGTGTGTGTGTGTGTGTGTGTGGAGAGAGAGGAAAAAGGCAGCAGGTTCCGACAATCAGTAAACGTACTACTGATTGCATAACACCATTCGGAGTCTTAATTGAAAAAGTATATGCAGCAGAAAGATCTAGTTTGGATACAGATTTCTTCGGTCTTTATGCGAACACAAGTAAATTTAGTATTAATCATTTTTAAAAATATGTAAATTTGCAGAATTGTGTCAGAGATCAGTGTTAAATCCAGTGTGAAAGCAGATTAATGTATTTTAAATTATTCACTATGATTCCACTGTAAGCCACAGAAAGACTGGGAATTAAATTATTAGACTTTTATTGATAACGTCTTCTTTTAATGCTTCATATTAACAGAATGTGCGTAAGTGCAGGATAGGTGATTGTGTTTTTCCATCCAAACTCCGTGCTGTGCCAAATTAAAACTGCTGCATAAATATAGTTTTTGCATTTTTATTTTTGGTGGTTAAAAACACCACCGGAAACTTTCTGCTGTGGCATTGCCATTAAAATAACCATCCCATCAGCAGAGGATGTTGATTTGTTATGTCAAAATGGATTAAATTGGTTGAATCATTCTCAGTCATCTCTAAAAGTTTGAATACTCTCAGCACACAGGCCTCTCGGTTTAAACTGGAAATCAAAACATATTAAATAACACTGATTAATAGCACTGATGAGTTCCTCCTTTAAAAATATGAATTAGTCAAAAAAAAAAGTTTATAAATTATATTACTGAGACAAATGGGATTCATTTTTGTCAGTTAGTATGCTGTCCAGACAGTTTCAGAGCTGAAACTTACCAAACTCTGATGGAAGTCTAATAGTATTTTTGGACTTTGGTGTCAGTAACGCTTTGGCCTTTCTGTAGTATTAGATCCAATAGGAAGCGACAGGACGGACTGGAGAGATATGACAATAGACAGCAAGCTGTGAAACAGAACCAGCAGTGTTGTGTGTATGCCTGCCACTAGTCACATTTGGGGGCCAATATTGGATACACACCAGTTAATTGGTTTGAGCTATATGATTTCTTTTTTCAATGGGGATTGGTTAAAGTAAGGTTTGAGTTTTTTCTGTCATTTATGGTCAGTGCCCCCAGAAGTATGCCAAACCAACATTTCTGTCAGAGTATGCACTTCTCGAGCCTCACTGTCAGTTGTTCCCCTGTTGCACATATCCACGTCAAAATTTGTTATGACAGAAGGGAACAACTTGTTCAGAAAAGGGTGTATGCATCTCTCCAGTACAAGGCTTTCTTTAGATGAACTGTGTGATATTTGGCTCCCTAACATGCACAACTTCTGTGTTAAAAAAAGAAAAAAAAAAATCAAATCCACCGTTTAAAAACGAAAGGACACATGCTTATGTTTTTCTTATGACCTTGGGCGGCCCATGGATTAGCCAGCAGTAAATCTGTGTGAAGCTGGAAACAAAAGAGCCTAGACAATAATCTGCAGGATGCCACTGAGAAACAGTGGAGAGACTCAGTGGTGGGTGAGTGTTCACAAACAATTAAATACTCCTTTGATGTAACTTCCAGTCATTCATTGTTAAATAACCGCCCCTGCGCTACAATTTAATGACTATTTTAGATTTTAATATTCATGTCCAGCAGATCACCACCTTAATATAACTCTTTTAATATAAGGAATATAAGGAACATAATTTTCTCTACATTGAAAGTGGTCATACACCTTTTTGTCAGCGGAAATTTTCACTTGTCAAAGCAGGAAAAGCTCAGGTGCAACTAATAACATCCTAAATGAGTATCTTACAGGTAAGGAAGCATATATGCATAATACCAGGGCCTGAGAACTGGACCATCTACAAGAAATGTTGCTAACATGCAAAATACAGAGGAGAAGTTCTCGGACAGTTAGTATCCCATGATGACTTCAAAGGTGAGGTATTGGTGGATCTCAAAAATTACGCTAGGTTTATCATGTGTAGCTGTAGTTCATCATTGTAGTTCACATGTAGCAGCTAATTCACAGTTAATCTTGGTTCGTGAAGCAACTGCTAGCATGAAAACTATACTGCGGATAATAGCTGTGCACTGTTAGCCTGAATATTTGAGAAGGCTCGTTTAAACTCTTTCAACCTGCAATCATTTTAGGCCACTTTGGGTCAATGGAAACTAGTTGTAAACACAACAATGATATTATTTATTTTAGTTTATATGGTGAACTTGTTAACACATAGTTCCTTATTTACAAAACTAGCAGATATATAGCATCATTATTATTATTTAAGTCCAATTTATTCTCTTTTAGCTCCGTTTTCTTCTCTACAAACTCCTGAGGGAAATGTCTGGCTCTTTAGCTGCTAAGTTCTCCACTGTGTTCACGAGCTAGGCGCTAGCCGTGTCTGTCTGCTGTCTAGTGCTGAGCAGGTAGTGTTAAAGTGGGGTTTTTAGAGCCTTTTCTCAGAAATCAGCTGTCAGCTGTGGTCAAAAATAAGAGCAGTGAGAGTAAACCCAAAACAGTAAAGTTTAGTGGGCAGAAATTGTGGGATGCACCTTTAATCTGCTTACGTGTACAGTAAAAGCAACACCTTTTTCTGTAATACTAAGATGTCATATGTTCCTGTACAAATTAGCTGCCAGTGTGGGACCTGAACAGTGAACAAGTTAATAAGACAATATTTGCTGTGTAGATTTCTGTAAACAAATTGCCATGTTTGTAGCCTGTGGTTGTCATTCAGGTTGAAGAAACACAGCGGGGATTGCTGATTTCGCCTGTGCCTGTCTCTTGGTTGACACGTCCCGTCTTTTTTTGTCTGACATTCAACAGATGTTTCTCACTGTGATCTGTTAACCTTCTTTTCTTTTCAAAAATTTCAGTTTGGACACTGTCACATAGGCAGACAGGTACTATGCAGTTTAGTTTGGCGTGCTGCTCATGTTTTCTTTACAGTATCTATCTCTTTGTAATGTATCATTAAATGTTCTATACCAAATGCTGTTAATTTACAAAGCACAGAGCACCTAACCAATTACACATGTTGAGATTTTGCAAAATGTTTGTGAAAATTTGTTGCAACACAGCAGTAAATGAACAAATCCAGGGCTACTAACAATCATAGAGCTTTGGACTTTATGCTTCTTTAATCACAAGATAAACATCCATATGATCATTGTAAAATAACACGTTGGCATGGAACGTCTCATGCATCATATTCTGTCAGTGCTTTTGTGTTTTTAAGTGTCATTTTTTTGTTTGTATGTGTTCATATGTGGTATAAAAAGGCATCAGTGTGTGTGTTTTGTACTGGATGTTTTTAACTCCTTCTCCTGCCCTTTCACCCCTGTGTTGTCACATTGTTGTAATGTTTTGTAATGTTTGTGCGTAGCAGAGTACTTTGCATACGCATGGTTATTTGTTTTTTGTCTTCTCCTGTCCCATTTAAAACCATTACATCTGCTCCTTTTTGTCTTTGGCCAAAATTATGTGGATTAGAGATTTTTACTTTGAATTTTAAATAGTATTTTAAAAAGTATTTTTATTGTGATTTGAACAAAATTCGCACATTGTTTCACACACTGATTTTTATTCAATATAAAATGTCAAGTCACAGCATGCAGATGAGTAATCAAGTCTAATTTGTCAATTAAGAATTTCATAATTGTCATTAAATCATGATTCTGGTATTTTTGAATATGACCGTTTTTTTTTTTTTTATTTCTTTCAAATCAAAGGCCAAAATTGATGCCTTGTTTCCACGGTCAAATAATCTTATTGACAATCAGCATCATCATCAACAAATGTAATGTATGTCCCTACATTCAGTATAATTTGGACAGGAATTTGATACATAGCGTGTGTAGCCATTTCTTTTTAGCCAAGCAAAATTTTGCATATTTTTCCATGGCAATACTACACAGTTCAGTCATATGTGTGTTTTATTCATCATTAGCCGGCTGTTAAAATGAAAAATAATAACGTTATCCCTTAATTTCATGGATTGTGACACGAGGATATTTGGGTTTAAATAATTGACACTGAGCAACAGTATGTGAATGTTAATTGCAAAATTGCTGAGGTTTAAAAATAGGATGGAAGCAAAAAAGGCCATTAAAATGTACACGCAACTCAATGATTGTCGATGACAGCAGGTATTAATATCTGTAGAAAGTATTTGCCAGCAAGGAATACATTATCATAATACTCACCGTCAGTAAAGTGGACCATTTAATGACAAACACTACTGTTTACACCTCTCAAACATATAACAAGGCCTCTTAAGTACTCTAGATAAGCAACACACAAAAAGGCACTGCTAACGAGCAATACTAATAAAAAAAAAGTAAAGGAAGGAGATATTGAAATGCTTTCTACATAAGCAAAGTGTTTGTGTTTGTGTTACATTTGTGTATATGCTCCCTGTGTGGAGTGTGTAATGGGCCGTAGACCAAAATCTTTAAGTGCCTGTTAAAGGCAGGGTTGCTCAATCTTTTTAATGATAGAGGAAAACATTTACAAGCCAAACTAGTTTTAAAAAACAACACTGGCCCAGTATCACTCTAATGCTAAGTGTTTTCTCTCTTCCCTATATATTTATGTTGAGAATCTCTAAAATATTAGTGAGTGCACTTTTCTTGTTCACAGTGTTATTGAAGTTGGCATTTTTCTATGTCTCTGAACCTTAATATTTTCTTCATACGAAAAAAAGTTTAGACACAACAAAATTCAATTTCAACTATGCTTTTGGGCGTAACATTTGCTTTGTAGTTGTGGGCTGTCATTCTTTGAAAAACTGTTACTTGAAAAAAAAAATTCAGTCTCAATAAAACCTTAAACCTTTTCAAAAGTGTTAGTGTATTGCTGTTTTTAATTGTTATCTCTCAAGCTATTTGCCCTTTTCTCTCCCGTTGAATTCCAAACAGATACCAACTTTGTGCTGGGAAACGCTCAGATAGTGGACTGGCCCATCGTCTACAGCAATGATGGCTTCTGCAAGTTGTCGGGGTACCACAGAGCAGAGGTGATGCAGAAAAGCAGCACCTGCAGGTAGGCAAGAGGGTCTGTGTGTCTGAGTATAAATGTGGTACATTCTTCAAATGCTAAAATATATTCACATATTGAAGTTTAGTGATCATATAAATTTAATGAGAGAACATATACGTATCTTACTTTTGTTTGCTTCTACAAGATTACAAACTAATTTTGAAGATCTACCATTATATAATCACTTATTTTGGCAAAAATCTTGAATTTCTTTTGTCACAGTTTGCAGTATTAGATAAAAATGATTAGCCAGTGACATTGCAATAACATGTTATGGCTATAGCTGTTTTGCTAATCTGGATGAGCTTCATGTTGGTTGGCTAAAGTTACAATAACCCCAGTGCTGCTCCTGGTACACCATATCAGAGAGAGGATGCGTTTCTTTACATGGTTTGCTTTAATGTCATAAGTGTCTGTAGTAAACAGTGGAGCTCTCACTTGGATCCTTGCATCATTTGGACATTAACTGTTGCATTGTTTGTGAGTACTTTGATAGAGGGTCTCCTTATCTGAAAATACAGTGAGTTTATTTTGTGGTTTGTGCTGCTGCAGCAGCCCTTTTCATTTTTGTGTATCTGTTTATGTTTATTTGTATTTACAGTTCCTACTATCAAGCAGAGAATCCTTATTTTGAGGTAATTGGTAAAGAGGCCTAATTAAAGAGGAGAATGTAATCAGGTTTAGGTGGATATGGTTTTTGATTGTGCTCTGGGTTGTTTTTCATGCAGGTGTTTGTGCTCACATTTGTGGTTTTGTACTTTCTTCTGAACATTTTGTCTTATTTTAAGTGAAAAGGAAACAGTGGGCTGAGCTGATGATAGCCACTCTGTGCCACCATATCCCATGTGCAGTGTTTGCAGACTTGGTTAATTAGCAGGGTGATAGGAGGAGTTCATGCATTAGCAGTATAGCCAAAACATTCTAACTAATATTTTTAAATCAAATAGTGTGATTTGCTTGTGGAAGAGATCAGAGGATCAGTGTTGTGTTTCAGTGTGGTTAAGAATCATTGCAGCTTTAAGGTATAACCATTTTCATCATCTCAGTCTAGTGCGTTGTATGCTAACTTTTTCTAATTGACTTTTTAACATAAAGTACAGCTGAGACTGTACCGGTGGTCAAGAGATCACTAGAGTTATTACAGTTCATCCAGCTTTGATTTATACCTCTTCATTGCAAAGCTCAAATACAGTTATTAGCCTTGGGCATTGACCTTAATGATGAAAGTGCAGATACAGGTGAGGTTCATCCACTCGGTTGCTGGGCTCGCTGTCAATCGTGACAGTGTGAGGAGCTCTGTTTTCTGGTTCTCAGGGGCCCTTCTTTATACTAGATTTAACTGAGACGAGACCCTGGATCGACTACATCTCCCAGGTGCCCTCAGCTGAGGAAGTTAAAATCACAATATATTCTGCTGTGTGGAATTAATAAATAAAGACAGTCCAGGAGATGTTTTTTTTCTCGAGGAAAGCCAGAAACCAGATCAGTGAGACGGTAAAACTGTGGACATGGTCTCCCCAGGGTGCTCTCTCCAAAACTGTTCACATAAAGGAATAAAAGGAATTATTCAAATGAGAAGTATTACTATTTCAGCGAACAATTTTAGGACTTGTGTTTATTGTGCCTGTAATAAACGTGTCAGTAACCACGATATTAATAGGATCACATGGCTCCAGTTGGTGCTGCCAGATTTGAAAACTGTGGGAGATTTCGCCTTTTGTGGGAGATGGTGTTTGTCACAGCCAGCACTGCGGCTATTACTGATTTAGACCCTCAGGTCCCTAAACATAAGCTTCAGAACGCTTGCCAATACAAATATTGAATAGTGTGTGTGACTATTTACTGAGGGTTTATTTTTGGATCGCTAGATGGAGTGCAGTCTTGTGTTTGTAAGAAAAAGAAAAATAGACCCCAGATCTTTTAATTATATCTTTTTGTAATTATGTAATTGTATGTAAAATTTGTATATGTAAATAGTTTATATGCAGTTGGTTTTATATGTATAAACACTATTATACATTTCAGAAAATAATTTCCAATAAAGTAATAGATTAGATGACCAGATTCTGAAGCTGATCCCATTTCCCTTCATTGATCACTCACAGATGCACTAAAATCAGCTAACCGAACAAAAAAGATTTTCTACAGACCAATTTTGGCATCAAAAGTCACTGCAGGAAAAAAATACAAATTTTGTACAAACATTTATGGTCTTGTCTCATTCATTGCCATGGACTTGCCCTCTAGCGCCACCATGAATTAAACATTTTTCATTTGGTGTAAAATAAAAGTTTTCACACATATTCATGTTGTCCAGGACTTTGGTTTATAAATATCAGCAAAACTAATGGTGTCACCCTTCGATGTAGATACTTACATTGCCCTCACTGGCATTTAGCTTGAAGCTTATTACAGCCCCACAGAGCTGCTAGCATGGCTGTAGACTCTGCACTACGCTGTCAGTTCATCCCCGAAACCTTGTCAAACGCAGTATTTTACTCTTTACTCTTTAATCTTGTACATTTCTCTCACATGATATCGACCTCCGTTTCAAAAATAAATTTTGGTTACTTTCAGATTAAGGTTTATTTTGATGTTATACCTAATTTGTGCCACCAAGCCTCTATATTTGAGAGCCTATAATTTGATTAACTGTGGGTTAGTTGGTTCTTGATAGTTATCGTATTAATAGGTATCTCTACGTTTATTATCCTTTAAATGGTCCTGTATACTCATAGTCATTTGGTGTTTCAGCTTTTTATTTTTATTTTTCCACGTTGTCTTTGCTTTGTTTATTTTCCAGCAGTATTTGAGCCATGTCTTGCAGGCCCAGCCACATACAGATTCATTTTCTGCCAAAAAAGAAAAGAACATCTTCATGAGCCTGATTATGAGGCTATAAAACATTCACAGTGTGGTTGTTTGATGTTTTTTAGGATGACTCAACCCTAAAATGTATACTCATTTAAGTCTAATAGCTAAACGTCTCTAGCTATAGATGTGTGTGGATCAAAGATGTTATTTCCATCTCAACTGCTCTTACTGTCTTGTGTGTCTCTTTAATTATGTATATTTTTTTCTATACTGGATCCTGTAAACATACAGTGACAAAGCTGTGGGAATTTTTTTCATGCGTGACATGAAAGTCATTTGAGGAGTCGTTTTCAAGTATTTTTCTTTGAAGAAAGTCAGATTCCTCCTGGCTCAGAGGGAGAAGACGAAGGGAGAGAGAGACATTCATCAGTGATATTACATCAAGCACTGGTCTGAAAAGTCTCTGCAGCGTCAGAATGTAGACTCATTAAATTTAGCCTTCCTTTTGTATTTCATAACAAACTAAGTTATATTTAGATCATGCTGGAACATGCAGCTACTGAGGGTGGCAGTAACAAGCAAAGTGAGATGAATGTCTCTGCAGTGTGGTTAAATGTGCTCATGGTTGCTTGACCCATCTTCAGGTTTAATTTGTTTTTTGAGGAGTACTTTGTTCAATTAGGCACTGTTTATCTTTTTATGCTTTCAGGATACATTGCAATGGGTTTACTTCTGTTCTATATTTAATGGAGCCTAATTCTACAGTGTACCTCTCTAAATAGCAGTTAACAGTTAACTATTGACAAATAGCATATAATGGTTTAAGGTTCAGTATGGTGATATAAAAAGGTGCTGTCAGAGCCATCGGAGAACAGAACACAATACTTGACAAATAATTCATTTAGATATTCATACATTTGAGCCTTCCTCAGCACTGTTTAATGCAAGAATGAGCGTGCCGCTGCCTATTAAATATTCAAATTACTGTTTCCCCTTTGTGTTTTCCAGCTTCATGTATGGGGAGCTCACAGACAAGGACACGACGGAAAAAGTGCGACTAACGTTCGAGAATTATGAGATGAACTCGTTTGAAATACTTATGTACAAGAAGAACAGTAAGTAGCGACGCCATATGTGAGGAAAGAGAAAAATGTGATGTTCCACTCTCTTGTCATGCAAATGTATTCAGAGCTGCTATAACATACAGAGCTGAGTTCAAAGGCAGCCCAGAACATTTCTGCCTCTGTAGAAATGTGCTAATTGGTTGAGAGCCAGACCAGAGAAACCTTCCCCAGAAAATGGTGATGCTGTGTTTGTTTCCACTCGCAGGTGCAACCTCCCTCTGCTTGCAGGTGTTACAGGAAAACATGGAAAGTTTTCAAAGTCCAGAACATTTCAGTTTTAGTTTACACCCTGCAATCAAGATTTCTGCTATATGTACACTCAGTGTCACTTCCTCTAAAAATAAGATGTTGCAGCTAAATATGTGTTGTTCTTTTTATGCTTCCAGGGACGCCTGTGTGGTTTTTTGTGAAGATTGCTCCCATTCGAAATGAACAAGAGAAAGTGGTCCTGTTTCTCTGCACGTTCAGTGACATAACGGCCTTTAAACAGCCCATTGAAGACGATTCTTCCAAAGGTTAGAGTCAACAAATTTAATTTGTTCAACTTCATACCTTCTATCAAAAAGAATGCTTCTCTGAAGCTGCCAGTGAAAAGTCAGAGTGATTAAAATAGGAACCAAACATTTACATCCATGCTTGGGCATCAAATGGCCCAATAAAATCAATTTCCATTTTTTCCGCATTGCGTGGCAGACATGTGCGATCTAAAACTTTTTATACAGATATTATCAAATGAAGGAGGCAGAGGTAACATTAGTCTGCCAGCGATCACCATTCAACCCTGTGCATTGTGCGTCTACTCTGGCAAGTACCCACTCAGTCAAATACGTGCCCCATCAAGATGGTTATCAGTGCACAACACAAAAAAAAAAAATCATCGGATCGTATAACTGTTGAAGACAGCCAAAATAGAACATGAATCAGGGAAAGAGAGCGACGACAAACAAGCATTAGTGACAAAAACAGGATGGGGGATTATCATGAACTTCAAATTATAGCTGAGGCTTCAGCATCAACAGGTACCACTCTGCTAAAGCCATGGGCTCTCTCTCTGTTTATACATCCAATAGAGACAGGGCAACATTAATATTCATTTGGAGTTGTGGTTTTATCCAGCTGGAAAATGAGTCCAGTATTCATTCTTTTTCTCCAGCTCAGATTTTAACCTCCACCAACTGTTGAGTGAAATCTGGCTGTTTAGCGGCTAAATGTTCCACTACATTCGCCAGCTAGTTGCTTGTTTTGTCTGCAGTTTGGTGCTCGATCAACAGCCTGCAGGGTTTTTTTGGGGATTGTTGTCTGCAGCAGCTGAAAATGACACTGGTGAGAGCAGTGAGAGAGAACCAAAACACCAGAGGGGCTAGAAAACAAAAACAGTCTCCATAGACATTAAAAAGAATAAACAAACCTCAACCACAGGAGCAGCAGATCAGAAAGCTTCCATATGAAGGAATTCAGACAGTTTGACTGTTTGGTACCATTTTCTAATAAGGCAGACCAAGTTCTGAGTCACTGGTTTCAAGGGGAGCCCCAGAAAAAGATACCCTACCAAAAAAATGAAAGATGGTGTACACTGTATGTGTTTACATCCCTCAGGTTGGGGAAAGTTTGCCCGACTAACTCGAGCTCTGACAAGCAGTAGAGGAGTCCTACAACAACTGCAGCCCACAGTTCACAAGGGAGAGAACGTCCACAAGCACTCCCGCTTAGCTGAGGTACGGAGCATACAAGTGGTTTTACTTCACCGATTTTGTTCAGTAAAAATAAGTTTAAATGTGTTGCACTCTGTATAAGTTATTATGTTAATTATGGAAACTGTCACTTTGCTGTGAGAGGCTTTTTCTGCCACAGATTTAAGATGCTGTGTAAATGAAATCTGTAGCTGAAAAATGATTGGAAAACACAGTATTCTAGAGAACAAACTTTAGACACTGAAAAATTGTGGACAGAGGAGTCTCTCAGATCAGGTCAGCTTCTAAGACTTACACAGCACTTCTTAAGAGCAGGTGAGCTCTAGCCACCATCAGGACGACACAATTTAAAGTACAAGGTACAGTATTTTTGGCCTCCTGCTGCATGTTATTTATTTATATGTCCGTGTTTCTGAGTTTTCCGTGACACATTTTTCGCCAGGTACTGCAGCTCGGCTCCGATCTCCTACCTCAGTACAAGCAGGAGACCCCCAAAACCCCTCCCCACATCATCCTGCACTACTGCCTCTTCAAGACCACATGGGACTGGGTCATCCTCATCCTCACCTTCTACACAGCCATCATGGTGCCCTACAACGTCTCCTTCAAGACGAAACAAAACAATGTGACATGGCTGGTGGTGGACAGCATTGTGGACGTCATCTTCTTGGTGGACATCGTTTTAAACTTCCACACCACATTCGTGGGACCCGCTGGCGAGGTCATCTCGGACCCCAAGCTGATTCGAATGAACTACCTGAAGACCTGGTTTGTTATCGATCTGCTGTCCTGTCTACCGTACGACGTCATCAACGCCTTCGAGAATGTAGATGAGGTGAGTGCTGCGGCTCTGTGTGTTCGCGAGGGCATTGCACAGAGAGCTGTAACGATTGGTCGATCGAAAGGAAATGAATCAGCAACTATTTTGTTGATCTGTTAATCCTTTCAATCATATTCCCGCCAATCATTTGTTAGTTCCAGCTTCTCAAATATAAGAATTTGAGATTGATGATTGAAAGACCTGAAACGTCATTTAGCCCAGAACTAGTGGCTTGTTTTTTATAATTCTAGTAAAAAGAAAAAGTTTTATCTTACTTTTTTGTACTTGTGCTCTGTCTGTTCAGCTTTTTTCCACTAAATTGAGTTAAGATGTGATAGTTTCTAAGGTGACTGACAGGTTATTAGGTTACATGCAGACACTCTACCACATTTAATAACCACTGTAGCCTGCATCAGATCCTCTTCACTGGTTGTTATTTTGTGTAGTGACAGTGAAAAAATGAGTTTGAACGGCATAATAATATGTTTGTTTGTGAATTTACACGTTGAGCCATAAAGAGGAGTGTTTGCTGGAGAGCTATCACAAGATCTTGAGATAATTGGCACATTTTAATTGGGGAAGAAGCGTTATATTATTAAAATGAGGGACTCCTCAGTGCACTGCTGTGTCACTGATGCCCTAAAACCATTAACACCTCATGACAGCTGACAAAAGGAGCGACTCATGGGAAAACATGTGCTGTGATTCATACTAAGGAGTGTTATTTTACCAAACCAACATTCTGAGTTGGTCACTTTTAACAGTTTCACCATCCAGTTAAATATATGAATAAAATAGACTCTGTGCTAGTGATTGAAGGTTTACTGAAAGTCTGTCAGTCCTTTTTTTATTCACAGTGTAAGAAAAACAGGTTGTTTATTTGTGTTTCACTTATGACATAATATTGCTTACCTGCATTTATTTCATTGATGGTGACAAATGACAGAATGCTTACATGTTAAAATATTGTGTGTGTTTGCCGTTGAAATCTGTCTAGAAAAAAATCCATGCAGTACTTACTTTATATCTCTAGCTGTATCTGATCGAAAATATCTTTACAGTGCAAGAACCAATTCTGAATCGGATCCAAATGTTCCTGGAGATCACTGTTTTTTTTTTCTTCCAACACACACACACACACACACACACACACACACACACACACACACACACACACACACACACGCACTCTCACTCTCACACACACACATTGATTAAATGGAACCTCAGGGTCCTACACTTGCCGGTTTTCATTATATCAATGCATCACTGTGTGTGACATGTCTCATGATGTGTGTGTGTTGTTTCAACGCTGTGGCTGTGTAAAATGCTTTGATAGCATTTAACGGCGACACAGTGAGCAGCACAGTGTACGTCGGCTCTCATGAGCTGTGGGGGTAACACGTACAGTACGAGGGGATATGACATGTTGTGATAATGCTTTAAAAAAACAGGCTTGCTGGATAGCGAGCGCTAAGTCGTATTTGCAGGCCCAGCATTTTGGCCCTTTCTAGTCTTTCAGTGCTTCAGCATCTGAAATGCTGACAAGTTCAAGTGGCCGGAGCAAAATCAGTCAGGGGTCAGCAGAAGGGAAAAAACTACCTTATGGGATTTAAAGGATAAGGCTGGCGTTATTTGATATTTTTAGTATCATCAAGAAAAAAAAAAAAACCAAAAATGAATTTTTTTTCATATAAAATATTGCCTGTGTAGCTTGTGTTTGTTGTTGTTATTAAAAGCACACAGAAGATCCACAGGCTGTCTGAAATCTGAAATTAGCTGATTCATTTGTTTAGCTAATTGGTTAATTGTACCTGCGAATATTTGCCAATTTAGTCTTGTTTGACCGTAAATGTGTTGTGTTACCACTACCTGTAGATCAGTGGAACACTTTAAAACCATCGGCAGTAATGTATATGACATGGACATCATTGTATACGACAATTCAAAGTAAAACAATCTGAGACTAATGCACACAAGAAATAAAAATTATAAAATAAAATAAAAGTAGATTTAAAAACTGTAAAATGGTTCTAAAACCATCATCAAAGCTGTGACCGTCCACTTCCAGGATCATCTTCCAGCGTGTCTCTGCAACAACTCAGTGACTCCAATTTGCTCCAAATTGCTTTGAGACGATCCATGGCAAGGGTAAATGAGAGCTAGTAAACAATTGCCCAATGTTATTAAACTGGCAGCGAAACATCTTGCTGCTGCTACAGATCTTAATGACTGACATGAATAACTTTGATGGCTGTTTTCCCCCAACAGGTTTCCAAATAGGGAAGGAAAGATTGTTAACGAGGAGCGACTGTCAAAGTTATTCTTGGCAATCTTAAAGCGCTGTACGTCACCTTGAGACTGACTGAAGCTCATAGTCATTGTGTCATTTCAGTTTCTAATGACTGCTAACCCAAAAACAACAACAAATGACCCACTTCATGTCGCTGCCCAAGTGTTTTAGCTAAAAGAAGACAAAGTAATGGAGCTCTCGACTGCATGCTTTGGTCGTAGTGCGCATTCTTTACAAACACAGATAAGGCTGTCTTTTTGTTTCTTTTTATTTTAAAACCCTTACCGAGTATTGATTTTCTCATGTGTTTATTCATCGCTTTCTACTGATCAAGTGTCTTCTCTCTTACTTGTGCTTCGTTTTTGTTTTTCTTCTGTTTCATTCCTCCGTTCTGTTTGCATGGCCCCCCCTTCCTCTTCTGCCTGTGTTCATGCATGGGACGTGATGGGAAGAATTGGAACCACCGAGCTGTCACTCAAGTAGGCTTCAGTTTGATCAGAATATGATAATGAACAGTTCTGTGTTTTATTTCACTTGTAGACACACATGCACACTTGACAAACGTGTTACATAAACTTTCCATCAGGCTTAAGCCACACCATTTGCACACTCTCCACATTTCCTGTGACATTTATTCTTGCACCAACATCTCAGCTGTTGTGCACTATGAGAGTACAACAGAAGCACCAGTGCATGAAATAAATGTCACAGAAAGCAAGTTAAGATTTGTGCTGCTTCTTTTGTTTTTTTGTTTTTCCTGCCAAAGCTTTTCAATGCCAGGAGACAGCTATCAGATTGTGTTCTATAGTTTGACAATGAACAGTGTCATGATATCTATATGAGAGCTAATTCAGTCAGCAGTTAAAATGTCAAAATACAAGTCCTGGCATTGAAAATATGCTTTTAATAAAGGGAGTTTTGAACATAATGTGCTGTGTATTATCAGAGCCACCTTTTTCCTTTAGCCATTTTTGACAGCATCTTTTCTTGATTTTCTTATTTGCCAAAATTGGCAGAAGCTCAAAAAAGTATGCCTTTTTGTAATGATGTTTTAATATTGATGTTTTAAAGACATTGTAGGACCTGAATATATGAATCATAAAATAATTAACACAAAGTAAATTAATTAGATTAAAAGAAGAATTAAAAGTAAAGAAAAGGCTATCTGATAAAAGTGATTAAACCAATAAGATACACTGTGTTAGCTGAAGCTGCAGAGGTGCTGGTAACTACTGTAGAACCTGGTTAACTGTTTCCCTTCGTTTCCAGCCTCTATGCCACGATTGTCATCTAACTCTGAACAAGAAGGCAACTAAGAATTTAAACATTTCCCAAAATGTCAAACTATTCTTTTAATGAAAGCTCTTGTATACATAGTCACTGGTGAACTATTCTCCCAACTTGTGTTTGTAGAGTTTGCAGCAGAACTCAAAATCACGATTGCACTGATAATTGAATTGTGTCTGAAGAGTGATTTTAGAGAAGCTGTCTCACAGGCAGCTATATCAGATCAAGTGACAGCGAGCGCTGCAGTCGCACTCACATTGCAGACCACAGCACATTAGCAAAATCAATACCCCTGCTACACACACACACACACACACACACACACTGAATACCGCCAGCACCAAAGTGACTGATGGGCAGACTGATGGGATTGCAATTGTCTGTTTGAATCATTGAGTGGGTGTTTGAATATACAGTTAAGCTGAGTAGACATTTAGCCTCTGGTTATGTAACCGCTGCAAGTTGTAAAATTTCATCCCATTGCACAGGAATGTGTTTAACATCAACTCCGCATACACTTTAAATCGTGTGTTTTTCCTCATCTTGTATTGTTTTTGCTGTTGTGGTCATATCACATTTATTGTAGCACTTCACATATGCATTGATTCTTTAAAATGCTTTAGAGTGTTTGCTTTTCTTTCATAGCTTTCTGATATAATGTTGCATAGATTTTTTTATATTTCAGTGTTTGAAGTGGAAGTCAGACCCCGAGCAAACACTGGAGTAAATCACTTCATCATCCTTTATGTTCACAGTGCGTCTAAGTGTTACTTTTACATCATAAAAAGACAATTTAGAGTGAGGCAGAATTTTCCTTATACTGAGGTTTGCTAAATCCGAAGTTTTAGATCAATTATAAGTAAGAAAACAGAAAAAAAGTATATTAGATTTTGCACTCTTTACCTGAGAGCTATCAAAGTTAATTTTATCCAGAAAGCAATTAATAACCCCAATGGGAAATTGGAGTGTCAGAGCAACCGATCACTCATGACTCATGAAACAAAAACAACATAAGGTCACAGAATCACAGAAAGAGGTACGTATAGATGTATCTTCATAGGACAATTAAGTAGTAAGTAAGTAACTGCATTAAGAAACCATTAACTAATTCTCATAAGTGTATGCAACAATATAATAGGGTGTTATAAAGCATGTATTAGATGTTAATATAGTGCGTAAAAATGCTAGATAGGGGCCTTATAGTAAAGTCTGGCTTTGTATTGGAGCTGCACTGTCTTGGTATTATTAATATACTTTCAAATTTTTTACTTTAAATCACAAACTTATAGCACATACTGTATATATGTATGTGTGTGTGTGTGTGTGTGTTCTGTAAATATTGTTTCTGATGTCTGCCTCTCCTTTTATCCTCCTCTGTCTCCTGTTTCATTTTTGTTTTAGGGGATCAGCAGTCTGTTCAGCTCGCTTAAGGTGGTCCGGCTTCTCCGTCTGGGTCGGGTTGCCCGTAAACTGGATCACTACATCGAGTACGGGGCGGCTGTACTGGTCCTGCTGGTGTGTGTTTTTGGACTGGCTGCCCACTGGCTGGCCTGCATTTGGTATGTTCATGACATTTATTATTTGTTACTTCATTATTACCTTTCACCTGGGACCTTTCATGGAACATTCTCCACCTGTTCCCACCACTTTTCCCATACCTGCAATCTGAATGAACTATACTATGCATACTATACTCTGAGTGAACTATAGGATTTCTCATTTTAAGTCATGCAGTTGTCAAAAAGGGAATAAAAGCAGACAAATGTGACAGTTTAGGTTAGAGATGCAGAACTTGTCCATGTAAATTACATAACACATTCTGTTAGTCCACTATGTTCTGCCATCACCGTGATACATTAATAGCAGAGCCAGGTAATACAATGAGGCCTTTTTTTTATCAACATACTTGTTTTCACGCATTAAAACTATGTTTTTCATACCATAAAGCCAGAAAGAGTAACCGTGGTTTCAAGAGAATTAGTTTTTCCTCATTAATATGCAAATTTATGGAGCATGGGCCTCCAAAGTCTAATCAGATCAGTTACTCTACAGGGGGCAAGTGTGGTGGAAGCATTAAGTTTCCATCATGTGTTGTGCTTGATTTATGATGTTTATGTGAATGTCAAAACACACACACACACAAACACAGTGCGCCTCAAATGCCACCATGACAACTTAATGTCCTGCATAAATAGAAACATGGAAAATATGTTTTATGGTTGATGACAAAGACCAATTTTTCCTATGCAGATGTCTTTTCATGTTTATATAATGATGTATTTCCAGCCGTACAAAATAACCACTTATACACATACTCACATATTTTTGTGACTCAATTGAGTGTGCTATTTTTTTTCTTTCATGTCAAGACAAACACTTGACCTATCCCTCATAGGATTACAGGACATCTTGTAGTATATTTGTAGTCAAAGGAAAACTTCAACCGTGACATTATGTTCATCTACAAGATTTAAATAACATATGTTAATGTGCAAGATTTCACATGTTATGCGTGTGATTTACAAATCGGTAGTCACGATGCCACAAGAGTATAATAAATGTTGTATGTTGGCTCAGACAGTATAATCAAACTTGAATGAATGAAGCTGGTGTTGCTCCAAAACGCACTCACATACCAATAAAAATAGCTCCTGTATCGCTTTCTGTGGTTCTGTGGTTGCCATGGTCACTCCGAGTGGTGGCGTTGAGTTGAGAAAAGTTAAACCGTCATCAGCTCAGACGACAGCAGCAAATAGCCATGCCCACTCACAACAGCAGCAGCCTCCCTTTCTCCTTGCTGCTGGCAGTGTGGAAACAATGGAAGCGGTTGTTGTGTAAGATAATCACCAGGGTAATAAGACGAAAATCGAAACCCTGTTCTGTGTATTTTTGGATTTTCTCTTGTTTTTGTTTTTCTCTTGTGAAATACTGACAAGTTTCACCTCCTCAGGCCTCTAAAAATAACACAATTGAAAAGTGTGATGAGGGAAAATTGATGCATTACACAGCAGACATGAGAGCAGTTCCTTTTCAGTGTTCACCACATCAACATAAACATCAACGTTAACTCAAAAACAGAAGCAAAACCAAAAAAAAAAAAAGTTTTGTCTGTTAATTAATTAAATTTTCAGTTCAATTCAATTTTATTTATATAGTGCCTTCCACAATCAAACTGCTACTACAACTGCTCAATAAACTCACAATCTAGTGGTCTAGTAGTGTGCAATGTCTAATTCGTAACATCCTGTCTCCACACTCCAGGTACAGCATTGGTGATTACGAAGTTATTGATGAAGAAACCAACATCGTGCGCATGGACAGCTGGCTCTACATCCTGGCTGAGACTGTGGGCACACCGTACCGCTTCAACGCCACCTCAGCTAAGTGGGAGGGTGGGCCAAACAAGGACTCTGTCTACATAACCTCCTTGTACTTCACCATGACCAGCCTGACGAGCATCGGGTTTGGTAACATCGCGCCGACGACAGACGGAGAGAAAATCTTTGCCGTGGCCATGATGATGATTGGATGTAAGTGAAGGCATTTTTCCTTCCCACTAATGCAGCAAATCGATGATACATGAGAAGTTAAGCAATGCTCTTTAAAACCACAGTCCACCGAGGTAGGTGGATAAATGAATTATGGATAGAGCCATCAAAGTCCAGAACATAGATGATTAGCTGAGCAATATTTCTAACTCTCCTGTGACTTAGAATAATCTGCTCGGGGTGAAAATATTTCAGAGCCAGAACTACTAAGTGCTGTTTCTATTTAATTTACACGATCATGGTCCAGTGTTTTCATCGGAACAACAGTATTCAGGCTCAAAGAACATGTGCTTTTTTGGGCACAGTTTTGTTTACATTTTCACCTACTATGTTATACATTATGAAAATACCATTTTCAAACGGGAATTTGGAAATTTAATATGTTTATATAGTGAAAATGATTACTTTTTTTGTAATGTATTTAAAGAGGGGAATGTGAGTGTGGCGTTTGTGTTGTGAATTAAAAAAAAAGAAAATTTATTGGAGAAAAACAACTTAATTTTCTAGCCTCTGTGGAAGTGTCTTTCACAAAGCTCAGAAACACCAGACCTACTGAGATCACAGGCGTATCTCAAATCTGGGCAGGTTTTATAACAGCTATATAAACTGTAAAACCTTAATTTTATGGACTTGTAGGAAGATTATCCTGTGTTTGGACATAAAGGCACCAAATCCCTCTCCATTAAGATTACATTTAGCTACCCCCTTATTTATATAAGAAACTCAATTACTAAGACAAGGTAGCATCAAAATAGATTTTTCAATTACAGGAAACGGGTTGGAAAAGTTGGTAGATTAGCTTTAGCTAAAGCTAGCTGTGACTGAAGTCCACCTGGCCTTAAAGTGCAATCACAGCAGTATGTTTTTTTTTCCACTTGTTTTTATAGTTGTTGGTTTAATGTTGTCGCGGGGTACAACAATAAACATACCCATACAAGTTTCTAGGGTTTCTGAAAACAGCCAGACAAAGCATTTTAACTTACTGGCAGATTTTAAGCCTGTTTATGTTTTGGTACACTGAAACATATGAGTCATAAATTGAAACACAATGTCAGGACACAAGGACTCAATTAGAGTTTAGTTAAGAAACCTGCCCTCACTAAATAGTAAAACATCTAATCTGCTAGAAAAAAAAAAAAAAGGAGGCAGATTTTCACAGCATGCCCTTCTTTCCACATCTCAGTATTAAACATTTATAAGGTATCTTCTGCTTGTGTAGCTCATAATACAGTGTACAGCGCGGTTCCGTTATGTGTGACTACACGCGGAGAGCAACACCTCGGAGCAATAACTGACACCGCCAGATCAATTTAGAACAGCGCTCCCTCTGCAATCACTCCTCACCTCCTTTGTACATTTTTCAGCCACAGTCTCAACCCTGAGACGAGGGGATGATCGTCCCCCCTTCTCTTTACCTTTTGGCTGTTCAGTTTTATGTATGCTGTATGTACACTCTCGGGCAGAACTGCCAAAAGTCATCTGCAGACTGGTATCTGTTTGAATTTCTCCTTGTGAGATACAGATCATCTTAAAGCGTAAATGTCTAAAAAACCAGACAGCCTCAGGAGGATTTAGTTGTAGATGCAATCTACTGTAGTCCATTGCTGTTCTCTATGAAATATGGATGCCCTGATACTGTTCTATTTTTACCATCAGCACTGGATCGGTGCTGGCAGAGGAAGATCGCAATGTGACGAGGGATTGGGGGGTGGCATGAGGAAGAGGGGCACTATACATATGTCCTGTTTCTATAGCAACTGTTGGCCTGAGGCTGGAGTTTCTGACAACTGTCTTTTAACTACCTTCAAACAAGCCAGCTGTTGGATGCCGAGCAATGCCGCAACAAAGTTGTGCACGTCAGCAAGTAAAGAGCAGTGTTGGGGACGAGATGAAGCTCCGTTCCACAGGGCCCGATTGAATTTCCTTTGTTACAGCATTTTCCGCTTATCGGAGAAGTGATGGTTGCACTCAGGCTCGAAGTAGTTATCCCAGGGAAATCATCCCAAAACTTTGGCAGCTTCAAAAGGAAGCGATTGTCAAATCATCTTAGATTTAATAAGCTCAGACCTTTTTTAAAACCCTTCTGTTAACTTGATGATTTTGATGCCTGCAAATGTGCAGAACTGAGAATATGGAGCAAACTAGAACATATTCTTTGTGTTTAGGTGATAAAGAAAAGCACACTACACTGCAACGCTTGACAGCATAGAAGTACAAGTGTGCGATGGTGGTGAAAGGATGAAAGTTGTGGTTATCCTTGCCTTTAGGGAGTTTTGAGCGCTTTTTAATTAGTATTATTCCCTGAGCAGTTTTTCAACACTTTGATTCAAGATTGTGCGGCATGAAATAAACAAACACACACAAACGCATGCACAGGTTACTGTCATCATCTGAGGATAATTGAAATGTGTGGCTGGCATGTTTCCTCTCCATCCCTTCTTGCAGGGCTAATTAGGGCTCCATTGCCAAGAGAACACTACTCACACTAAGCAGACATCTGATGGCTTTGATCCACACACTCATGCCAGCTGTTGCACCAGTTCAACCACCCAACCACCTCAGAGATGCACTGCTGTATTCCTTCTTTTCCTTTTCTTTAATTCTTCTAACACGAGACAAGTAAAGAAAAATATACTCATTTAGTAGGATATAACTGCATGGGACACACACTCACAATAAAAAGCTGTAATTATAGTTTTTCCCTTTTGGCGAGAGTTTTGTTGATTGTTTTTGGAAGCAACGATGAGTAGTAATTGTTAATTTCCCACATGATAAATTAAAGCACTCACCACATAAAACAATATTAAGTCTGGTAGGATGCCTCACGTGAGGTAGTGGATACTGTGTGCAGACCAGACTTTATGGATTTTAAATCCTGATTTGGGGATTTTTTTTGTAGATAGTTTTGGAGATTTTCATATTTAATTTGAACATTTTCATGTGTAATCTACAGCATTGTGAGCCTGGATTAACAGGTCTTTCGAAGATGTGTTGAGCCAAACACTGAATCCCTACGACAAATGTCATGACCAGAAAAATCCAGTATCAGATCTATACATGGATGATTGTTTGCATTTTCACAGCTGATTGTGATCATTGATTTTTTTTTTAACCATGTAGTGTAGCTTTCCTCATTAGGTCAAGTGCATACAAGCACCCACAAATAACCACCTCACACAGTGTTTGTCTTCAAGGCCGATACATAATCTTTGTTAATACCTCCAATTTTTTAACTTTGCCAAAATCAAACTTCTCCCTTTTCATCCTCTCCACATTTCTCCAGCACTGCTTTACGCCACCATCTTTGGTAATGTGACAACCATCTTCCAGCAGATGTACGCCAACACGAATCGTTACCATGAGATGCTTAACAGCGTTCGGGACTTCCTCAAACTATACCAGGTCCCCAAGGGATTGAGTGAAAGAGTTATGGACTACATTGCCTCCACTTGGTCTATGTCACGGGGTATAGACACTGAGAAGGTGCGTCATGTTTAATGGTTCTTCTATAGCATGTGATCACTGGTTTTCTTTATCCTTTTCAAGAGTGTCATGTCCATTGGGGATGGAAATTCACTACAATTGCTGTAATCTTCCTGAGCAGTTTACTGTCAGGTTACCACGATCCAGGTGAGATACAGTATATCAGGGGTTTTTGTTACCTTTGGACAATGCCAAGCTAACTGTTTCCCCATTTCCAGCTTTGACGCTAAGCTGAACATCTGTTGGCTGTAGCTTCATATTTGACAGGAGTAAAAGTTTTATTAATTTTCTCGTCTGTAATTTGCAAGTGTATTAAAAATGTGTACAAATGCAGCATTATGTGTGTAATATAAACAGTATATAAATAGGATTGTATATTGTATAGAATGGATAGAGTTTTTTGTTGTTGTTGATGCTCCCTGAACATCACTACATATAGAACTTGTTTCTCATTGAATTTCTTTTGTACAAACGCTCTCTTTGTTCTGTGGTAAAATGTAATGGGTTATTATCAAAAGCACAGAGTTGAATGGCATTTAAGGCAATCAACAGTTACCAGCAGCCAATCCTACTCAATTCAGATGACGCTAAAATGATTTGAATGTGTGGAAATTAAGCATTTAAAGCTGGAAGCAGATAGATTGAACTGGTGCCCTGCTGGCTGATTTGAAGCCAGGAAGCATTTATATCACAGCATCCCATTTAAATCCACCTGTCCAAAATCCAACCACGGAAAAGGTTTTTCTCTTCAAACTAGATGTACAGCAAGGCAAGGATTTTTTCACTAGTAGAATTTGTGCATTAACAATTTATCTGTAATCAAAATCAAACAATGATATTTATTGTGTCCTCTTTATTAAGCTTGCATTGCATCTATGTATCATTTATTTGTCTGGCTTCAGGCCACACTAAAGGGTCTATAAATGGTACATAATCCCTCTCTGCTTGACATTCATCTTCAAAGAGGTTTGTTTTAAAGGCAGAGCCATGCAACGGCCTGGCATCCTGTTGACTAGGTGTACTCGAATAACATGCCGCTACTCAGTGACACTCAGTAGAGAGGCAGCTGGACTCCGACCTGGTAGCAGCTTCCATGTGACCTCCATGGGAAACTTCACCATCAAACATAGTTCATACTGGAAATATTCAGTCTGTCCGTCCAGAAGCTACTGGAAAAGAAAGAAGATCCAAATCTTTTATCTGTATTATGAAAACACATGTTTTTTTTAGTGACAGTTAATTATTTTTTTGAGAACAATAACAGGAACTTCTAAAAATCTTGGAGGCTGATACTACAGAATTTAATTGGAGACTTTAGAGTACATGTGTATGATTTTGAAAGCTCATTAAACAAAACTTAAAAAGTATCTAATGAATATTTAGCCTGGATTTCACCTTGAACAGCCATTGATGACATAGAATAACATTTTTTTTTAATCTCCCACTGTACAGTACATGTTCAGCACCAAACAGAAGGCAGAGCTAGTCGGTGACTTGGCTGAGTGACGATGAATGGCTCTACATGCACCTTAATACATAAAACCATGTTTACATATGTAAAGACTCATTGTTGCTGTTGTCAAGTGGAACAATGAAGTCGCTGGCACATCACCAGTCACCTACTGTATTTGTACATTACACATTGTGAAAGATGGCAAGCCATTGTGGTTGTTGTGGTTGAGCATGTACTTTGTCATGTCCGTGTCAATTCATGGCAACAATTTGTGATTATGATCACCTAATGTATCAGAGTGACTATCTCAAAAGACAGAGATATTGTGGAGTCTCTTCTAAAGTATAATTTAGTATTATCTGATGAAAAACAAATCATTCAGCCTTTCTTTGATCTACAGCTCTTCTCTCCACTCTTGTTTGTTTCCAGGTGTTGCAGATTTGTCCGAAGGACATGAGAGCGGACATTTGTGTTCATCTCAACCGGAAGGTTTTTAAAGAGCACCCAGCTTTCCGGCTGGCCAGTGATGGGTGTCTCAGAGCTCTGGCCATGGAGTTTCAGACCATCCACTGTGCTCCCGGTGACCTGATTTACCACGCTGGCGAAAGTGTGGACAGCCTCTGTTTCGTGGTGTCTGGATCACTGGAGGTCATTCAGGATGACGAGGTTGTGGCCATTTTAGGTGAGTTGTTCGCTTTTTATATATATATATATATATATATATAAATATATATATATATATACATATATATACATATATAAAATCCTGATCCTAAGTATGGTTGTTTTCTTTGAAAAAGAGTTTAAATGTGCATCCCAGAAAGCACAGTATGTACTTAAAAGAAGTTCTCTTTCAAATTCGTTTGACCCAAAGGAGTTTTCTGCACCGGTTTAATAAATATTTTAATAATTTTCTTTACATAGTTGTGATCCTGTGTGCTGAAGTAATTTCAAGAAACCAGGGCCCGTCTTTATAAAACTTCAGAGAATTGCACAAAAATACATTGACGTATGCTCTTAACAGTCAAGTTAGCATCTCCACTAGCAATAATTCTGCAAAATTAACAGCAAACCAGTATATTTATGATCAGCAACTTTTATTTTTAAGGTCATGGGTGAATGAGTTTTATATACTCAAATCTTTCACTTGAATTCACTTGAATGAATTTCACTTTTAGTAGTTTGCGAAATAGGACTTTTGAGACCCTTTGAGGAACTTTGCACAATTCTTGATATATATTCCTTTGACCAAATTTTGACATAATTAAAGAAATTCACTGGAATTGGGGTATTATTTTATTACACCAATGAGGCAGTGAGGTTTCCCATTCCCCCCAGCTGCTGGAGGACCTGGCCCAGATCTGCTTGAGTTTTTCAGAATATAAAGTTACTGATTTCTTCAGGTTTTAAAGGAATGTGACAAAGAACCATAGCTCTAAGACACAGATGTGCTGCTCTAGTATCTTGCTTCTATCTAAATTTATTATCATGATGACAGGCGAGAAGCCTTTCAGTCAAACTGGCCTCCAGCACTGTTCTAACGAAACGGTTTTGCAGCATAGTAAGAGATATATTTTTGTGAGAAGACTTTGCATAGCAGCACTTCACAGTTTCTGAGTGCAGTGAAAGCTGATCTGTTTGGGTATCGTTTTCTGCAGAGTCATGACCCGAGGATTTGTACAAGAGTTTGTCACAGATACACGAGCCTCTCTGTAACATTTTGAATAGTCGAGTCTTTTCAGCGTGATCTTCGGTCTGATGAAAACCACAATTCCTATTCAGAACGGCTCACATATTTTGACTAGGTGTTACTGTCTGACTGTATGAAATACTGTAAACTGTAGTAACCCACATCTGATGCATATGGTCTATGAATGAACCAGTTGCTAACTGTCATAGCGTTTCTGACATTTTCTAACCTACATACTCTTCCATGGCACCTGAAGGTGATCTTATTTATCAAGATACTGAAAAAACAAATCTTTTCCCTTGTTTTCACTGGCCCGGGCTATTTTCCTTTTAAAACTTCAGGCTTTCAATTTGCGAAACGACTGATTTACTGAATAATGGATGGCTTGCTTAAGCAGGCCCAGTGACAGTGTTGGCTGTTTCTCATCAATAACCTGCAATCGGTTCCCCTTTGCAACAATCATTATACTGTCAGGCTGATCCCATTGACCTGGATGGGAACTGTAATGGAGCCTGAAGTGAGTTACAACTATGCTACTACTATGAGTCAAATTCTCATTAGCTTAATAGCAATGTAGAGCACAAATAACATACAAAGTACATCTGCAAACAAGACCTAACATCTTCTAATCAAGTGGTAGATTCAAAGTAAATTGCTTCTCTCTGTCTTCACCCTGAAGAGTGAATGTTTTGGAAGTATCACTTGGTCCTCTCTCTGCAGGTAAGGGAGATGTATTTGGGGATGTTTTTTGGAAAGAGGTGACCCTGGCTCAAGCCTGTGCCAACGTCCGAGCTCTGACCTACTGTGACCTCCACGTCATTAAACGTGACGCTCTGCAGAAGGTGCTGGAGTTCTACACAGCATTTTCCAACCACTTCTCAAGAAATCTGCTGCTCACTTATAACCTGCGAAAAAGGGTGAGTGACTCTAGCCCCAATAATAATAATAGCCCCAAGAAAAAACAAGTTACAGTTCACTCACTCACTTTCTTGTTTCACTCTCTTCTTCAAACGAAGTATTGTATGTGTATTGTAGTTTTCCACACAACAGATTTTAAACTTTTTCTTCTCCACATTGTTTATCTTCTTTGACCTGTTACTCTTCCACTGGTCAGACCATTATTTTACTGTTTTTATCTTGGTAATGATTTATAATTGCTTTGGTGTTTCTGTGCTGTGCTTCCCAGAGATCATATAGTAATGAGTGTGTGCACTGGCTGCTTTTCTTTCTACAGTTTCTGCAAAAACAGCCAGTGGTTAGCCACACTGGCTGTCGCTGGTCATGTGAAAGGAACAGCTTGGCATTTTGGGAAATAAACTCACTCGCTTTCTTGCTGAGAGTTAGATGAGAAGACTGATAACCACTCTTATGTGTCTTTGGTAAATGTAAAGCTACAGCCCAGAGACAGTTAGCTTAGCTTAGCTTAGCATAAAGACTGAAGCAGGTGGAATTAGCCAGTCTGGCTCTGCCCAGAGGTTTAACCATGCCAGCTGTCAACTCTGTACATTCTGACAAAGAAATGTAGCTTATGTGGTGGGGCTTTTGTTTTTTTTCTTTCTATATATCAGTTTTGTTTCACTTTTTGTGTCTTATTTATTGTAGAAAAATATGAAAACCAATAAACAGTTCTAAAGTTCTTATAGGTAAGCTGTCTCCTGGCTGTAGCTTCATATCTAGTATCAATCTTCCAGTATTGGACGGTAGCTAAGTACATTTACTGAAGTACTGTACAGTTCTGAGGTACTTGAGTATTTCCATTTTCTGCTTTTTTATACTCCTACTCTACGACATTACATACAGTACATAATGTACTTTTTAACTTTACTACTTTTCTATGACAACTGTAGTCACTAGTTACCATGCAGATGCAAAGATAAAAGACAAGTCCAAAAACTGAATGAAAATGTGTGCATCTGAACTTTCTTCTTTCCTGCACCATTAATCATCACATGATCCCCCAAATTTATCTGGTGGCCCTTTGGAGGGGGGCCACCTCCTAGGTTGGGAACCACAGGATTAAAATGTACATAAATTAATTAAAACTAGCTCCACCTCAACCTGCTGCTTACATGTCTGCATCAGTATTAACAACTAAGTAATATTTTTACATAGGTATACTTTAGGTTCAGTTTGCTGATGATACTTTTGTACTTTTGATTCTTTGCATGTCAAGATTTGTCTCACACTGGATTATTTTTAGATTGTGGTATTGGTACTTTTACTTCTGAGTACTACTTCCACCACTGCAATCTTTTCATCTAACTCTGGGCAAAAAAAAAAAAGCATATTTCCCAAAATGCAAAACTATTCTTTTAACTAGCCAGTTTTCCTTCTTCTTCATCCCGAACTGCTGTGACATACACTTGACAACCCTACAGCCAGAGCTGAACAACACACTCCATTAAACAGAAACACAGTTCCATTAAACAGTCTCTGTATATTAAAACCACACTCACATCCTTCATTCAGAAATGAACAGCTGTGATCAACAACACAAGTGTAGCTACCAATCACTACCTCATTCATAGTAAGGTTATCCTGCCCAGGAGAGTGCCACTGAGATTGAACTGCCTGCATATGAAGAGACAATCTCATCTGCTGCTTTAAACTCAATAGTCACTAGGGTCCCATACTTTTTGAATGTATACTGCAGGGAAATCTAGAGATGGGCTGAATAAGGAGCCAAACGCTGCCTTCAAATGGAGCTGGTGAGGTTGTGTTTTCGACTTGAGAAATCTGGCACATTATATGTTCAGCTTTCAAGTGGTTTAAATTGTGAGAACTGTGTTTCCACGAGACTGAGAAGATTAATGGGTTGCATTGCATTTCAGCATCATGTCTGGGAATGAAGAGAGCAGATGAAATGATAAAAATTATAAAAAAAAAACCTCAATGTCTTACGTTGGGTAAGAGGGCTTCCACTTTCTAAGTGAACACATCAGTTCGATGTTTAGACACTAGACTGTTGTCATGAATACAGGAAAAACTACTATCAACTAACAACTTTGTTTTTTTTTTCAGCTGGCCTGTTCTCCTTTTGTCAGACAATGTATTTTCTCATAGAGGGATTCTTTAAATTGGCTTTTCCTGAAACGTAATACTTTTCTGTCCGTACTCTTTCGCTCAGAGAAATTGTTTTGATATTTTGGGAAATTCAATTATTTGCTTCCTTGCTGAGAGTTTGATAAGAAGTAGAGCTAGACCAATAAATCAGCCAGGCTGATAGAGTACCGGTGTACGTGTTGGCTGAGTACAGAAGGAAAACTGCAAAGCTAAAACTGGTAATACAAATGCTTAAAAACACAGTTGTCCATTACGTTGAGTCCTCACCCACTGAAGCCAGAGGCAGGATATGAACTTTCCCTCTGTGTCATGGGAATAGCCTCATTAAGGTGACATTTACAGAACACACACATTTTGAAGCATTGTCAGTCTTCCTGACACAAATCTGTGTACGATCTGTGAGACAGATTACACATTCTCTATCCGAAGATGATTTTTATCTGGTTTTATACTTTTTCTTGTTCACTATATGAGACTAAATTAACTTTGAGAGGAGGAATAACTGTATCAGTTTGCTTGTGTGCTGTTAAACACTGATATTTTTGATCATTCAAATCTATTTAATGGTTATTATGATTGTCTTTTAGTCACAAGAACTTTAAATTCTTTCTTGTAGATCGTCTTCCGAAAGATCAGTGATGTGAAACGTGAGGAGGAGGAGCGTCAGAGGCGTAAAAATGAAGCTCCTCTGAACTTGCCACCAGATCACCCAGTACGAAAACTCTTCCAGCGCTTTCGACAGCAGAAGGAAGCCCGTATGGCGACCGAGAAACCAGAACTAGATGAACACGATATCGAGAAGGGCCCCGTGTACGTGGACATCCCGATTTCCAAAACAGCCATTACGACAACCAGCATCATCACGGTAACTGAAAGCCCAGCAACACCTTCACCTTCCACCCCTTCATCTGCAACACCCCCCAAATGTGCTCCATCGGACAAGGCAAAGCTGCAGGTGCCGCCTCCCATTTCTTTGGTAGGATGCCGGTCCGCTGAGCCAGTTAAAGTCAAAGGCTGGGGTCGCTTCAAGGAGTCCATGGCCAAAGCCGACAACTGGAACAAAGTGTCTAAGGCTGAATCCATGGAGACTTTACCAGAACGGACAAAGGTGCACGAATCACAGATGTCTCTAAAGAAGACAGACTCATGTGACAGCGGTATCACCAAAAGTGACCTGCGCCTGGACAAAGTAGGTGACTTCCGAATGACGCCTCAGGACCGCAGTCCTGTCCAGCCTCCGGAGACCAGGCACGCCTTCTACCCCATCCCAGAGCAAACGCTTCAGGCCTCGCTTCAGGAGATCAAGCTAGAGCTGAAAGACGACCTTAAGAACCTGAATGTTCGAATGTCCGGCCTTGAGGCTCAACTAAACGAAGCACTTCAACTCCTCAAAGCGAGGAAATCAAGTGCTGACTCTCCGCAGCATCTTTTTGACATTTCTAGACCTGCTTCACCAGAACTCGACAAAGAGGACATCTTCTCTTGAAGGATGGAAAAGTCATCTGGCATCAGTTAACAGTGAACTCAGCTGGAATCCAGTAATATCCAGATTACTTGGATTGCTAAGGCTACACCGGGCGCACCATTTAGATGAGGCCACAGTGTGGTCTTTAAGGCACACTGGCCTTTATCATAGGGGTGTACCTGCTGGTTAAGCGGGGAACGCCATGTTGAGATGTCAAGGTCATAGCGCAGATTTTGGTGTAACACTGAGTGCTCTGAGATTACATATAGACTGACAGCTCTATGTTTGTACATAAGCTTGAGCGGTTAGATTTTATCTTGCGATCAAAATCTGTTTCAACAGCAGAACATAGTTGTATCCCTGTTGGAGGGCTCCAGTAGAAACAGCATGATCCACTGGTTTGTTATTGAATCATTTGTATGTGATTCTTTGCATGTCACATAAAGTAGACGTGTGCCTCACAGTGCAGATGGTGCATATTTGATTAATTGAGGCTGCACGTTGCGACATTTGCATTATTTCACAGTGACAGTGAAAAAGGACAGTCGTTGCAGATGTTGAAACAGTCTCAGAGTAATTTCCTCCAGCGATTGATGAACTCTCTTATTATATCATCTGCCAGTATCATTATGAATTATACAACAGATAACTCTGGCCAAGCAATCTGATTTTCAAAAACATCTTTCAGCAGAGCTTACAATTTACATAAAACATGAATAGATGTGCTTGATGAAAAATGGAATGCAGTGTTAACTAGTGTGGCAGCAGTCAGCAAGTTATCCATCTTTCCTGATATCTAGTATTTATTCCCATTTAAACACTACAGCGACATATTTGATACGCATAATGTATATATGTTGTATGAGAGCCATTCATTTTTAGCTTTCGTGATGCACAAGTAGATAGTGCAGATGGTGCTGATTATGGCTGCCCCCGTGAAATTATTTTAAAACTGACACGAACTTAGTAAGGAATGGTCTTTTGCATAATATTTCTGAGATACGATGTAGTTATGTAAAATTAAACAGGCCGTCATGAAGTGTCAGGGGTTTGCTCTCTGAAACAAACAAACTGGAACATGTTTTAGAGATGATTTTTCTCTGTAATGGCCACTGAGGTACATTTTTACACCAGTTAGCTTGCATGATTTAATGTGTTGGTCCGTGCTCACGTTCACTTCACGTAAACGCATCATCCCATGACGACATGAGATACAGGCTGACTATTAAGTCTTTTTGGCACACATGTTCCCTATGTGTTTGCAACGCAGGCGATCTCTTTTAGGACTACCTGAGGCCAATATTTGTTGGCAGGGTCAACGTCCTTCACGGTCACCACCTGGGCACCAATTCAATTATTCAATTATTTTCATTATCTGTTAATCTGCAGATTATTTTCTCGATTAAGGGAGTATTTGCAAATGTAAAAAAGTAAAAACAGCCATCACAATTTCACAGAGGCCAAGGTGACATCTTCAGATTACCTGACCACCAGTCGAAAACAGCTTTTAAATGTCGTGACTTTATTTGTACATTTTTGCTCAATTTCAGTTTCACTACAAAAGAAAACATCAATCACACAAAATAGATGTTTAAGATTCTTTTAAGTGTCTCATTTTTGAAACAACACATTTTTTGCAGATTTATAGATTAATGGATTTATACAGATTGCTGATAGTGAAGTACAGAATAAATTAATGGCAATCAGTAGTCACACTGTATAATGATGTATTTATACTGATACAGTACTATACTATACAGTAATACAGTGCAAATATTTGTATTTCTAAATCAAATAATTGTTTTTAACTGTGCGTACCATTTAAAAGCACATTTGGTGGAAGCAGGAGCTTTGCTGCTTCTTGCTTGAGTCTATCTTTGGTATACAGTAAAAGTATTCTTCTACTTAGCAAAAACCAATAACCACTATTCTATATTATTTATTATTCATATGGATAATTTATGTTCCCTGCATGCCTTCTTTCTTGTCAGGACAAAAGACAACCCGAGAGGAAAAAGGCACTGAGGGGTTTTTTTTTTTTTTTTTTTTTCTCTCCAACATGTTCTGTGGCTTTCATTTCCATCAAAAATTCAGTCTACTAAAAATAAATGGGCAAGTGATCACAGAAGTGAGAACACGTTTGGGTCACAGCCAGTGTTTGTGGGTCTTTAAGGGTCTGCTCACACTGAGAATTTTGATCTTATAGAGGGAAAAGCAGTAAAATCAGCTTGCTGTGACGTCTCCATGAAGAGAATTCATGAAGCTGCTGCTCACACACATGTAAGGGCGTTCAGAAATCAAAGGGACGGGAAAAAAGAGACCCGACAGTGACACGGGGCTTTAGTCACCCGAGTGAAAGAAAGGATCTAAAAATTATGTAATGGCAGGGACAGTCTTTTATCTCAGCAACAGAATCAATCTGCAAATGTTTGACAGCTTTACAACTACAAACATATGTGGTATAAGTTATTACATTTGTTATTTCATGATCACCTCTTTTCCAGCTATGATTGAGACTGACAGGGACTGGACTTCAACACACAGAGTGACTTATACCTGCTACATGACATAATTCAGTAAATTAGCCTGCAACACATTATTACAACGCAGATCAAATTACAGTTCACATTATAAATCACAAATTCATAGCTGTGATAATAAGTAATGACTTATTTACTATACTGTTATTCAACAGACTTCATTTATGTAACTGTGATTTTGGGTTTGTACACGTTCTAATAAATCAGAAGACAGGTGTGTCAAGACCCAACACTGTATTTTTAATCTTGCACTCACACCGAGAACGACCTGAATCAGATTCCTTCCCAGCACCACACGACAATTCCAGAAATGTCATTGAAATAAAATGTTTAACGTTTTAATTGCCACTAAGCTCAATGTGTGGCAATATAAGCTCATCAGACACCCCCACTACTCTTTAAAGCTAAGTATGTATTAATGCCTGATGGACAAAATATATATATATATTTTTAAAATTTAGATTAGATTTATTTAGATATAGAACTATAGATTTGTCATGAGTTAGACAGGGTCAGCTAACAGTCCAGAGTCATGACAGTCCCAAAAACTTAAGCAAGTCCTCATAGACTTTAATTATTCATGTGACATTATTCATGGTTACGAGGCTGTTGTGTGGCTCATAAGCAGCTGTCATCTATGTTACCTTTTAACTTCACCTTGTTGTGCATGTTGTAATAACTAGATTTCCACAAAGGAGACATTTTACACCCACTGCAGGCCAAAGTGAACCACTTAGAACATGTAAAACCTGCATACACGAAATATTTAGTACACTTGTAAATATTCACTGAAAAAAGGCACAAATGCAAAGATTGATCTCAGGATTTTTTAACAATTGATATGCGATCATTCAAATTAAAATTAAAATCACAATTAGTTTACAAAATCCAGAATATAAAAACAAGTTGTGGTTTTACAGCGGGTTATGTGCCAGTTTGCAGGTACAGGAACAGGTAGCTTAGTCATTTCTCCCTGCTTCCACTCATAATGCTAAACTAAGTTGATTTATCCCCAGCTTTAGCTCCATATGATGCACAGATGAGAGTGGCATCGAGCCTTTCATGTAACTCTCAAACTGAAAGTGAATAAATGTAAACCGTTCTTTCAAAATAATACGTTTTGACTTTGTTGGCCCAGTGAGTTTGTTTTAAAGTGTTTCACTTTGAGAAGAGTTTATGTGGATTGGGAGCTTTAGTCTGGAATATAAAGGGTCACGGCTCAAAATTCATGTTGATGTCACGTTGTGTGGAGGTTCAAGGTGTAAATCTCTGAATGTCACACATCAGTTTAACCACAGCTGTTTATTAAAACAAGTAAAAAAACTGATGAAAAACACTTAAGAGTGCTCTGACCTTTAATAATACTGACAACAATGCAAACAACACAATTTAATGAGGTGCTGACTGTCACTCCCTATTATTTATGTGATTTAACCACTGATCCCACTTTATTTTCTTTTACAAATTGTGAAAAATGTAAATTGTAAATGGCGGAATATTTTTATTTTATCCACCATGAGCTGCTGTTTCATTTCACCAGTGACAGATGAATAACAGAATTGGTAATATTTGTGAAGTATATCTTAAACTTTCAATCTGAATGGCTTGTAAGTTCGATTTCTTGTGTTGGAGATACCATATTATTTCATTCTGTGACTGGTTATATTTAAACTGTAAATTAACTTTTTTATTTTAGTTCCTTTACATTTTACAGTATCTAACAGGAGCGGAACCAGATCAGATTATTTTCTGAAAATCAATAAAAACATCAGATTTTTTTCCAGCTAAACCAAAGCTGATTTTGTGTCCAACAACAGTGATAAAGCAGGTGGAGGGTACTGTCACTTGTGCCCGTCTCAGGAGGCTAAATTTTTTACTCACACCATAAATACACAGCATTAAAATGGGATGTATGCGCACTCTAAAATTCAGAAACAAGACCCTTGAGCGAAGTGCTGTAACATTTATAGACAAAGGTCTATAAATGTGAAAAGAACATATACACCACTGCTCTACCACTTCATTAATATTATTGCAGTCATTAACTTTGGATTGCTACTGAGAAGCATGCAACACTGTGCCTTCGTGATATTGCACCATACATAACAAAAAGCAGTGTTAAATATCCAAATTAATTGAACTATTTTTGTGGTTATAAATCCCCATGCATTTATATATATATATATATATATATATATATATATATATATATATATATATACAGAGAAATTGAGTATGTGTATGT